>CM053590.1:34624111-34645826 GCA_028646515.1 Pseudochirops corinnae
ATTTACTCCACTCTAATTCTGAAGGAATTATTCTGTTCAGTAAGCTTTTGGGATTTTTTCCATCTGGGAAATTTGACTTTTTAAGGCATTCTTCTCCTCATTGGCTTTTTCAGCCTCTTTTGCCATTTGATTTAATCTATTTTTTAAGGTGTTATTTTCTTCAGTCAGGTTGATGACTCTCTTTTCATAATTTTCTTGCCTCATTCTCATTTCTCTTCCCAATATTTCCTCCACTTCTCTTATTTGTTTTTCAAAATCCTTCTTAAGCTCCTCTATGGCCTGTAAGTAGTTCACATTTTTCTGGGAAGCTCTTGGTGCAGGGGTTCAGGCTGTGCTGTCTTCCTCCTGTTCCATGCTTTGATCCTTTTTGTCCCCCCCCCCCAAATAATCTAAAATTGGATTACTTTGCTTGCTTTGTCTCCTTTGCCTGTTCATGTTGCCTGTCAATTACTTGACTTTTTAGCTCTGTGCAGCAGTGGAACTCTGCTTCCAGAGGGAGGGGCTTTGTCCCAAATTTCTAGGGTTTTCACAGCTGCCACAGCTATTAGGAGGCCACCATCTCTGCAGCCCCCAACAGCTTTGGCTTACTAGTCATGCATCTCAGGACCACCACCCAAGACCAGGATCCCTATCCAGGCAGCTTAAGACAAGAGCACTTAGCCTCTCAATGATCACTTGGCCCCCCTGCAGTCTGCAGGCCAGGAGCTCTGAAGCAGCCATGTGTAGGCAGCTGCAGATGCACTACTTCTGCTTCTTTCTTGCCCTGTGGACAAATGGCTGGACCCACTTCTCTCCTCCAAATTTTGATGAGTTTCACTGACCTTTCACTTTCTCCTTGCCTCTTATGGGTTGATAATTCTGGAAACTTCCACAGCTGCCAGTGATCAACTCTCCCAAATGCTCCAGCCATGTCTTGTCCTGGCTGCCCTGAGGCTAAAGCCATGACAAGTCTCGGCTCCCAGAAGGCTGTGATGGACCCTTCCTGTCTGCCTGCTGGGTTGCCTCCAGTGAGAGCTTTGTTTCTCTCTGTCACTTTGTGGGTTCTGGAGATCTAAAATTTGTTTAGAGTCATATTTCACAGGTATTTGGGGTAGTTATTGGAGGAGCTCACAGAATTCTCCTGCTTCTATGCTGCCATCTTGACTCTGCCCCCCCACTCTTGTTCTTTAGACTATCTGGATAACTTTCAAATTTTATCTTTTCACATGTATTTGGATAAATAAATGAAGCTTACAATGAGGACTATTTCAAGTTTTACACACATATTTAGGATCATATAGTAATTCACAAATTATAATTGTAATAACCTTTAGAAACATAAAGGTTGATATACTATTAAAATACCATTATTATACAGATAAGTTACTTAAATATATAGAAAAATCTGTCTTTAAGGCTGTAGATATACTATATGTATTTGTCACCTAAGATCTTCTTCTGGTACATGACCTTGTAAGGAAGGTGATTCTGGTTTCTCCAAAGTCAGGTCAACAAAGTGGATAATCTTGTAGCTTTTAACAACTTAGAAAAAACTTTGAATATTAGATTTTGACAATAGGCTCTGGTGGCAGGCCAAAACTCAACCCACATAATGTTGAAAAGGGTGTTGAATAAGAGTTTAATTTCTTTTGAGTAATTTATAGAAAATGAAATACATGAAAGCAATACAAACTTTTAAAATGGCACTTGGGCCTCTGTAGTTCATGTCTACCTCACCAGTGATATTAAAGAGAGGGAAAGATAGAGGAAAAGGAAGGAAAAGAATAGAAACCGTCAACACAGCTCTTCACCTACTTTTGCTACTTTTTATATATAACCTCTGTAGAATGAACAATGAATTAATAGCCTTGTGATAAAAGGAGTCATATACATATTCAATTTATTGCTGTAAAGCAAAGCAGGAGTCATGAAGAGCTTGTAATAAATGGAAAGTTGGCTAACAGATTCTCTTCAGAGGAGAAAATTGTAGGATATGTCATAATCCTGTGTCTATAGACAAGAAAATATGTTCTTCCATAGTCAAATTGTGGTCTCCCACTGTGAGTAAAAAGAAATTAAGTAGCTTGAAGATATGTGTCATTTATATGCCTACATCTGTTGTCGGATGACAAAAATACTATTAATTCTAAGTAAAACTTCTTGGGATTGTTCAGTGTATTGTGATTGATTGATCAATGTATACCTTGATAGACAGTGATTTCAAAGCACAAAGTAAAGATGTACACTTAGGACAATGGTGAAAATTTCATCGGGAAATATGCTTAAGGATTATACAGATTGGTATAGATAGAGATAATATCAACACAGCTTACATAGATAGTTCTGATATGGATATAGAAATAGATAAATATGTAGACATGGATATAGATGATATAAAATAAATAGACCAGTTGGACAGAAAGAGTCACAATTTGTTAATAAGTTCTGAAGTGGAGATAGATTGGGAGAGACTTTAAATAACAAAAAGGAGGATGTATTTTATCCTATACTTAACACAAGACTACAAACCAGAAGAGATTATGGTTTTATCTTTACCTTGGGGAAATCACTTTGGGAAAGATCTGGAAGATAGATTGGAAAGAAGAGAGATTTGATGAAAAGAGTCAATTTGAGAAAGAACCTTCTGAATATACCATTTGAATAATCTGTTAAACATTTTTTTTAAGAGAATGGAAACTTGGTGGGATAGTTAAAGGACTTTGAAATATATGCTATAAAATTGTATAAAGACTTAATTTTCTGACAAAAATAGTCATTAGAACTAGATTTGATGGACATGACAGTAAGTGGAGAGAAAAACAAAAAGAAAATTGAGAAGAAAGTATACCATAGAATTTTTGCTAAGAAGGAGGAAGTACATGATGAATTAAAAAAATGATATGCCAATGTAAGCATTAAGGAATACACTAATAGTAATAGAGATTTCAAATATATAAATATCTAATCTGTCTAATGGAATTCTTTCTGTACTGACAGTAGCACAACTGTTAAATTCCTGACATTACATTAACAGTTATATTTTTAAAAAAGATTGAAAGAAGGAAACAGTCTTCTGAAGCTAGTATTTATAAAAAAGGAGGAAATGACCATTCTCTTTTAGAGTACATCATAGTAAAAAAGGAAAAACTGGCATAACTCTAAGTGCACTAAATTTATTGAGAGCAGATTCTGAAGAGCTTAGAGAAAATATTGGTATAATTCTATGGCATGAAATTCTAGTCCAGAGCAATTGGACCTAGATGATTGCTAAGCTCTGAGGAATGGAATTCTGATTACAAATATAACTGATTCTGATATGGAAGAAAAACTGAATTTTTCTAAAGAGACTGAAATGCATAAATTGAAACTCGTGGAATAATTTAGACTAAAAAATACACATAAAGAAAATGCTAGAAGGATGTGTTGCATACTAAATACAAGAGAGTAAAAGGCTCCTATATAAAGTTAGTCTAGCAGCAAATCATTCATGTAGTACTTATTATGTATATATTATATGCCCAGCAATATGTTGGGTTCCAGGGATACAATGAAAGGCAAAAGACAGTCTCTGTTCTCGAGGACCTTACAGTCTAATGGGGGAGACAACATGTAAACAACTATGTAAAATAAACTTTTTATAGGATAAAGAGGAAAGCACTAGAATTAAAAGGAGTAAGGAAAGTCTTCCTGTCAAAGGTGAAATATTAGATGGAACTTGAAGGAAACTGGGAAAACTCTAAGGAGGACTAGAGGAGGGAGAACATTCCAATCATGGGATTTTGGCAACAGAGAAAATGCCCAGAGTAAGAGATGGATTGTCTTGTTTCTGGAACAATAGTAATGCCAATGTCATGGAACAGAATAGTCTATCTCAAGAAGTAAGGTATAAGAACACTGGAAAGATAGGAAGATATTAAGTAATGAAGAGTTTGAGTGCCAGAGGATTTTTCATTGATCCTAGAGGCCTCAGGGAAACATTGAAGTTTGTTGAGGATGGTGATATTGTCAGACATGTACTTTAGGCAAATCACTTTTCCAGAAGAATGGAGGATGGAAGGGAATTGTGGTAGAGATTTGAGGCAGGCAGACCCAGAAACACATTATTGAAAAATGTCAAGAGAGATGAAGTTGAGTAAATACAAAGGGTCAACAACCATAGGGGTGGGATATTAAAATTTGTTTAAGCTTGAATTCATGCACATTTTGTTATTCTCTCCTGAAGTTAGAGGTCCACTAGAAGCCCTTGAAAAGAATTGGATGGAGCAATACATAGAATAACCTGAACCTAGATTCACAAAGACCTCAGTTCTAATTATAACTCAGACAGTTATTAACTGGGGGATTGGCAAAGTCACTGCACCATTTCCTCCTCAGTTTTCTCACCTGCAAAACAGGGATAACAATAGAATTTATTTCCCAGGATTTCTGTAAAGATCAAATGGTAAGATTTTTAAAGGGTTTTGGAAATTTTAAAGCACTATACAAAAACTCTTGCTATTATACCTCCTTCAGTTAGTCTTTCTTCCTACAAGGACTCAATAAATGATGACTCAGATAAATGTCACAAAACTTAGTCTTATCGATGACATGTTCCTCTTTGCTCCTCCAATTGCTATTTCTGAAATGGGATGTAGCAGGACTAGGGCATTTGTATGTAGTGTGTCAGAATTCAATGGAGAGTTAAGCTATCAACAGCTCTTCTTCCTTTGGCAGCTAGTCCTGGCTCAATGCATGGAATCACTGTTGGGGCCCCAAGCTTCTCAACATATACAGTTATTCTTCTTAAGTAATTCCTTTCCACAACAAAAAGTCTTGGTTGGAGTGTATGCCAATCTATTCATTTGTTCTCTTTTCTCTCTTCTTCCCCCTCAGTATGTCCCTTATATAAACTAAGTCTTCTTGAATCACACTTTCCTTTCAAAAACACACTCCCTGCCTCCCATGCCAAGGGGCTCAAGTCTGCCACAAGACCTTGTTTCTCATACAGTGATGCTGCTCCCTAAATAGTTTTGAGGATAATTATCAATTGTGGATAACTGTGCTCTCCCATAGCCTTAGGCACACAGACAAATTCTCTTTAAGATTTTTCCATGCTGGAGGGTTTCATAAGGGAAAGGGGAGATCAAAGCAGGGATAAGACCACTGCCAAGAATGAGTAGAACAAGGCACCACTCTTCAATTGCTATTTTTCTCCTGTTTTCTCTAAGTAAAAGAATATATATTTTGAAATGAGTGGGCTAGAACAAAAGTTGCAATAGTTGACAGGAAGGTCATTCTAAAAAAGAGTGAAGAAATAGAAATGCTAAATCACCAAATCCAGAATAGCAATAGTAGAAATGTATATTTATTTGTATATAGAAACACACCAGGGTGCCCATACATATATGGTATTGTTCAATCATTTTCAGTTGTGTCAGACTCTTTGTGGCCACATTTCTAGTATCTTGGCAATGATACTGGAGTAGTTTGCCATTTCCTTCTTCCATCCATTTTACAGATAAAGAACTGAGGCCAACAGGATGAAGTGACATGTCTAGGATCAAAGAGTCAATAAGAGTGTGAGTTGAGATTGGAACTGAGGAAGAGGAGTCTTGCTTACTCCAGGCCCAGCATGCTATCCATTATACCAACTAGCTGCCCATGAATACATATATAGATACATATATAGATGAAATACATAAGTATACAGATTAAATACACACAGTGATTCATTTTTTTTCAGTTTTATATCTTTTATCTCATCTGATCCTCACTAAAACTCCTAGCTTCCCTAACTTTTTTTAAGTCTTAGCTAATGTCCTACCTTCTTCAAGAAGCCTTCCTCAGTTTTCCTTAATCTTTATACATTTTCCTTCTGTGACGACTCCCAATTTATCTAGAATAAATTCATTTATACATAGTTGGTTGGATGTATTCTTCCCCATTCAATGGCTTTCTCCTTGAGAAGAAGGTTACCCCCCCTTTTCTTTGTATAGCCAGTGTTTAGGACGATGCCTAGCTAGGTGTCCTGGTGCATAGATTGCCAGGCCTGGTGTCAGGAAGTCTTCTCTTCCCAAATTCAAATCCAGCCTCAGACTAGCTGTGTGATCCTGGGCAAATCACTTAACCTTGTTTGCCTCAGTTACTTAATCTGTAAAATGAGTTGGAGGAGGAAATGACAAACCATTCCATTATCTTTGCTTAGAAATCTCCAAATGGGTCATGAAAAGTCAAACACAACTGAAAATGACTGAACAAGAACAGTTAGAATATAGTTAGCACTTAATAAATACTTGTTGGCTGGTTCCTTGACTCACTAACTGAAAGGAATTTGAGCAAAAGTCAGCAATGGAATTATTATAGGCCCTCGATAACAATGGACCATAACCTCCTTAAAGGATTGACTATTCTGTGCCCAGAGCATCATAATCTATTTTTTCCCCCCATGCGAATGTATTGATGTCATTTATATGCTAAAAATTTTCAGTTTCCTTCTATTACATTCCAAGTTCAGGTTCAGAGTGAATGTAGAGAGTAATTGTTTCTCTTTTGGTCAGAAACCCTGAGGTCTTCCCCTCCCAATCTGATTGACTGTTTGATTGTTTATTTGTTTATCTATTTATTTATTTGGATTAAAGGGGCCATCCTTTGGTTCACTTCTTAAACAGCCCTAATCGATGAATGGGCATTTCCTCAGTCAAAGTGAGAACTGCAAAAGACATTAGCCTAAAAAGGCCAAGATCGCCTTCTGTATCCTAGGCACTCTCAAGTTGTCCTGATTTATATCTGACCTTAGTGAGATGGCTCCAGAGGAGAAAGTGAGGTGGGTGGTTTTGGACAGTTTTCCCTCACTTCAATCATCTTCCTGATGTCATGGTAGTCTTTCAGAATGAAGGACTAAACCAGTTGTTCTTGTCTCTCATGTTATTCTTTCCTGGTAACTTTTCAATATTGTTATTTTTTACTTTTTTATTGTTGGTATCTTTGTTTTCTTTCACCACTCAAATAAACTATAAGTTCCATGAGATCAGGTAACATGTTTCCTTTAAATTCTGGTTTATCCTCTAGATGTAGTATAGTACTCTTACAGTTTTCCAGAGTAAAAGGATCTCTTAATGTACTAACTCTGAATTGTCATTTATATCATCCTCTCTCTCAACACCACTATCCTGCCACAATCTCCATTGACTTTCTATTCCTTTTTTTGAACTTTGAACTCTGATCAGATCATACCTGCACTGGTTTTTGCTGAGTAAATTATTATAAATGAATTATATATATGTTTATTGAATTAAGTTGAATTATTGATTCTTTATTCCACTTTGTCAGCTCAATATGGATCTCCTATCCTATTAAGTATGTATGTTAAAAAAATGGTGCTGTTTTGGACCCAATTGTCTTATTTTTCTATACTTTCTTCTTCTTCAAAGGTTTCATCTACTCATAGGTCAAATTACCATAATTAAGTAGATGATGCTCAAATGTAAATTCATTATTAATATCTGTTTTACATATTATTTCTACCCCTCCCCATTAATTGATGTGCATCTCTTCCTTGATATCATATTGGCACATCGAACTCAACATTTCCAAAATGGAAGTCATCACTTAAAAAAAAGTCTTTTCTTTAAACTTCTGTGTCTCTTGAGAGCAACATTATTTCACCAGTAACCCAGATTTTAATATTTTAAAGTTAGAGATATGTAATATGGCATCTCTCTTTATATTCTCTCTCTCTGGTTCTCCCATATCCACTCAATTGGCAACCCCTGTTATTTACGGTATCACATAGTATGGCACAGTCTAGTGTTCCAATAATGTAGTCAATGCTTCACTGAGTATAAAGAGTATTAACATCAATCCAGCCAGAGAAAAGAGTTACATTCACATGAAATGTTCATTAAAGACATCTGAGACATAGTCAAAATAGACAGATCCCCTGTTAATATTGAAGCCCTCAAAATTCTCAGATCATAGATTGTGCCACCAAAGCTGTGCTAAAAACTACCCAGGGAATGTTTAGGTCTTAGAAATATAACAGTCTATCTTCTCAAACTGAAAAATAAAGTGGCTGGACATCAACCACAATCACATCAACAAAACAACATGAAACAAAATTTAAAACCCATATAATACGATGGGAATCTCACTATTTATCAACAACAGAATAAAAATGCTGTATTTCAGGTCAGAGGGCCTGAATTCAAAACTATGCTTTTGTGGGTATTACATATGTGACCAAGAACACGTTCAGACCACTCTAGGCTTCATTTCCATCACCTATGAACTGAGGGGATATATATAATGGCAAGCAAAGGAGTACTTAGTGTCTTATTTCAGTTATTTAATTATTTACCAGTTCAAGTGTCTTTGTTCAGTTCAAGCATCTTCATATTGCCCTGATTATATCAAGTCTTTGTTAAGAAATAGAACCTTTGAAGCCCACAGTGGGGAGACTTGCCAAAGATAGGAACAGCAAGGACATAAGATGTGGGTGGAACAGGGAGGAGCTAATGACAGATAAAAAACTCTAGCACAGCTGGGACTGAGCAGAACTGGAAGGAAGCATGGCTGTGGCAGCCAGAACTTTGTCTATTTTGATGTTACTTTGTCAGATCTGTCTGCTGATAGGGTACATTGTTGTTACAGAAGCACTGGTACCTTATTGCTGATTCAGAATCCCTGAAAGAGGATTTTCTTGCTGTCTTTTTACAGAAGTCCTTGAGGAGGGTTTTACTGATGTTTTTAGAGGCCCTGGGACTATACTGATGATTTATGTTGATTTCTCAGATCTTGTTTGTGGATCTGTGTTGATTTCACAGCCAGAAAGTGAATTGATGATGTTGCCAGCAATGTGCCTGAATGTTGTTGTGGCTCTGTTAAGCTTTGACTTGCCAGAAACAGAAACTGTGAAGGGCTTGAGGTAGACTAGTCATTGTAAACTTCAATATGGAACAGGAACTGGATGAAGAGCTGTACTACCTGTGAATGCGGGTGATGGTTGGGTGAATTCAGGCAAGAGCTAGGAGTATGGAAAAGGAACCATGAAGTTTGGGAGCCAATATCAAGTCAAGATGAAAGGACCTTTCCTAGGGTACTTAGTGCTGGCTGAAAAGATCATGATTTACTGTGAAATAAGGGTGGGAGAACTTTGTACTTTGTACCCCATAAGGATGATTGAGTTAAGGAATTACTGATTGATATGTTTTTGTTTAAAACTATGTGGCCACTTTAGTGATAAGTTGTTATGATATATCATTGTGAATGCTGTACTTTGGTTTCTGTGAGTGTTTTGCTTTAGTTTACTGCTGAATAAACAGAGAGTTCACTATATTATGTGATCAGAATCTTAAAGCTATTCACAGCAGCAGTCCTCTGGAGAGCTGCTTGTGCTTGGCTTTATAGGGGGTTGCGTTGGATAACTTATAAAGCCTCATCTAGTTTGAAAACCATAATTCCATAATTAGACAGAAAAATTAATAGCTAGGTAGGTAACAAAATGAGTGAGTTAGTGAATGTTTGTGTTTGTGTGTGCATGAAACAAAGAAAAAATAATAAATGGAATTGATTGTTCAGATGGATAATCTAAAGAAAAATCTGCAGGTAGCAATGAGTTGGGCTAAGAAATGTATGGGATAAATTAGCTGGACTGGAATGTATTTTGGAAACTGCACAGTTGTATCCTCATGTGATTGCCAATATAAAAATAAAAACCTTCCCTTTTACCAGTTATAGCTTTCTAATGTTGTTATAGGGCAGAAGTTAATGGAATACCATGATTTCTGATGAATCAAAATTGTAAGTGACTCAAAGGCAATGAAAATGCTGACAGTTATCATAAATTCCCAATTTAGCATAACTATGTGGAGCAGATGCCCTGTGCCAGACCCCATGGGAGGAAATAGGCCTTCCAGGACATCAAACATGATACCTTCTTGGTACACAAAGCTCAGTTTCTACAAGTAAGTCAGTATTCAGCCCATATTTATCAAACACTATATTCTAGGCACTGTTCTAAGGACTAAAGATATAAAGAATAAAAAAAAATAACGCTTACCCTCCATTAGATAAAAATATAAAGAGGGAGACAACATGTTGAGAACTATGGATATAAGAAGAGATATGTAGATTTTTTTAAAGGAAATTTCAAAGGGCAAGGTAATAGCCATTGTGGGGGAATAGTAAATATATCCTACAAAAGGGGTGAGAAGTGGGTATTGAGCTGAGTCACTATTCCTTTATTAGCTTCAAGCCTTCAATTTCAAGCAATTTCTATAAAAGCATTCAATTTTTTTTTAAAAAAGAATGTCTTAATACATTCAAAGAAAGCCCCCCCCCCCAAAAAAAAAAACAAATAATAATCCATCTCCATAAGCAGTGCAGAGCTGAAATGGAAATGGTTCCTTTATTAAATTGTCCCATGGAGGACCACATACAAATATTCTTCATTTAATTTCTAATAAAATAATATATACACATATCTATATATGTAAGTACAAATACACTCATATACATATTATATCTGTGGGATTTATCACATAAAAGTTGTTTTTGGAGAGTAATTAAGAAATTCTCTAATTAAGAAATTGTGGAAATGGAACATGGCATGATATTGTGGAACAAGGAACTGGCCTTTCTGCCAGGAAGATTTGTGTTTAAGTCCTGCTTCCCACACATATTGGCTTACATGTATGGCATTGGACAAGTCAGTTAAACTCTCAGTGATCCAGAAAACTCTCTTTGAGTGTGTAGAGGAGAAAAGGAACCAACTTGCATGAGTAGAGGCAGGTTACTCACCTGTGAATTCCTTGTACAAAAGAAATCATTGGTTCAATCCAGTTCCTTATACCATCATTGATCAAGTAAATGACACCATGTTTCTTTTTTCCTTTTTTCTTGCTATACCTTTCTGTTTTTAGAGGTTTTAAACTTTGCTACATCAATATTTTCAGCTTCTATCTGAAGAATGACAAATATTTAATCATAACTCTTTTCGAGAAACCTAGCTACATAACAATAATTCAAGTCAGGGAGAGGTCTCATTATCAACCTACTTCAGAATCAGGAAATCCTGGGTCAAACCTTTCTTCTGTCCCATACTGGCCATGCAATGCTGGGCAAGTCATGGAATCCTTTATCTGAGAATTTCTAATATCAATGAAATCACAGACCCAATGCCTACTCTATAGGATGTTCACCCTCTAATAATACTCAAAGTTAATATTAAGCACTAGAGAAGCACCACACAATGTGTTATGAAAGCTAAGTATAACCTGAAAATCAAGTAAATGATGAATAAAAGATGGATAATAAGGTGTATCCAATGTTTCAAATCTCAATCAAAAGGTAGATGCAATGCATTCAAAATTAGAAAAATGATGTCGTTGCGTCTTATCGTATCTTCTGTTGAATAAATGCAAAAATACATGTATAAGAAAGAGCTTGGGATGCAAATGTTTGAAGAAATTGGCCATGTTGGAGGGATGAAATCACAAAGGCAATCCATTAAATAATATTTAAGTATAAAGCTCACTTTCTCAAAGTAAAGAACACGTGTGTGTGTGTGTGTGCGTGTGTGTGTGTGTGTGTGATGGTTTCATAATGTCTATACTCAATATTAAAGAAATACTGAAACTACAAGAAAAAGTGAGGTAGAATCTTCCTAGAAACCTAAAGAGACTGCAAGGAATGATAAAAATCTAAAAAGGAAATTGACGCTTCACTGGAAATGAGTGATCAATTATATCTGGTGGAAGAGTTGAAATAATAGAAAAAAATAAAATATTCATGTTGATCTGGAATACACTAGATTATAGCAAATAGAGAGAGAAAGAGAGGATTCTTTGTTTTCTGTATATCAGAAGACAGTAACAATTGGGAATGAGATTGGATAGAGGCAGTCCCCACAGCTTTCATATAGCTTAAATTCACGTCTTTCATTCTTCTCTTTCAGTCAGATCAGACTTGAGAGAGTCAAATGTAAAAGTATATGGAAGAGATTTATATGAATTTCAGCTACTTTCTAGAGCATATAAATTTTTTTGATGCTTCTGTGATTTTTGATTTAATCAAGATGGTTAGTAAGTTCACCGGAGTAAGGAGAAAAATTATGTTTTGTTTGTGTTAGTCAAGAACAATTAGGAATGCGCTTGCCAGTCCTCAAAAAGATCAAAGTGTAGCTTATTGCGTATGGAAACAAATGAAATTTCCTGTTCTATCTTTCCATCTTCTTAGGTATTCAGGATCCAAAAAGTTAGGAAAAAGATTCACTGGTGGGAGAGAGGACTCCAAAATGACTTCCTCTTGGATTGAAACAAAGCATACAAAAGAAGGGAAACAATCGTGATTTCATCTGTGGAGGTAGTTATTGTCATTGGAAGAATTATTATTCAAATATATTGTTGCCTATAGCTGAAAATTGCATTGATATATACAACTTTAATGTTGCAAACCTTGTTTTGTTATCTTATCCTCACAAAAACCTTGCTAGGTAGAAATTATTATCCCTGTTACAGATGAGAAAATTGACGCTAATGGTAAATAACTTGCCAAGGGTTATTTACATAGTCAAAAATTGACGCTAGATTCAAAGTTAGCTGTTCCTGACTCCAAGGGCAGCAGGTGTTCTCTGTGCCTCCTAGATGGCTATTAATTTACTGAACAACCATTCATTTGGTACTTACTTTTTAAAAAATACTAGGGTTTCAATGGTCCTAACTACTCAAAGATATGTGTTTGAAGATACATGGCTGTTGATGGCTCATGTAAATAGTTGAAATAAATATACCACAAGGAGGCATAATTAGTGCTTACTATATTCAGTCTTGCAGTCATTGGAGGTTTGTTTCCAGCTTAGGAGAACCAACCACCAATAGCTAGGACATGCTGACTACATATATTCTTTTAGAACAGGGTTCAAGACCATTTAATACAACCCTTCTTATTTTCAAATTGAGAAAAGAAAGGCCCTACAAGATGAAGGGACTGAACTGAGGTCTTATGATTACTTGGTGACAGAGATAGGATGACAATACAAGTTGCCAGAATTGGTTTTTTTGGATCTTTCCAATATACCCTGAACACTTTCCATTTTCATGTATTTCAGTGGAGTTAAGTAAGAAGCTATTTGATTAACCAAAACAACATCCATTGGAAAATGAAATGGAGGTTTTGTTTGTGCAATGACACATTTTTGGGCTAATTTTTAAAGGGCCTTCATAATTTTCTTTTTGTTTTACAAGCCAATAAGACACTCTTTCTATAAGGGGATAGTATTTATTGGTATTTTAGCCCCTCCCCCCAAAAAAGTATGCACCTGCTAAACACACTATATGTACTCCTTAAACTATGTGGTAGAATTTAGTTTAGTGTCTATTTTGCAAGATTCAAAACATATGACTGACAAGTGCAGTGTATATTTAGTGACACAGAGATTGTCAAAGATATGGCAACTTGATAAACCTTGCAGACAAATGCAGCACTTGAATAGCCTCAGTGAATTAAATATTTATAGTGGGACAAATTATTCAATAGGTCAACTTGCTTCTGTTTTCAACTTATTATATATTCTCCATTTTATTTCTCTTTTAATAAAAATGATCCTGAGAAAGAGGAGTTTTGAAATCATAATCACCCTTTATTTATAACTTATAACTTTGAAAGCAAGATTATGGGTCATGTCCTTCTGTACTTTAGTCTGGGAAAGGATATTATCAGAATGTTGAGAAGAACATGCTATGTCAAAGCAAAATATGTCACATACATAAATCTAAACAATAATACATATGTGCATATGCAAATAAACTTACATATAGGCATATATATGCATATTCTTAGATATGTATGTATGTGTTTATACTCACACGTGCCAATATATGCATATAGGGGTACATGTGGAAGTCTATTCTTATGCATACATTCATACATGTGTTTATTAATTTATAAATACACAAATGCACGTATGCATACATGTATATACATATGCACATATATACATATATGTATATATACACACACACACACAATCTTTTTCCTACTTCTAGGGAGCTATAAGAATTTATGTAGTCAGCGTTCAAAACAGTTTCCTACATACCTTTAGGCCATTTTGATCATGGGGAGGAAATGCAATACTATCCAGGGTTGACCATAAGCCCCTTTATTCCATGCAGAAAATGGTTCATCTGACCCTAATACATTAGAAGACCTCAATGATGCAGTGGGAGTCTTGGACAGACAAGATATCATGTGAAAGTGATTTTGCCAGCTAGAGGCTCAAGGGCTTTTGGTTGAACAAGCATTTAATTCCAATAGAGTAAAAAATATTTTCAGACATTCCCTGTACTTGAATTAGGGAATGGCAACTGCTTCGGAATTAAACAGATTTTGATTGGAATATAACCTGCATAAGAGCAAAATGGATTGGTTTATTTGGACTTATTTTTGCTCTGTTGCTTCATTAATCTTCAGCCCATCTGCTAGAAAGAGAATGGGTTATATCCTCTTCAAAACACAGGTTGAGTCTTCCTGACACCAGGCATGCCCAAGAAAACTGCAAAATTGAATCTAAACACCATATGGTTTGCCTACAGTACGTAACATATCTTGATTTGTTTATGTCCAGTTTTCACTGGTGTGCTTGATCCTCTGTAAATTACACTGTTTCTAGAAAGAATGCTTTATAAACATGCTCTCAAATTTCAAAACCAAACCTAAATAACCACAAAGAGTGATAAGATCAACCAAAAGAACTGCACATCCACCAAACACAAGCATTAGCTCTCTGAAGCGGTGGTCACTTGCTTAAGGAGAAATAGACAAGGCATCACAAGATCTGGGATTTTGTTGTGGGATTGCCCTCAATTTGCAATGACATTAGACAAGTCATTTCACTTCTCTGGGTATATTTTCCCCATTAGTCAAATGAGAAAACTGGACACAATGATTAGGAACTTATGCAGCTGTAAAATTCTGTGATTTTAATCAAAGGTTGTTAAGCTATTGTTGTTTTTTCAGGTGAGCATATAATACTGTTGACCTATAATGAAATAAATATAGCTTTTAGATAATTTTATTCATAAGTAATCATCTTTATAATGATGATTTGTATAACTATCTAAATTCTTTCATCTTATGATTTATTTCAACGTCCTTTTTTGGAGCAAATTTTCAATGTAACACTAAGTTTTGATATTTCTATATTAACAATGACCAAAGGATCCATTTTTTGTTTTTGCTTATTTTTCTAGAAATCTTCCTGGCCAGATAGATATTTTTTCCCCTTTCAAAATGATTTAGCTGAACTTAAATTTACCTCCCACGTAATGACGAGCTCAGACCGACTTCCTCCACCTCCACTGATGTTTGTTGGTGCCACTACAGGGACTAGATCACAAAGAGAAATGCAGAATGATCATCATCCTAGTCCACGTTTTACTAGAAGATATTTGCTTGGGTGTTTCACCCTTCAAAGTTTTGAATACGGTCATTCTAATATAGTTTTGCATTTTTATTGACCATAAATTATGTTTACATGTTTCCAAATTTCTAAGATAGAGGACACTGTTGTGCTTGATATAGGAGCACCCAGGTTCCAGCATTAATTAAAAAACAAATTAACATCATGTATTTGACATTATTATTCATCATCTACTAATTGGCAAAATGATGTTCCATTCAGATGGTAAGTGTGACACTGCTGATTCCCAGACTAATTACACAGTTGTGCTGTAAACATGTTACTGAGGCATTATATTAATTATTTTTTCAATAAACAAATGGAAAAAGATCTTTTATTTTGTCATCAAAAAATTTCAACTTTTTAAAACAATTTTCCCTTGACTAAAAAACCCATGCTAGAGTGAACAATATATGAAAAGCTCATTTCTCGGTGGCATATTTCCTTTCAAGATTAAGGATAATTTCATTTTGTTGGTTTACATAATTTCTACTAGCTAGAGAAATGTATTCACTGAAAATACTGGAATGACTTGGATTAGTTCAAATGAACATAAAAACAAAAATGGAATTAATCAATGGTTTATTGGAATAACTTCTTTATATTGTAATCCGTTCAATGTAAGAAAAACATATTTTTTCTAGTTATATTGAGAGAAAAAACATTGTAAACTTTTTAGAAATGACCCTTTAGACACTCTAGAAATGATCCTTGCCACATATCATACTAAGGATGCAGTGAGGATATTTTTAAAATCAATTACGTATTTCCTTTTGTTTTTTCTCTTTTTTTTTTTGGAAGGGAGAAGGCAAGGCAATTGGGGTTAAATGACTCGCCCAAGGTCACAATGCTAGTTAGTGTGTCATGTCTGAGCCTGGATTTGAACCCAGGTTCTCCTGACTCCAGGGCCGGTGCTCTATTCACTGTGCCACCGAGTTGCTCCCAATTACGTATTTCCAAATCTTCTGTCATCAAAAAAAAAAAAAAAAAAAAAATCCAGTAAACTCTCTCCTCATATTAGCCAGATATTTAGCTGTTTAGCTTATACACACACAGAGAGATTTTTTTTTTTTGTCAGGAGGGGCATAGATATATGATTTCATTGACTCAGAGAACTCTCAGAGTGAAAATTCCTTTTATTGAAACACTGTAATAAATTCATCAACTTAAGATTATTACTATAATGCCTATGGCACGATGAGACTGAATTACTTATCTTTGGCCACAGAGCCAATAGTTGTTGCTGTTGAGTAAATTCAGTGTGTCTGACTCTTCATGACCCCTTTTAGAGATTTCCTGGCAAAGAGTGGTTTAACACTTCCTTTTCCAGCTCCTTTTACAGATAAGGAAGTGGGGCAAAGAGGGTTAATGATTTGCCCAGGTCATACAGCTAGTAAGTGTCTGAGGCCAGAACTCAGCTAAGGTCTTCCTGGCTAAAGACCCAACACTTTATCCACTGTATCACCTAGCTACCTCCTCAGATAGATTCCAGAGCAGTTTACCATTTCTTTCTCCAGTGTATTAAGACAAACAGAGGTTAAGTGACTTGCCCAGCATCACACAACTAACAAATATCTGAGGCCACATTTGAACTCAGATCTTCCTGACTGCAGCCCAGTTCTCTATACACTGAGCAAATTGGCTGCCTATTGTGCTAGATGCTAAACTTGAATCCAAGACATAATTACTCTAAATCCCACCCTATTTATATTAAAATATATGCCTCTATGTCTTAATGTCTCTATGTCTCTCTGTCTCTCTCTCTCTCTCTTTACCTAATCTATCTATGTGTTGGTAAATGGGTACATATCAATAAATAGTAGATGACCCCAAAACAATAGAGAAATGTAAGAGAGGCAGAAGTAAGAAGTAACATGTTATGAGAGAGGACTTGTGTGCAAAACATGTTCTAAAGGTTATAATCTTTAAGATATATAATTGAAAAATTTTGGGGACAGGCATGCAACAAGAGGGAAACATAACAAATAGAGAGTGTAAGTGCTACATTGATAAGACTGTAATGTTAAAATTAAAATGAACAACCAGAAAATGCCACAGAATATTGACTAGATCTTCTATCAAGAATCTAAGGGAAGATAGAGACAAGAGTCTCACAGTTTAAGCAGGGTGGATGGGTTATGGTCTACATCATTGAATGACATACAGAAATAGATGATGGATAGATAGAGATGAGATAAGATCATGGATTCACTGAAATAGTTGAGGTAACAGAAAACCAATTCTTTGGTTCAGGGGAAAGACAGTGGTAAATTAAATGAATGATTGCTCTTAACAATAAGAATACCAAATTGCTACCTAGTGACACTAAAATTTTATTTGTTCTACTTGCCTTCTTGCTTAAATTATAAGGATCACTTGGCATTTATTTCATGTTCATCAGAGCTTAAAATGACCTTGGTGCAAAGGCAAGAAAATTCTGATTTGAACTTAACCAATATTGATCAGATTTGTCTTTTTAGGAAAGAGAAAGAAACAAAGGTAAATAAAGAACAACAACAAATATGAAGGAAGGAAGGAAGAAAAGAAAGAGGAAAAGAATGATAAAAAGAAAAGAAAGAATAGAAAAGAGATGAAAAACTCTTTCATGTTCCATGAGAAAAGGTAGTGTGGAAAAGTTATTGGGAGTAGCATTAGAAACTCTGGATTCTAGTCTCAATTCTTCTATGGAATAGATTTGTGAGGATTTCTACTTTGCTTTGTAAATCCAATTTACACTGTTGTTGACAGTTTTTCTTCCCCTTAGAATATAAAATACTTGAGGGCTGAGATGCTGTTTTTGTTTTTTTGTATCTTTAGCACTTAGCACTCTGCCTGCCACAGTGGAACACATTAAAAAATTCTCATTTATTGACTGCCAAAAAGAATACATTTGATTAGTTGCACTGTAAGTTACCTTTCTGCAGAACTAGGCTTAAAATCTATACTTAGATTGTAATTAATAGAGCATTATTGCACATGGTCTATTTTCAAACAAAATATGCTGAAACTATAATGAACATAGTTTCCTTTTTGTTGATTCCAAGGACTCATTCACATCTGATAGCTTCTTAAAACTGATTGATATGTATGTATTATTTTAAGGTTTATGTCCATTATTTCATCTCATCGTATCTCTATGAGATGGGAACTATAGCCTTCTTTTTTTTAAGGGGGGGGGGGAATGGTTAGACTCATCTTTTCACTTCTTTAGTGCAGTCCTAGTGAGTAAACTTCCTCGACCAATGCAAACTTGTGCCTGCTCTGCAGTTTAGTCTTAAAGAGTTGTGTAGAGTAATGAAAACTTAAGTGAATTGCCAGGGTCTTACAATCAAGATATGTCAGAAGTGTAACCTGAAGCCTGTCCAGTTTTGTATCCATTTTGTCACAGACTACAGACATTACTCTAACTATAATTTTTAGATGAGAAAACTGAAAATTTATAGAAACATCATTCAACTGTTTGCACCCAGCTACGGGTAGGAGTCTAAGTCGTGTCACCATTCTCAGAGTCCAGGGCAAGGCACAAAAATGTATTGCTTAAAAACAAGCTTCATCACCAACTATTTCCATTAGGCTACAAAAGCAGGGAAGGCCAGCTTTTACATACTTCTAGTTAACAAAAGCCCAGCAACACAGGCATTGTTAAAAGGAGAAAAGAGAAGCTGTCACAAAAAGAACAATGACTGGAAGTCAAGAGGGCTGACTTTGAGTCCTGGTTACACTATTGATGAGCCATGTTACCTTGGGAAATTCACTTCATTTCTCTGGGACTCCATCTCCCACATCTAGAAAATTAAAGCTTAGGAATGGGTGACCAATAATGTCTCTTTCAGCTAATGCTGGAACAGAGATTTCACACATGACTTCTATGTATCCCACGGCCACATGTCCTCTCCCCATGGAACACTACCAAGTATGGTATGAAACTGATTAAAATGTAATTGACAAATATTTAACAAAATATATAAAATATGACAAGATATAGATAACATTATTTTTTCCCAATTTAATAGTATTTTATTTCTTTCCAATTTCATGTAAATATAGTTTTCATCTTTGACTTTTATGAGATTTTGAGTTCCAAATTTTTTCTCCCTTGATCCCTCCCCAGAGCCTTCCCCAAGACAGCAAGCAATTTGGTACAGGTTATACATGTACAATCACATTAAACATATTTCTACATTAGTCAGATAACATTACAATTTACAAGGAAGTTATTATGTGACCTGCAGAAACCCTTATGTTAGGTTTAGTGTCCTTGCTTTTATTCGAGTTTGACACCACTGGTCTGGATCATTTTACAAAATCACTGGTGACAAAATGTTTTGGTTTCTTCTTCTACACTCTGTGTTTCTATAGGGTAAACAAGGGGGTTAAAAAGTACTCCAGCAAACCGAGTCCTTCTTTGCCTGACTAATTAAATGTAAAAGAAACTTGTTTGATGATGTAATACAGCAAACATAATAACTGACACCTTGAGCTCAAGAGTTTAAGAATGAAACAAACAAGATTAAGGGAAGAAAGGGGAGAAAGATGGGAATGACTTTCCTTTCAGATTCCACTCTGATGCCATTGGTCTATGAACCAGTTGATGCTCAATTAGTGTTTCTGTTAAATGGATTCAGGAGGTAGCTCATTTAAATAGCAAAAATGTACTACTGCTCAATGAAGCCTCAAGTAGGTCATAGTGGAGAGAGATGGAAATGTACAGCTCACTGCACTGAGTCTCAATTAATTCTTGGCTACAACATTTTAATGAAACAAGCAGCAACTCATTTACATTCACAAATCTACTGATTCTCTTCTGGATTTTGGTTAGAAAAAATAATATGTGAAAGAATAGAGTTAACTTCTAAGATATCCTTGACATTATCAGGCTGGTTTGGTCATATCATATTTTGTGACTCGTCCTTCAGTTTCATCAGTATAGGGAAAACTCAAGGAGGAACCTTAAAAGGCAGCTCAATACCTACTCTCCATCTTATATCCTTAGATAGTTGCCTAAATCACTCTAAAGTTAGATTATATGTCTAGTACCATCTAGCCAGTGAGTATAAGAAGACAGCTTACATCAGTGTTTCCAACATCAGAGGCCAGGTATCTATTAAGTATGCTACCTTATCGCTAACAAATAATCAACTCATTAAATTTAAGAGTTTGGGGCAACATCAGCTGCTTTTTGAAATAAAAATCTAGACAGGAAGTCCTTGGTTTATAAAACCTAAATGTCAATTCAAAAATATAATATTTTATGTCCTTCCTCCATTTTTTAATGATGGACATAATGGCCAATGTTTGCTGTCTTATCACTCATTATTCGCTTTAACATATACTGTGACAACCAAACAAAACTTCTTGTTTTTTTCTCCATAATATGTCCCTTCTTTCATTTTCTCCTGATCCTAATACACTATTTCCTTATTTCTATCTTTTCCAATTTTCTCAATATTACTTAATACAAATGACCTTTATTCTTATTGATTATTAAGGACCTCCCTCAAAGGTTGTATTTTGTACCTACTTTGTATATGTGAATGAATGTATACATTTATCAATTACCTTTTATGTGTAAAACATTGTGCTAAGCAGTAGGAATATAAATAGAAAAAAAGAAAGAGTCACTTTTTCAAGGAGCTCATGCTCTAATGGTAAGACAACACATATGGGAGCTTTAAGCTAAAAATCATATGGACATGTCCCATAGTTTTGCTTGTTTGTTTGTTTAGGGTTTTCTTGTTTGTTTTTTGTTTTTGTTTTTTTAGGATGCAATGGAAAAGTATGTGTCAATGCCTTATCCACAGTAGCTTTTCCACAAATAAAATTATTTCAGTTCATGATGCGGTGTCGTTTGATGCTCAGTTAGAAGCATTGCTCTTCTATAGAATCACACATTCGTGGTTCTAGGCCATATATATGTTGTTCATGGTGATGACAATGATTTGAACTTCTCAGCACATGCCCTCTGAGTTGCTTGTTGTTTAAACAAGGCTGAATGGATTGCCCTTTGAATGGCTGTTGGTTCACAGCTGTGGGGAATATATAGCTCCTTCTCCATAAAAGTTGCTTCTCCACATACTAGGGATATTATACAGATGGGCACATAATATTTACCCTTGTAAACAAGATACTTCCTCAGGGCATGGAATAAGAACATAAAGCATGTACATGTACATACATACATACAAATATATACACACTATACACACATGTATATTTACATACATATGTGTGTAACAGCAAGCACCCTAGCATGCCTAGGGCGGCTACTAGCACAGGTTCTTAGATCTGCTTTTCTAAAGGAAA
>CM053590.1:34646326-34664691 GCA_028646515.1 Pseudochirops corinnae
ATAAAACAAGCAATCCCATTACATAATAGAATAATAATGATTGTACATTAAACTGCAAATTTATTATGTACAACTTTTTATTCCTTTAAATATATAATAAATTTATCATGTATATTTCTTCTTTTTTTCTTTCTTCCCTCCCCCTGCCCTAGAGACGGCTACCATCAGACACAAATATGTGTGTGTGTGTGTGTGTGTATAATCTTTATATACTTCTATTTGTAAGTTCTTCCTCCATTTATTTCCATTATCATACAGTTTTAATAATAACTACTTTGTAATGTTTTTAAAGATGAGTGGCAGGCTTTAGGAAGCCTAAAGAAAAAAAGCTAAAAACAAAATAAAGTCTAATAGGGCAAGTCTCCTTTCAACAGCTTTTCTTTTCAGTGTGTGCCTTAACAATTCCATATGCTTGTTTTTCCACATAATCATCATTATGGTTTTGCCTAGTTCTATAAAGAAATTACTTTGTATTTTGACTGGTTATCACATTTTTTCAGACAAGACTTGTAATTTCATTGGTAAAATAAATTAATTATGAGTAAAATCCCTATACCCATTCAGACTGGCAATCCTACTACTAATGAGTAAGTAAACTATTCTATTGTTTGATATCATTTATTTATGATCAAAAGAAAATAAGACAGTATAACATAGCAGATTGAGAAGTAGCCTTGCAGTTAAAAAGATCCATGTTCAAATTAGGCCCCTATTACATGCTAGTTTTGTCATATCGGAAAATCCATACAACATATTAATGTTCCAGGCAATTCTCTAAGACGTATGCTGCATATTCATTCAACCTATGCACAAGGAGATGGAAGTTCTTTACCTGGGAGCCTCCCACAGTGATGAAATCATAGTTCTAGTTAAAAAAACAAAAAGATAATTCATAGTTTATATCTAATTGAAATATTTCTTGCCACATTTCCTATAGTTCAGTTATTTGAAAAGCTATACACAAGATATGTTGAGAGTTTTCATCACATACTTGAAAACAGTTCATTGTTGTGTACCTTGGGCTTTTTTTTTTTTTTTAATAACAGTAAGCTTCAAACTTTGAGGGGCTGTGAAATACTTCTGGCTTCTTTCTTTTGTGTGTCCCAGAACTTTACCTCTTAGTGAAATTAGAGCAGGTTATTCCTAAATTCATTTCTAGTTCTCAAATTCTGAGATGTTTCTGTTGATGTTGTATGGAAATAAGCTTTATTAAACAATCACAGATCTCTGAGGGGAGATTATATAATGTTTTGGGACTTGACATAATCATCACTAAACCATGCACAAAAAGGAACATATGAAGGACCTCACCTCACAATCCATCAGGAATTTGTCTCTTGTTAAGAGGACAATATTACCATTCAATAATTCTGTGACCTTCAGACAGTCAAACTAGCTTCCCTGAATTTGGTCCTCCATGGAAGAACTCTGGCTATGCCCAATCATCTACTGGGGAGTTGAAAGGAGATAAATGACTTTTTATTACTAGCCAATAGTCTCTATTTCAAATGTCTCCAGTCAAATTTCCACAGCACTACAGCTTTGAGGAGTCTATTATGAATATTTAATATGAATGTCATTTTAGTTTTTAATAATGTAGAAATACTGCTGTTAGTTAAGCATAACCCAAAATAGTGTGCATAATGAAAAATATATAAATAATGGACATTTCTTACTATTTGTGGCTTATCATATTCTTTAAGGTTATCCAACTATATGATCTGAAATTGAGGGAAATAAAACTTGTAAAAATAATCATTTGATAGGGAATTGAAATGTAGATATCTCACTCTGAATGACTGTCATTCTTTACTATTACCTTGCATACCTAGAAAGGTATAATTAACCAGATACTTGACCCTTTGATCTCTTGATTGAGTTACAGAATCTATCAAAGTTGTGAATCTTTTCAAGGCACCTTTTTTGTATTTATCAATAATCTCAAGGTATAAGCTAGGCATAAACTGAATGAAACCAGAAGGAAAGGTCATGGCTGACCTAAGAGAATTAGTCACACTTTTTGGGACATGGAGAAAACGAACAAATAAAAAAAAAACAAAGCTACATGGAAGTTTGAAATCCAGTATGACAGTAGCAGACAAGCCTTTTAATTTAGTAGCTGTACGCAAACTCCTTAGAAAGAATCACTTGGGATGAGGCATGAGAGAAGAAAGACCGTCTGTTTCCTCTTTGCCTCTCCAAGACCATGATTAGCAGATGACCAGTATAGACTCTGAAAGATCAAAACATTTCAATTTCTCATGATTTGACAAGACATTATCAGCAGTAGGCCAAGAGTCCTAGTGATCTGAGTTTAGAGTATGGTGTAGAATTGAAAAAACAAACTTTGTATATGATTAGGAGACAAGTGGTCATCAATTTGTTTGAAGATCTCCAAAAATCAAGAACTTATCCTCCAAGGCACATCATTGTACTGTGGGATCTTTCAGTGACTAAGAATGTTATTGTAAAGAAAAATGTCTGTCATTAACGCTAAATTTTCTTCTTTACACATTCTGCCTATTGCCCTAACACTGTCTTCTTGGAACAAGAATAAGATTTTTCTTGAGAAGATAATACAGGAAAATAAAAGAGAAGTACCACTTGACCAAGTGGAACCCAGAAACCAATATTCCCTTTCTCCTCTCCAATTCTTGGCCACATTTTAGTATAAAGGAAATTAGACCTGAAATGAAGGGACCCCTAACCCAAAAGAGAATCATGATTGTGACTCTTATTATATGACCTCCATGAACATTTCTGCAAGTTGGTTTTTTTTAGTATTTTAATTGAAGATGTTCTAATAGTGGCCATGGGCTAACGCAGCATTATTGAAAATAAAATAGTTCCTGAAAATAGTTTCTATCGTAAATAAGGTGTTAAAAGTATTCTCAAGATACACTTAAGGCAATTAACATTTTTTTTTCATTCATAACTACTGCATTGCAAATGATGGTCAGCATTTGAGAATGTCTTTGTTTTTACCATTCTTTTAGTCATAATTTATCAAATATTTATTTGTCCTCTTTAATTGTCTATAGTTATTTTTTTAGATTAGTTGACTTTCATTTTTCAACTTTTCAAGAAAAACAAACATTATTTACCATCTCAGGAAATTTTAATTCTTTTGGAAATTCTCATTAAGAAAGCAAATCAATCAGTTGTACTAAAGATAACAGGTCTTTGATTATGTAATCACTTCATATTCCATACAGTGTTGGACCTTGATCATGCTCTGAAGCACCACGCCCACATTCTCATCTTCCTCTTGGCATAATAAGAAAATCTCTACTCCCTTTCATTTTTTTTTAAGAAAAGGAATCAATTGACTGCCCTGTCATTCAACTCACTTCTGTTGTGACTCTCTGGATATTCCTTCCCTGGCTAACACTCCCAAATCACTGACCTATATTGAATTTTTCTTTCATTCATTCATTCTTTCATTCATTCAATATTCATTCATTCATTCATTCACAAGGGAAGGCAATTAATTTAGATATCCCAGGGGTAAAAAGAAAAGAGCAAAGGAAAACAAAATTGGGATGCAAAAATATAAAGGAAAGAGTGAACAAAGATGCATTGTGATCTATGTCCATAAAAGACAAAAATAAAACTAAAGTTCTGGACAGGGTTCTATTAAAGTCTTAGAGGCAATGATGTTTAGTTCTGACAGAAAGAAGTACATTGATGATCCAAGAGGTAGGCATCCTCTAACTTTGGCAACTTGATTATGTCAGACTCTAGATCACTTCTTTAGTGCATCGATTATTAACTCAGCAACTGTCCAAGGATCAGTTGTTTTGTAGAGAGACCTAAGGTGCCACTTGCAAATATGTGAATTGTTTTATACTCTAACAGAAAGGTAACAGTTAGAAAGATTGCATTATAAGTGAAAGAATGAGCAGGAAAAGAGCAGGAAAGGGCTTTCAGGAAGGAGAAAGTGTCATCTCTAGAGATCAGAGTCTGTTGCTAGCAAAGGCCCAGCCCAGGTTCTTCTAGCCTACCATGTACATAGACTATGAATAGTGTCTTAGCAATAACTAAAACTATTTTGATGAATATAATCATTTTACATGTCTATCCTATAGTTAACACTATATTATATTACATCATATCAAATTATATATATATATATATATGTATATATATATATATGTATGTATATCTATGCATACTTGTGTATACCCAGGTTCTACAATGTTTTCAATTAGCAGAGCACTTTAAATGAAATACTTCATTTGAGCCTCACAACAATTCTGTAAATAGACTGGAGAGGTATTATCAGTTGCATTAATCTGCCTCACATATTTTAAATTCTAACAAAACTGACCTATTTGACATTTTGTGTGTTCCTTCCTCATCTCTGTCTCTATAAACATCTTGTTTCTTTCAGATCCAGTTCATATCAGACCTTTCCTAATTCACCCAGTTGTAAGTATTCCTCACTCTATCCCAACTGGAAAGATTTTATGGAAATTTTGTATTTACTTAGCTCTCTGCTAGATTTTATTCAGTAGAATATAAGCTTCCTTAGTACAGAGACTGTTTCATTTTTATCTTTATGTCTCCAGTCCTTTCACAGTGCCCGGCACAAAGTAGGTGCTTGATAAATTCAATTTAATCAAAACTTTATAAACAAAAGAATGAACTTTAAGTGATCTGCCTAGGATCACCTCTCTTTCTCTCTCTCTCTCTCTCTCTCTCTCTCTCTCTCTCTCTCTCTCTCTCTCCTTTCACTTCCCCTCTCCCTCTCTCTTCACTCTTTGTCAATATGTCCTAACAAGCACAGATAAAGAAATTCATAGTTACAGTGATTATACATAGCCCACCTTTTTCTATTTCTATCACTTTCTATATTTTCAAAGAAGATTTTTCCAAACTTCTGTATGTTCTTCATATGTTCACTTCATGGTAATGTAATACTGCTTTCCATTGATTTCTTAAGCATTTATTTTTGTTTCATGGCATCTGGATGAACAAATATGCCTTTTAAAAGCAGAATTGCTTCTAAGCAAAGAGTAACTCGATAAAAGAGAAGCATCCATGCAAGCATCCCATTGTCATTAAGTCATGATTGTCATTAGTATTGCTCCCCTGCATAGGTTCAATAACAACCCTTAATTGGATACCATAAACTTAGGTAATGATTGCTGTTCAAACTAGGTAAAGCAATAAAGAATTTTCATTTTCCCAAAGCTTTCAAGGTAAGGTTGAGACAATTTGACAAGCAAGAGAGACCCCTGCAAACAGAATTCAAGAATATTATGTGATGAAATTAAAATTTCTAAAACATTGCTTTTTTTGAAATTAATGTCATGTCATTTACTTCCCCCATCCTGAACCCACTTGAGAATCCCCAATAGAATCTTTTTATCACAGTGGGGAGACATCCTCTCCCTTTAGAAGTTGAGCAATAACAATTCTATGGGGTAATAATTATTCCAGATGCATTGTACCATGCAAATTAATCTATTGCTTTGGTAGCACTGCTCCAGAAAGCAATGCTGACAGTGAATGCACAGAATGAACAAATTAATTAAGCAGACTGTGAAATCAAATAAATCTCACAGTGGTGACCTCTGTGTAGCAGAATGAAGAAAGACATTAAGTTCATGTAGTAGCTTCCGCTGAAGTAAAACCTCAGTTTAAGTGAGGGTAAGTGTTTTCATTATTTAGCCTGCAGGTTACAGTTCAGGCCCATGAGATACGGCTGGCAAGAGGGGAATGATCTTAAAGTCACACTAACACTTGACCTGAGACTCCATAATACAGAGGATCCCACGAAACAATGGAGAAGTGTTAGGAACCCACTACAAACCTGTAGAGTCAAGCTTCAACTAGACCATTACAGCCTCATGGCAATGTTCCTGTTCAGCTCTAACTGACTTTCTATCATGCTCTCCACAGCAGTCATTCCTAAACTTTTCTTCTTTCATATGTTCATATTCTCAACTCCAGCCAACAGCCTCTATCATACTAGATAATCTCAACTTTGACTTCACTAAGTCTTTTCGTTCTAACCTCCCTTATATCCTCTTCTCACACTGCAAAATTTCTGTCATCAACTATCTTTATCTTCCTTTCCTCTCTTCTCAGAGAATGAGTGATGCTCCTAAATATTGAATGTTGTTGTGAAGAAAAACCTCTAGTTCTTCATAATTGGTCATTTTCTGGCCAGCTGTTTACCCTCTCCCTAGTCACACCTTCTTCTCTTGCCTGACATGTAGAATATTCTAAGAAACTCCATGGTAGAAACTCACACCTTCCTATTTTATTGCTGCCTTGATTCTTGTTGTCTCAGAAGTAGGAGACAAATTCGATATAACAGATATAACTAAATAAACCACTATCCTGTCCCATAAAACATCTGGACATCTCTAGCATTCCAAATATGCTCAAATGTATGGAGTTAGCATAGATCAAGGAGACCACCTCCCTAACATGTCAGAGGTTGGTATAATGATCTGCCAGGTCCAAGAAGCAATTTCTTACCAGCCATTATCGACATCTTCCTCTTTCAATGTTTTTTGGACCATTGTACAAAAAAGTCCAAGTTCTAGGCTTTTCCTCTCTACCCTTTTTATGTTTTTTGAAATGTCAACTGCTGCCTTAATTTAAGAGTCTATTAGCTGAAATACTTGGCACTCCTACAGGCACCCAGGTCTGAGGTTTACCTGAGACAGACTCTCAATATAAAAGATTTGCAAATCTTAAAGATGTGTGTGTGTGTGTGTGTGTGTGTGTGTGTGTGTGTGTGTGTGTAGAGAGAGTCCCTCCTAATTGTGTGACCCTGTGGAGGTCAATGAACCTCTCTCAGTATTCTAGACAACTAAGATTATAAATTGCAGAGAGGATGCTGGCCTGCTTTGATAGAAAGAGCTTCCTCATCTGGAAGTTCATTGTTGTCTATACCTCACAAGCATAGAGCTCTTGTTACTATGTCAAGCAGAGTATAGTAATTGTATTCATTATTATCTCTCTTTAGTGGTTCAAACTTATCAATTGTGGACACTTACATCAATGTGCTACTCAGATTAAGGGACACATATCTTCTACAAGAAAAAAAAGGATCATCTTGAGGGAATCCAGTATTAAAAATCCATCAGAAGGAAAGCAAGGAGCTATCACAGTAGTTCCCATCACAAAAATGAGATCATCACATGCTCTTAGTTATTCATATGAAAGTGAAGCCCCAGGTTTAAGGTCTATCCTGAGTGCCAATGGGACATTGACTCTACTAGTATTTTTGCAGCAGGACTGGTAATGATTAGTGTTTCATCTCAAACTTTGGTTTCAATAAGAAGAGGGGTATTGTGATATAGTAGAAAATATAAAGACTTGAAGTCAGAATGCTGAACTCATTTCCTGCCTTTCATGAGCGCTAGTAGTGTGACCATAATCATCAGGGAACACGACTAATCCTCATTTGTTAAAAATCTATAAATGAAGTAATAATAGCCACAGTACCCTTTTCACTTGGCTGTAGTGAGGATCAACTGATATATTGCATGTAAAATGCTTTGTATGTTTTGAGGTGCCATACAAATACCTGCTATTATTATCATCTAGTCAAATGAATGTGCTAAATCAAGAAATCTTCCTCCACCCAGATTTACCATGTATATATTATACTTTCTATATTTCAGTGGTATGGTAAACTCTGGATAAGAAACCAGCCCCTACCAGTGCAGACTGGCATTTTCTTCATAAACAACTGACTTAAGAAAGCTATTTAAAAAACTGAGATATTAAGTGACTTGTACAGAGTCACACACACTATAAGTGAATGGAACAAGATGGGTGTTGAAGAGAGTTCTAAAGTGGGATTTTAACCCCTATCTTTCTGCCTTTCAAAGCTGACTAGAATCTAGTCAATGAGCAAAACTTTTTTTTTAATTAGAATTTAATTCTTTAGAAGACAGAGTATATATCTTTTTTCTTTCAATACAGCTACTGCACCTTGTATAATATTATACCTTGAAATCCCAAAATATATTTTGGGGCAAAACTGAGGTCTGATGAAAACATTTTACTCATTCAAGTTGTTATATTTGATTTGGATTCTCTTAAGTGCTTCATTCTGGTTATGTAGGTAGTTGGTGTTTTGGATGTCCCTTCTACTCTGTGGTTGTGAAATGGCAGAGTGAGTGTCTTTAATATTCACTAAATCCGGCCCCAGTCAGTCAGCCGGCAATAATCAACTATATGAACATTATGAGTACAGCCCTGCAGGAGAAGCTTTGGTTTGTAATAGAAGGTTCTTTTTTTTTTTTTCCCCCTTTAAATTTGCGGACTGAGCAACTTCAGGGATTTATAAGGCTGGAGGAAAACATATTGCCATGGAGCCCTCAAAAGGATTAAAGACCTGAGAAATTTAGGCTTTTTTGATCTGTGGCCACCTGCTTATGTGTTCCCTTGTGTTAGAGGCCAGAGGGAAATCTGCCAGTCATCCCCAAATATAGGTAGCTCTTGTCTGGAAAGCTGAAATACAATAAAGTCCTTTGTAAGTGCTGGTTATGGTGCTCTCTGCTGTCAATTTAAGTTTAATCTCTGCGCTCTCTTTTCTCTCTCCATGTATAGCATTGTTCTATTCAATATTTTGGTCTTACCTTCCCCATTCATTCACCTACCCTAGAATAATCTTAATTTTTGGAAAAAAAATACTCTTTCAAGACATAAATGTGATTTTAGAAAATTAATGACATTGATATTAAACATGCCAGAGGAAAATCAAGAGCATGAAAAGACCACTTCCAAGAAGATAGCAGTAAAGATTTTTAATAGTATTTTATTTTTCCCCTATTACATGTCAAGAAGATTTTTAGCATCCATTTTCATAAGATTTTGAGCTCCATATTTCTCTCCCTCCCTTGTTTCCCTCCCTTTTTTGGAAAATGGTAGGCAGTTTGATATAGTTTATACATGTGCTATCATGGAAAATCTATATGCATATTGGCTACAACTATGAAAAAAGAAACAGATCAAAAGGGGAAAAAATCATGAGAAATAATAAAGTTAGTTTAAAATGATATGCTTTGATTTGTAGTATTTTTTCCTACACTTGAAAGTTCTGAAATTTGGCTATAATTTTCCTAGGATTTTTTAAATTGGGATCTCTTTCCTGAGGTGATTGGTGGATTCTTTCAATCAATTCCTATTTTACCCCCTGGTTCCAGGAAATCAGGGCAGTTTTCTTTGATGATTTCTTAAAAGATGCTCTCCACTTCCTCCTTTTGATTATGAGTTTCAGGTAGTCCAATAATTTTCATATTGTCTTTCCTTCATCTATTTGCCAGTTAAGTTGTTTTTCCCATGAATTATTTTATATTTTATTCCTGTTTTTCATACTTTTGAATTTGTTTGGTTCATTCTTGATGTCTCTTAGAGTAATCAGCTTCCTCTTTCCCCAATTCTAAATTTTAAGGTGCTATTTTCCTCAATTAGCTTTCGCACCTTCTTTTCCATTTGACCAATCAAACTCTTTAAGGAGCTGTTTTCTTCAGTGGCTTTTTCTATCTCTTTTTCCATTTGGTCAATTCTACTTTTTAAGCAGTTTTCCAAGCTGTTGTCTCTGTTTTTTTTTTCATAATTCTCTTGCACCACTCTCATTTCCTTTCCCAATTTTTTCTTGTAATTCCTTTTTATGATGTTTAAGCCCTTTTTTGAATTCTTACTTGAGTTCTTTTTGGACCTGAGGCAACTTCCCATTTCTCTTTGGGGTCTTGCCCATAGGTGTTTTGACACTGTTGTCCTCTTCTAAGTTTGTTTCTTGGTCTTCCCTGTTACCACAATAATTTTCTATGGTTAGCAACTCCTCCTCCTCCTCCTCCTCCTCCCCCTATATATATATATATATATATATATATGGTTTTTTTTTTACCTTTTTCCCTTCTTTTAAAATTAAGCTCTACTCTCAGGGTAGAAGGAACACTCTCTCAGGCTTCTTATGCTAGTGGCTAAAGGCCCTGATTCTTTACTTGATGCTGTGCTGATGTTATCCTGATATCCCCAGGGGATTCTCATGTCTGGTGCTGTGCTGAGAGAGTTAGGTGGGGCAGGGGGTGATTCCTGGCCCTGCTGGAAGCCGTAGGCATCTGGTAGATTACCTGGTACCGAGCCATGGTCCTAATGGTGATGTCTGGTGTGGACTGAGGCTGGTGGGGTGTTTCTGCATTTTCCTTGGACTATACTAAAGCACATGGAGATCTGGCCTCTGGAGGATGCCTGTTTTCCTGGGCCTACACTGAAGCTCATGGTGGCTCTCAGAGCTAGAGTCTGCCAGTTTCCCTGCCTATGTTAAGGCATGTGGGGGGTCAGGTATTGGCATTTGCCTGCTCTACCACACTGAGGCTTGGGATCTCCCACACTGTTTGCTGAGATGGGGTATGCTGCTGACTTTCTGGGATGCTCCCCATCCTGTACTATGCTCCATTTTCACCCAAGTGAGATGGACCTTTCTTGCCTATTTTCCAAGTTTCTTGGGTTAAAGATTGTTTAACCTTGTCTTTTTTCTGGTTCTGTTCTTCCAGGATTTGTTTGGAGGTCAATATGGGAGAGTTGTAGCAATTTCCTGCTTACTCTGTTATCTTGGTTCCCTGAGTAGCTGCAAATACGATTTCATCTGAAGGAATGATTATTTGAAAGATTCTCTTTTATCCAAAAACTAGTATAATGGAAATAGCATAAGACTAGCAGAGACATAGATTCTAGTACCAACTCTGCTACTGTGTGAATTAGGGCAAATCATTTCTTTGGGAATCAGTTTCTCTTTATGCATAATGTTAGGGCTGAATGACATGATATCAAAAGAACTTTCTAGCTTCTAGATCTCTAATATGTTATGATTCTAGAGGGGTGATTTGTTTTAATTATTATTAATTCTGACATATTTTCATAGTTATATTGGAATATGTATCTATGCTCTGTTTATGTGTATGAGAGAGAAAAAGGGAGAGAGGGAAAGGGGAAAGAGAGAGCAGGAGGGGGGGAGAGAGGCAGCAAGAGATTGTATTTCATTTTCATGTGATAGTGCTGACCTAGGCCAAGAGAAAAAGCCAGCACATTTGTAGTTCAATTCTGTGACCCACATTGAGAGATTTTTTTTAAAGAAAAAAAATGCGTTTATTCGTCAAAGACCCCTTTTTCTGTTCAAATTTCAGTTTCTTTTTTTTTTAAAGCCTTAGGATATCTTTAAGTCATGACAGCTAGCAGTAAAAAGGAAGCTTGTCTTTGAAACATTAACTCAAATGTAAGCACCCACCTGCTTTGTGCCCACCATATTAGAGCCGTGTCTAAGCTTGACGTTTTGAAATATATATATATATATATATATATATATATATATATATATATATACATATATATATATATGGCATGCTTTCAGAGGATAGTTTGAAGGCTATTTCTTTCCCCAAAAGGATGAAAATTTTCTAAGTGTTTTTTCACATTTCTCCCTTCATTATTACTATTTCATTTTTACCTTTTGATTACTTTCATCTCTCTATATTCCCTCTCTTTGAAATCATGTCCCATGAGACAAGTGATGCAGGGGAAAGAGAGCTGGATCTGGAAGCACACCACTAGTTTTTTTAACCCAAGGTCAGATGTTTACTTGGATAAGTCATTTCCCTACAGATCTCAGTTCTCTCAGCTACAAAATAAGAGGTTGGTATGGATGGTTTCTAGGGTCCCTTCTGGTTCTAGAATTATGATTTTCATCAGAAAATCAGAGGCTTGGGCTAGAGCAGAAGTGCCAAACAAGTATGAGGCCCAACGCACATTAAAATGGAATTGGGAAATATTTAACAGAACAAATAAAAATACAGTAAAACATAGATAATACTACGTTTTGAAGCTAAGTCAATATGCAGGCTGCAGGAAAGCTCCTATACAGTTTAGTAGCCATTGATTCGATTTGAATTGGACAACATTGGTCTAGATGGCCTCCAAGTTTTCCTTCCAACTCTCAATCTGACTTCCTATTAACTGTTTATATTCTTTTCTGAAGAAGGAAAGTCAAGAAGGATTTACACTTCTGATTCAACTATATAAAGTCATGTTATTTTTATATATCATTGAGTTTTATATATTTACACTTAAAAAAATACTTGTTTCCATCTCCCTCCTCAATTTGAGTTAGTTGGAGAAGTGACTGGGCAGATACTACCCTACATTAGCACGAAAAGCTATATCAGGGCCCTATTTTAAGTACATCAAGTTTACACCTGAACAGCAGGTATCTGATTTAAATACTTAGCCCTCCTAGAGTGGCACCTTTTAGGCATTGAAAAAGATGCTTTTTGGGGAAATGTGACACTCATATTAGATGAGACTATCATAACTGTAAACAGTTCAGACTCCAGAGACCTGACAATGCTTTTAAAAAATCCAATTACATGTCTTTATTTGCTGTTAGTACAAACAGAAGAATAACAAGCCAACTTGTTTCATCCCCACTGTGATTTCCTCAGGGCTAATTAAAGTGCATTGGGCTGATGCTGAAACCATTCAACTCCAGGCAAGCCAAAGATTTAAAGGGGCACACACCAAATCAATGCCTGGCTGTCAGCACATGGGATGGTGCTGGCAAACAGGCACAATAAAGGTCCTCATTAACTTGAAAGCCAGAAAGTTTCGGTGAAGAAAAATTGGACTAACAAATTTACTGCCCTGGATTTATAGACTGGACTTCATCACTCTGCATAAAGAATTGATATATTAAGTGATCGATGATTCTCCACACCATATGGTATAATCAATATAAATTTTTGGAAGAGATAGAAAGACATTAATAATGTACGTTTTATGTATGGGTCTGTTCCTAAAGATTAAAGACTGTATAAATCATTCAGGAGCTGGGCTATAGTTGGAATACAAAAAGAAAATTGTTTTAGTAAAGGTAATATTTAAAATGGGGAAAACAGGGATATCAAAGTAAGTGTTAACATTGGTTTGGGGAAAAAATTAAAGATTTCTCAATAGACTTCTGACTTTTAGCATGTTTTCCTTTTTCAGTCTCTACTTGTAGTATCACTGATAAGTGCAAAAGTTTACTTCATTATCAAGATACTACCTCTCTCTCTCTCTCTTTCATATATACACACACAATAATTCATGAATTCATATTAAAAAAAAAAGAAGTATCGAAATGGTATCACGTTTAAGTACTCTGGATTTTTGGAGGCACCACAATGAAATGGAAAGAATGTTAGATATATAGGTAGAGGACTTTTTTCAAATCTTTAATCTATTACTTATTAGCTTCATGACTATATGCTAGTCATTTTAATTCTATTGCTTCATTTCACACACACACACACACACACACACACACACACATACACACACACACACACACACACACACACACATCTTTGTAATGAGGGTAGTTGAGAAGATCTCTTAAGTTCCTTTTAAGCCCTAATCATGAATGTCATTTTCCAGCTGAAAGTCTTTAGATGAAGGGACCTTAGAGTTTATCTATTTCCTATATGCAGATGATCTAGGATGTCAAATGAAGGTCTTTTAGTGTAATAGTATGTGATCATTTCTCAATGAGGTTGCCTCAATCAAAGTATGGAGGTATGAAACAATGTGATGTACAGATAAAATAATGATTTTTGCAATTGAAAGAACTAAGTTCATATACTTATATATGTTCCTTCTGCTTTCCCTGACTAAACCATGCTCTTTGTCAAACATTTTATTTGCCTATCTCGCATGGCTGTGATGCTGTTTTTCTTCATTTCTGCCTACTAGATTCTCTATCTTCCTTTGTATCCCAACTAAAATATCTTCTTCTGTAAGAAGCCTTTTCCAACCCTTTTAATTATAATGCATTCCTCTCTCATTTGCTTATTTATCCCATGCATAACAACTTGTTTTGTTTTGTTTCATCTATTTCCTTGCTTGTTTATACCACTAGATTTGAATTCCTTGAGTGCAAGGAATTGCACTCGACTTTTTTTAAATCCTTAGATAACAGAGCACAGTGTCTGGAAGATAGTAGCCACTTAATAAATGTTTATTGTCTGACTGAATGGTGTGTGACACTGGGGCAAATCACCTCTTAGGTTTTGAATTCCTCATCTAGAAAATGAAATTATTAGACTTAATGACTTCTAAATTCTCTTCTATCTCTAAATCTATGAACCTATGCAAATGTGAACTGAATTAGAATAGGAAAGGTAAAAATCTTCCTTTTTCAAATTTGAGTTATATTCCCATTTGTGATTGTCTGGTAAGATTGAAAGAATTCTCAATAATGGTGACCAGAAGATTTGCCATCTACTATAATATTTGTCAAGAAATCCTTTATCTGTTGATTTTAATTTGTTCGTTTGTAAAAATTATGTGCCTGAATTAAATCAGAGCATCATAGATTTAGAGCTGGAAGGGAATCCAAATATGCATTTATTCTAATATCTAATTTACATATGAGGAAACTAAGCCCCAAAGTGTTAAATGGTTTGCCCATAGACAATGAATCTACAAGCATTCACTAAGTGTTGACTGTTTCCCTGGGACTGTCATAAGTATGTACAAGAGTGTATCAGCAATGCAGTATTCACAATGCCTACAGCAACTCTAAGTATGCTGATATGGTTATTAATCACAAAATGTAACAGGCTCTTTACCTGAGAAATATAGCTAGAGCATTTATTCAAATACCAGAAAACTGAGTACCAAAACCAGAAAGTCAAAGCCAACACAGTAGTTATGAAGTTGGCACATATAGTTAATGTAGTGAACATTCACATTCTCAAGCCTTCAAAACAGGATAGGCCACCTCAGGAAAAGATCCTCCTCTTCTCACTCACGACAACTGCTCAGTGTCCAGGCAGCTTTCTCCCAGCAGCTCCGGCCCCCCTGCAGTTCCCATCCCTGGCAGTCCTCTGCAGGAGTCCTTAACAGAGATTCTGGCTGGCTCAAAGAAAAAGGAGTTCGCGCTGCAACCATAGCCACTGCTTCTGCCACTGCTTCCAGTCACCACCACATGGATGCTAGCTTGGTTCCAGCTTTCTCTTGCTCCACTCCTTCCTGCTACAATTAGCAAGTTCAAGGGGCGTGGAAGATCTTCAAATCCCAGTATCATTACAATGAATCAGGATTGGAAGCCAAATCTTTTGGATTCCAAATTCAGAGATCTATTGACTATACTATGTTATTTCTAAGTTTTATTTTCTCTCAAAACAGATGACCTTATGTATATATGAACTCTGATTCTTTCCATCTTTAAACTTTTATGATTTCCTAGGACCAGTGAGGTTGAAGTATTGATAATTTGTGTTTGTGTGTATGTGTGTGTAATTATCAAACCAACTCTTTTTGGTAGTTCTCAATTCTAAAGTACTACCTTTTATTAGACCTAAATCATTCTGGGTGGTACCTATTTCCATCTTTGGCTCATATTTTCTCCTTTTCCTATCATGTAAAATATTTTCCTCTTTACTATACATGTCCATGCCCTCTCCCCCACTGGTGGTACCAGAAATGGAGAAAAGTCAATATGGCAGGGAAGGAGTACTTTTTATAATACATATCATGTCTCCTCATTCAAACTCCTCAAATTCAAACTCCAAACACTGGATTGAATTGTAAAAGATGGCTCCAAGTGATTAGAACTGTATAATCACAAATCCAGTCCAGATGAAAACTACTGAGGATGTTCACAACAAAATAAACATTGTTGACTATAGAAACAAAGACGAAAAAGAGGAGCTGGGAAAGGTTAACAGAGAAAGGCAAAGAAGTGGTAATACCTCTTTACAGTACCCTTCTTCACTCTTGTCAGTGTGAGACCCACAGTCTTGTTCGGCTTTTGGTAACCGATGAATAGAAAAATGTCAAAATCTGGAATTTAACCAGGAAGGAAAGAGGGAGGTAATAATATTTAATAAAAATGGAAAGATGTTTTTAAACTGACTAGGGGAAGCCTAGTTAAGGATGAACAATAGCCTGCCAAAGATACTAGGGAATGTAGTTGAGTATTGAGAACAAACAATTTCAAGTCAGAAATCCAGTTTTATGTCTTGGCTCATCTGTCTACTAATGATGTGACTGTGGGAAAGTCATTTCATGTTATTTTGCTTCAGGTTTTTATTTTTTTTTATTCTTAAAATAAAGGAGAGGGGATTAGATCAAGATCTAAGGTTCTTTCTGATCTTAGCATTCTTAGATCATAAGGTGAAAAATAGTATTAACCGAATATTTAAAGTTGAATCAGATGTGGAAAGGATGTAAAATCATATAGTGCAATCACTGCATCTAAACTAATCTCTTTTCACTATCTTTGGACAAAGGGCCATCCAGATTCTGATGGAACTTCTGTTCAATTGAGACTCACTATCTCCTCCAGATAGTTTCATTCTATTTAAGGGCAGTAAAAATTACATTACAGTCCTTCAATATATTGAGCCAAAATCTTATTGTTATTTTATTTTCCCACTACTCATTAGTCCTAGTTCTACCCTTTAGGGTAAGTGTTAGAAAGGGGAATTCCATTTTAAGTTAAAATTTAAAAGTGACAATTATCTGAAATAATGCTTCTTCTGGGAATTAGCCATGATAAATGTTATTTTAATATATTTAAGTCATACAAACCCAAACTATTCAGTTGATATTCAAATGATATCACATAAACATATATGCTTATTGTGCATATACATAAGTATAATACAAATATAAATTTTACATGTTATAAATAATTGCACTAACAAGATGCTAAAAAGTAAATACTTAGTAATTGTACTAGTATATTACCAATAGATTTTTTAAAGATAAATTAAGTTAGTTTTTGAGAAAGGATATTATAATACTTTCCATCTTAGAATTTCAAAGTAATATATCGTATGAACCTTGACCAGTTACTAACTTATTCCCTTTCAAAAATTGCAACTGACGTTCTGACATCATTTCATTTGCCATATTTGCCTCCCCAGATCTGAAGTGAGTAACTCTGGAAGGAAGGAAGGACGAGAGAATGGTAACAACAAACACAGGGCTAGCAGGGACCTTAGAAGGTGAAGATATGAGCAGAAATGGTGTAGTCAAGACAAAGTAGGCACATAGGACTCCTTGTCATTTTGGAATCATACTAGCCCTAGGAGTCTCTGTTCATTGACATTTCTCAATGATTGTGGGAGGTTCAAGAATAGATAAGTATCTGAGAAGCAGAAGGAAGGGATTCATATTTTTCCTGGTGAGAGCAAAAAGGAACTTCAGCCTGCTATTTGGGAAGGAAACAGAACATCTGGCTTGACTGAGAACAAAAGGGACCTTCTGTGCTTCAAGCCACTGCACCAAGAGAGAGGTTCTATAGACTCTGTCTCCCCTACCAACCATTCTACAACTTAAAGGCAAGATGTTTATTACAAAATATTTATTGAGGGGAAGCTAAATGGCACCACAGAGAGAGCACAGGCCCTGGAGTTAGGAGGATCTAATCTCAAATGCAGCCTCAGATACTTACTGTGTGACCTGTGCAAGTCACTTAATCCTGATTGTCTTCACCTTTTCTAAAAGTGTGACTTCATATACCCTATAAAGGATGATTTCACCAACTAACTAGAGGTGATGCAGAATATTACCACCTTATCCAACCATTCTGGGGAGCAATTTGGAACTATGCCCAAAGGGATATAAAAATGTGCATACTCTCTTTGATGCAGCAATATCACTTCTAGGGCTGTATTCCAAAGAAATTATAAAAATGGGAAAAGGACACACATGTACAAAAATATTTACAGCAGCTCTTTTTGTGGTGGCCAAGAACTTGAAACAGAGGAGATACCCATCAATTGGGAATGGCTAAACAAGTTGTGGTATATGAATGTTATGGAATACTATTGTGCTTTAAGAAATGATGAACAGGTGGTCTTCAGAGAAACCTGGAAAGATTCATATGAACCGATGCTGACTGAGGGGAGCAGAACCAGGAGAACATTGTACACAGTAACAGCCACAGAGTGTGGGGACTGACTTTGATAGCCCTTCTCAGCAATGCAAGTAACTAAAACAATTCCAAGGAACACATGCTGAAAAAGGGTAGTCACATCCAGAGAAAGAACTATAAAGTTGGAATGCAGAACGAAGCAGACTATTTTCTTTTTGTTTTATTTTGGGGTTTTTTTCCCCTTTCTCATGTTTTTTTTTTTTTCCCCATTAGTTATAATTCTTCTAGACTAATGTGAAAATGTGCTTAATAGGAATGTATGTGTAGAGTCCATATCAGATTGCAAGACATCTTGGAGGGGGAGTGGGGAGAAAGGGAGAGAAGATGTAAAACTTATGGACATGATTGTTGAAAACTAAAAATAAATAACAATTTTGAAAAAAGAATATTACTGCCTTTGAGTTCTATATAA
>CM053590.1:34665191-34681508 GCA_028646515.1 Pseudochirops corinnae
TGTCTGTCTGTCTGTCTGTCTCTGTCTCTCTCTGTTTCAATCTATTGATCTACCCTCCTATGTACTTATCTATAATTTATCTATAACTTGTTACATACTTTAAGGAAATTATATGAAAGCTAGATAATATTATAGGTGAGGAAACTGAGGCACAGGATGCTAAATGACTTAACCTTAGTGCCCAGATTAATATAGCTGATAGGTATCTGAGCTGGAATTGTAATTCAGGTCTTCCTGACTCCAGGTTGAGGTTATGTGCTCTGTGCATCATGTCAGCTAAAATCAGGAAAGGGGAACTCTCAGGTGAGGAAAGTCCGTCTACCAGAACAACTATGTCTTGACTCTAACAATGTTTGAAAATCATAGAGTCCTAAAAGTTCCAGGGACTTGTCAAGGATGAAATAGACATTATATATAGGAGGCAGGAGTTGAAAACTGGTCAATATCAGCTCTCTACTCCATACCTAACATCACCTGTTAGGTGATTTCAGAATATTTTAATTGAATTCAAAATCATATATATATACATATATATGTATGTATATATATATATATATATGTATGTGAGATTTAACAAAGAGGAATCAAAATTAGGGCAGATGAGTGAGATAAATCTTGAAATATTTAGGAAAGGGAGGAGATATGTGAGTACAGAGTATAATAATTATAGATTCAGAAATATAAGAGTCCCTAGAATCCACGATGTCTAAATCCCTTGTTTTGATTTATGGATATGCATATAAGGACATCATTGATTTTTGAAACTTAATTTCTGAATATAGTATTTATTTTTCCCTAAGAAGATACACTTATAAATAATAATTTATATAGTGTTTTAAAGTTTACAGTATTCTTTAAAATATTGTATCCATTTATCTTCACAACAAATCCTGAGGTTTTAGTGCTACTATTATCACCATTTTACCAATAATGAGGCAGAGGCAGACAGAGGTAAATATTTTGCTCGTGGTCACAGAGCTATTAAGTGTTTGGGACTCAATTTGAACTCAGGTCTTCTTGACTCTAAGCCCAATACTCTACTCACCATATTGCCTAATGAAACAAAGTACAGTATTTTGCTTATCTCCTTATTATTTCATCTTGAAATGTTTGGATCATGCACTAGTACATTTACATCTGGATACAAGCCCAGATTCTCTCTCCTGCTGTTAGAATATTGATTCCTAGATCGATGCTGCATTTTTTCAAATATATTAATTACTAGAAGAGTACAAAAGATTCTGTAAATGATCCTTAATTATTTGAAGACACAAAGTGAGTTTGTTTAGTTATGGTATTCTGTATCATCCTATGATTCATACCTTGAGGTATATAACATAATTTATTTAAGGCTTCCTAAAAAGATATTGGGTACTTTTAAAGGAGTTTTTTTGTTTGTTTGTTTGGTTTTATAAACCTAATACCCACCAGAAGCTTATACAAGGACAGAAAATGCCATTTAATATTTTATTGGCCATCTGTCATTCTCCAAATGCTAGTCAATAATGATTTGTCAAACAATTAACAGAGTTAATAAATAGTCACAAAGTAACCTAATTGGCCAGCCACCAGTCACCACTGGTTGGGAATTCAGTAATGAAAGCATTCAGCATAACACCTGATGCCCAACCAAATGGAAAGGAAACATGACATAACAGATGATGATTAATGATAAAGATGATATAATGTACTAATGATGTTGAAGGTCCTAGAAATCAATGCTGAGCTATGGGCTGGTTTACTCTTCATGGCCTATACTCCATTTTGTGGTCTCCTTCAGACATAGGATCACCCAGTCTTCTCTTCTATGATTTTTGGAAATGACAATATGTACAAATGGCAACTACTTGTATTCTTATATTTATCTGTGTATCTTGCCATAAAATGCTTATTTAAGAGCAAGCAATGTTTTGTTGTTCATTTATGTATGGCTTTTTGTGACATAACTGAGTTTTCTTGGCAAAGATTAGAAAAAAAAAGGAATGATTTACCATTTCCTTCTCCAGCTCATTTTATAGATGACAAAATTGAGACCACTGAGGTTAAGTGAATCACTCAAGATCACATAGCTAGTAAGTGTTTGAGACCAGATTTGAACTCATGAAGATAAGTCTTCAGATCCCAAGCCATTGGCTAGCTGGCTGCCTCAGGGACTGTTTACTCTTTTATCCTTGCATTCCCAAGCACCTAGCTGAAGTCCTAGAACATAATAGGTACTTAAAATATTTGTCAAATTGAATTTACATAGTCAACAAGAATCTGAATATCTGAATTGCCTGGGAATTGTAGTATTTCATCCATTATCTAAGAAAAACCATTATCTGTTTTTCTGTGAATTTTAGAATATACTTAGCCAAGAAATCAGAATGGCACAACTAACTTGACTCCTTAGTTCTATAATTGCTATCCTTAAGGAACCAAGGAAATTTACCTTGAATTTAGGGCCTGAGACTGACTATTAGACAGTGGAAATGAATGAATCAGTATGATATAATGCGAAATCCATTTAATTTGTAGCTCAAAGCCTTGAGTACAATTCCACACATTATTTCTTTCTGTCTAACCTTGAACAAGTTGTCTCTGGACCTTAGCTGTGTCCTTTATAAAACAAAGGGCTTGAACTAGATTTTCTCTAAGATCATAGAATCTAAGAGAAGAAAGTGAAGTCAGGAGACATCTTATTCACTCAATAAATAAGTGAGGATGATTCCTTCCGGAATTCCCCATAGGAAAGTTCTTCCCAGTTCTAAAGTCTATAAATGTATGAGATATATTAATACATGACGCCATAGCTTAGGCATATCAATACTTCCCCTCTTGCCTCTGATCCCAATAAAAGTTTATATCTTGGGTCATGGCCAGATTATTTCCTTGTTTATTGCATTGAATGTCCCCAGTTAACACTCTTATCCTAGGAAACAGATCCTTAGTATTCTATGGCATTAGAACTACCTGAATAAAGACCTGACCAGACTCTTGCCAGTTCTCCCAGGAGCCCTAATCTGAAGCACAGCTTTTGTGACAATTTGCACTAAACTCCCTGCCAGTTGTCCTTGTTTCAAACTATTTGCTTACCTCAATCACCACTTACTTGGTGCCAGAATAGCATTTGAACAATGCTTTGTGGTTCTACTCACCCATACACCTGATTTCCTATCACAGTTTGCCCACCTGGATTACCTGATGCCTGCTGGCAAAATCCTTCTATTTTTCGATGGTGTTTCTATTCTTCTTTCTAAGACCATTGCTTGGCCTTTGCAAGACAGTTCACCTTATATGATTGGTTTGACTTGCCAGCAAGTATTTTTCTATATGACTTTTATCCATTCACACAAAATGTGAGCATTTGAAAAAGGTGTTATCTGACTTGTGGTAAATATCGATAGTCCATAGCAGGTGCCTGATAAATGGTTATCTACTCATACATATATACATATGCACACATATATGTATATAATATATGTGTGTAAATATATATGTGTGTGTGTGTGTGTGTGTGTGTGTGTATACACAGATGACTTTATAGGATGTGAATAAAAGTGACCTGAGTCAAATTATTTTTTGGGAAAGAGTGTTGGGCAAGAAGACAACAGATGGCATAATTGAGTACAACCAACCACAATACATACACAAATTTAATGTTATACACACATGTGCATGTATAGTATACTGCATATGTATTTCTGCATGTATGTATTTATAGATGTAGTTTTAGCCTTAAATTTGGAAGAAGATTTAACAGTAATTTATTCTGAAGCAGGAATCTGTTTGTTATATATATTTGTATAAACACTTTATGCACAGGCAAGGACTGTCTCATTTGTTTTTGTTTGTTTCTCTCCTCAGTGTCCAGCACAATATTTTAAATACAATAGAACCCTAAGAAAAATTTTGAAAAATGGTTTTCTCTGTAAGTGCTCCATAGGCATTTTAATTATAAATTCATTTATATAGTTTTCCTTTACATAATATTTATGAATATGTCACAAAATGATTGACTCATATCTTGAAAATAACATGCTTGTGTGATATATAGATGACTGTATTATAATGCCTGCAAATCAACATATACACACATAGAGATGTATACGTATAATACATGAGTGTATGTGTGTGTATATGTGTGTATCTATATCTATCTGTGTCTATCTATCTATCTATCTATCTATCTATCTATCTATCTATCTATCTATCTAGCATGTGTTATAAATATGCACACACACAATGGTCCATACCTTTGCTGTTGTTGTTGGAGTCTTTTCTTTTTCCTGGCTTGATTTTCTCTTCTTTTAAAAAATACTATTTTCATTTTCTCCCAAATAAAAGTAAAACCATTTTTTTAACCTTTGCTTTAAAAACTTTTGAGTTCCAGATTTTCTCCCTTCCTCTCTCTCCACATACCTCATTGATGGGGCAAGCAATTTGATATAGGTTATACATGTGTAGTCATGCAAAACATATTTCTATATTATTAATCATGTTGTGAAAGAAAACATAGACCAAAAAAACCCACTCAAGAAAAATAAAATTTTTAAAAAAGTATGCTTCAATTTGTATTCAGACACCATCAGTTCTTTATCTGGGAATGCATAGCATTCTTTAATCAAAGGTCCTTCAGAGTTGTCTTGGATCATTGTGTTCTTAAGAATAGCTACGTCATTAACAGCTGATCATCACAATATTGCTATTACTTTATACATAGAACTTTTCACTTTGCTTCAGCTCATGTAAATCTTTCCAGGTATTTCTGAGAGTATCCTGCTCATTTCTTATAGCAAAATTGTATTCTAGCATGGAATAGCAAAATAGCATGGAAAACTTCATATCTCTTGATCATTTATCAATTGGGGAATGCCTCCTATTTTCAAAAATTTGACTTAGTTCTCTATATATTTGAGAAATGACGCCTTTATCAGGGAAACTTGCTCCAGTATTTTTTCATGGGTGATGTTTGATTATGATTGCTAAATGTATTTCCCTCCACATATTCCTCACCCTGTTTATTCTTTTCTCTCTCTCTCCTTTCACCATGTCCCTCCTCAAAAGTGTTTAATTCTGAAAACTGCCTCCCTCAATTTACCCTCCCTCCTATTATCCCTCCTTCTCTTACCCCCTTTCCCCACGGCTTTCCTATAGGGTAAGATAGATTTCTTATACACAATTGAGTATGTGCAATATTCCCTCTTTGAGTCAGTTCTGATGAAAGTAAGGTTGACTTACTCTCCCTTACCACCTGTTTTTCCCCTCCACTGTAAAAAAGCTTTTAATTGCCTCTTTTATGTGAAATAATTTACCCCAACTTGATTGCCCATTCTCCAGTTGATGGGCATCTCTTTGATTTCCAATTCTTTGCCACCACAAAAAGAACTGCTATAAATATATTTATACATATGGGCCCTTCCACTTGTATGATCTCTTTGGGATATAGTTCTAGCAGTGGTATTGCTGGATCAAAGAGTATGCACATTTTTATAGCCCTTTGAGCATAGTTCCAAATTCCTCTCCAGAATGGTTGGATCAGTTCACAACTCCACCAAGAATTCAATAGTATTCCAATTTTCCCACATCTTTTCCAGGATTTATCATTTTCCTGTTTTGTCATGTTAGCCAATCTGACCAGTGAGATGTGGTACATAAGAGTTGTTTTGATCTGCATTTCTCTAATCAATAGTCCAATTATTCTTAAATTATCTCTTCTGCCTCTTACTTGATCTTCAAAATCCTTTTTGAGCTCTTCCATTGCCTGAGACCAATTAATATTTTTCTTGGAGGCTTTGAATATTTGATCTTTCACTTTGTTATCTTCTTCTGAGTGTGTGAATAATCTTCTTTGTCACCATAGTAATGTTCTATGGTCAGAATATTGTTGTTTGCTCATTTTTTCCAGTATATTTCTTGACTCTTAATTAACTCTTTGTTAAATTAAGACTCTGCTTCCAGGGTAGAAGGCACACTGTCACAAACTTCAGGGATTTGTTGTAACTGTTTTCAGAGGTACTTCTAGGTAATCGTAAGTTTCCAGTTCTTCCAAGTTGATATGATCTAAGAAGAGGTGTATTTACTACTCTCCTGGCCTGTGTTCTAGTCTGTAAATGACTATAAGCCTTCTTTTCTGCTCTAGAACTGTGACAAGGGTCCCTGTTCCACTGAGTACTCAAGCTCTGCTGTGCTAGTGCTTCTCCTTGCACTGGCACTGCTACCCAGGATCGAGAACCGGATTTGAACATAGGCAAAGCAACAAAATCCAGGTCACAGTACCAGCAAAGAGACCCCTGTCATCCCTTTCTGATGTAGTTGTTCATCCCCTTTACCATCTGTAGGCTGAGGACTCTGGAAACAGCTGCTGCTACTGCTGATTCAGTGGCTCCCAAGGCCTGCCAGTCATCTGTTGGGGCCTTGTCTGCACTGGCTCAGCCTGCTCTGAACTCTGTTCCATTCTCACACTTGTGTGATGGACCTTTCTTGATGGTCTTTTATTTTTTCTATGGCTGGAAAATTATTTCTGCCCACCTTTTTGTGGTTTCTGCCGCTTCTGGAATTGTTGTATGGCATTATATAAAGATGTTTGGAGGGTTTTGGAGGAGAACTCAGTTACTGCCTTTTCTTTGCTATCTTGGCTCTGCCTCTGGGCCATGTTACACTATGCAGTCATCCTCTTTATCTACCAAGGCTTTCAAGTTTTGCGTACGTTTTTAAAAAAATCTAATTTGGTTGATGAATTTCTTAAAAATCCACATCCATATTTATTGATGATTTTCTGTTTTCTCATACATTGATGTATTTTTTGTTTTTCTGTTTGCATGTTCAGAATTGCATTCTGGAGAGCTTCCAGCTCCTGCTGGGATGACTTCCTCTTCCCCATTTTAAGCTGGATGAGCCTATCTTTCCTTTTAATTCTTTGAAATCTCTCCTCTGTGAATCTAAAAGTGAATGGAGCTTATGCCTCGCGATCTTTTCCTTGTCTATCATAAATTTGAAGATTCAGGGAGTCCTTTTGTTTTCTCCAAATTTTTCCACATTTTCTTTTTTTCTTCAGTCTCCATAGTCAGAGTAAGCTCCACAAAAGCAATTCTACTCTTTTTTTTTAATTAGTAGGTACGTTAAGTGTTTTTAATGGCTAAGAATATGGAACTCCACTTTTTGTAAAGATTAAAGTTTTGTTCTATTTTGCAGAAACATCTGGATCTGATGGCAAGAATGATTTGAAATTGGCAGTTGTAGGGGAGGGGCAGGTAACAAAGCTGAAGCTGCCTGTGTGCTGGAGAAGAGCTCAGGTAGTCTCTGTCCACACTCGTTAAAATAGTTGGAATTCTCTCTGGATCACTGGCAATGGACAGTGCTGGTGCATTCCTCAAATTGGCTAACCTCTGGTTGTCTTCATAACGTAGGGGTAGGGTAAGATCAACAGCAAAGACAAAGTACAGTTGGAGTTGTATGACAATGGGAGAATGCTGGGGTTTGGAGCTTTCACTCTTCTATTTTCCTTTCCTGCCCTCTGCCCAAGTCTATAGGGTATGACCAGCAGAGGTAGTTATAGTATAGGCATTTTTCCTTTGTGAAAAAATTTCTCTGGGAGCCTATAAATGCCTCCACCCTGCCTCAGGCATCTAAAATTGAGCTGAGGAATAATGAATGTTGTGAATTTAATCTGGGAGCTGTATGTCTGAATTCACCTTTAAATGACATTGTTTCCCTTATCCCTTCCTTAAAAAGTGAAACAGTGGAGGGCATTAGGGCATGGCAGTATATGTGCTCTTTCTCATATGACAAATAGATAATGAAGTCAAGAGGAGAGCTACTCATAACACTTAGAATGAACAAGCAGATATAATGGGGTAAGTGCCTAGTGCTAGCCTCAGGGGACTCCTTGAAGACTTAGCCTGGATTTGCCATGGCCACATTAAGTCAGATGAGTTCCAAGTGTTCCCAAGAGAGCTAAGCTGTTTTCATCATGACAAAACCCAGGAGACACCCTGTAGTGGAGTCCAAGAGACCTACCTCAGGGGTAGAGTTCACCCTTAGATGTTTACCTTGTCTAAACCACTTTGGGGCCAGGATGTCAGCTAGTGAGACAGAAACCTGCTGGCCTCCAAAGGCTGTTGGATGCTCATTAGTGATGCAATGAAAGCACCAGAAAAGCTTTTATGTGAACAAATGCTTGGAGGCCTAAACAATTCTATAAATATCTGATTGGAATTAAGAACTCTCCTTTTTACATTATTTTGTTGGATATATGCATGCGTGTATCATGCATGTAAATGTGTTATAATGCTTAATGTCTGTGCATTCATTATATTTGCTTTTCTTACATAGTTCCTCTTTGTATATTTCTATTATCTATTTTTTTGTTTACTCCTTTATCTATATTTATACACACATCCATACACACGCATTCACACAGATATGTGTGACCTCATTTAATATTAGTGGTGGAAGAAGAGGATATGTCATATAATTTGGTTAAAAAAATCTATGTCTGCTAAGTGAGAAGACCAGAACCAGGAGAAATTTGTACACAATGAAAGACATGTTTGTGTGATGACCAACTTTGATGAACTGGACTCTTCTCAGCAACACAAGGTTATAAAACAACTCTAAAAGACTCGATGGAAGATGTCTACATTCAGAGAAAGTTCTAGAAAGAACAGAGTTTAAATGGAGACTGAAGCAAACTACATGGTCTCTTTCTTTTCCATATTTGGTTTTGTTTCCTCTTTCCCATTGTTCATTCCATCAGTTACAGCCCTCATATACAAGCAGACTAATATCTGAAAGTATTTGCAGATCCTATGCTTGATTGCAATCCACTATGGTGGGGGAGGGTGGAAGGGATGGAGGGGAGAAAATTTGAAACTCAAGGGATTGTGTAACTGAATCTTGTAAATTAGAAGTAAATAAATCAGTTTTTAAAAAATCTGTATCAAAGACATCCTGAGTTGTCATGAGAAAGAAAACTGTCTGGAAACGTAGATTCTTACTGTTACTACTCCTACTATTCCTACTCCTCCTCCTCCTCCTACCACTACTACAATTACTACTACTACTAGTGCTGATAATAACTAATATTTATATAGCTCTTTCAAAATTGCAAAGCACTTTACACATTATCTTAGTTGGCACAAAATACTCTGAGAGATAAATAATAGTGTTATCCCCATTTTGCAGATGAGGAAACTAAAACTGAGAAGGAATAAATGATTTGTCCTGGGGCACATAGCTACTAAGCATAGTTGCAGGCTCTTCTCCACTCTGTGTCCATCACTCTAGCTACCATGCACCCACCAGCATTAAGATAAAATATTCCATGAATTGGCTGTTAAAATGCAACTCACATATTTTATGAAAGTTTTATCCATTAAAAACGTGTTTTTTAAAAAATTGCTACATGAACACTGGTTCAAGGAAACAAATTCTCTCAATGTCTAATTCTTGCCCAAGTAATCACGATAATTTTGGCAGGGTTTTTGACAGAGTACAGGTAATTTTCACTTTATACAATGTTCTTAAACATGTACGGGTAATTCAGTTTTAGGTTTTGTGAAAATTAGTTTATTTTATGAATTCTGAAAAAAATAAATTTCTATCTTCAATTGTGATTATTTTTAATTGGCCTTGTCTCTAAGTTCTTTAAGTTTCCTTTTTCTTTCATTTCTTCCTTGGCAAATAAATCACTGGTTTGTCAGAACCTAAATGAACTTAACACAATAGATTTGGTTTAATGTTTTCATAAAACAGTGGAAGATATTTATGAAATGAAAAATATCATCCCCTCATTTTTATGTTCTAATTTTCATATAATGTATTTTCATGAAACAGAGGACAACTGCAACAAAAATATATTATCCTAAAAAAATAAATAAATAAAGATAATGCAAGGCCCCTTCATACCTACATAGTTTACAGAGAAACCTAGACAATTAGTTAATAATATCACTTTGTTTTTTTTTAAGCTTCTTAAATAAGATTGTTTAAAGAGAAGTATATTGTCCAAGACTAGGGAGTTGATAGCATTCCAAAAGATGGCAACTGGAATTCCATTCACGGTGCCATATATAGGTATTGATGACCTGGAGTGTGAATAGGAGGATGAGAGGCTTCAAGATGGTGCCCTAGGTAGATCAGTTGAAACAATTGTCTTCACGTATCTGGTAAATGTCTCTAAGAATTTGAAGAGTTTTGTGGAATAAGGATTAGATTTATTCTGATCAGAACTATCAAAATATGGAATGAACTTCCTTTGTCTGTAGCATTCTCCCTCTCCCCTTCCATATTATTTCCTCAGTCAAAGACTGACTGGCTGTTTATTTGAATTGTTTTAGAAATGTTTTATTCTAATTTGGAGGCAGAGGGGAAAAACTATGAATTGGGCATGCATGTCTCTTCCTACAATGTGAGTGTGTAAAATTTTTTGAAATTGAAATGTTCAGGATGGAGAAGAGAATACTATGTGTGTGTGTTTATGTGTCTCTGAACATAGAGGGGTTGGTCCTTCACAGAAGGGAGAAAAGTTATTGTCAAGATATTTGAATAGCCTATAATATGGAAGAGTTATTAAACTCAGTTGTCTTGGCTAAAGAGAACAGAATTAGTAAAATTAGGTAGATTGTTGTTCACTCATTTCAATAATTCCTTACTCTTCATGACCCCATTTGGGGTTTTCTTGGGGAAAATATTGGAGTGGTTTGCCATATCCTTCTCCAGCTCATTTTGTAGATGAGGAACTGAGGCAAACAGGTTTAAGTGACTTGTCACTTGTCACACAGCTAGTGTCTGGGACCCACCTTGAACTCATGAACATGAACTTCATGATTCCAAGCCCAGTGCTTTATTCAGTGTGCTCTAGCTACCCCTCCAAAAAAATAGGCAGAATTCTTCACTAAAGTGGAGTTTATTCTTTTTTCAAGCTGCCATTACTTTTTAGTCCCTGGAAAATCTTGCTTCCAACTTCATCACCCAACTGAAACTGCTTTCTATAAATTTGATCATAACATCTTTTAGTTGTCAAATCTAATGTCCTGTTCATAGTCCATACTATTTTATTTCTCTGTGAAATTTGACACCATTGACATAGCTCTTCTCCTGGATACTCTCTAATCTCAGAGTTTTCATTATGGTCTCCCCTTTCTCTCTTGACAATTTCTCCTCTCCTCTTCAGTTTGTGTACTGCATCATCATCATCATCATTACCCTAGTTACTTTTGTATATTTTGTCCTCAACCATCTTCTCTCCTTGTGCATTTTCTCTTCTGATATCATTTCCCACATAGTTTTAACTATCCTCTAAGTACTGAACACTTTCAGATCTACATATTTCCATAATTTCTCTAATAAATTCCAGTTCCACCAATGAATTTTCTATATGACATGTTCAACTGAAAATCCTGAAGTGATCTAAAATATCATGTCCAAGGTTGAAACTATTTTCTTTCTTCTTCTTCTCCTCTCCTCAATTTCTTGATTTCTGCTGACACACTTCTAGTCATTATAGTTTGCAACCTTGAAGTCATGCTTGACTCTTCATTGTCACCCATCCACTGTCTTGTACTTGTCAAGTATTAATTCTATACTATCTCTTGCATTTATTCCTTTCTCTCCATTCATTTGGCCTTCTACCCAGTTCAGGACTTCTCTACCTCTTGCCACAAGATTTCTTCTCTAATTGTTAAGTTTCTACCATATTCATTCTCTGCACAGCTGAAGAATTAAAAATCCCAGGGCATATTTCTAACCACATATACTTCCATGCTTCAGAAATTCCAAAGGCTTCTTCTTGCCTTTTAACATAAAACACAAAATTCCTTTATTTGACTTCTAAAGACTCTTAAAATCTGCCTACAAGCTACCTCTTCTGACTTAGTGCATATTTTGGCTCTCCTCATACTCCATGTTCCAATCAAACTGGATAGCTGTTTCCCACATGTGATTTTCCATCTTCGTATCTTAAAGAGGTGGTCCCCTATGCCTGGAATGTGTTACATCCTCACCTCTGCCTCATAGAGTCCCTAGTTTTCTCTCAAATTTCAGCTCAAGTGCCACAAATCACAGGAAATCATATTCTCATCTTCTCTAGCTGTTAGTGTTCTCCCCCCCAAAAAAAATACTTTATATGTACATGAATATTTTTTTCTCTCATGTGCACTCACACACACACAAATCCAATGGAATATAATGTCCTTGAAAGTCAGGATTGCTTATTTTTTTTTTAAATATCACCAGGTTCCTAACACAGTGACTGTATATAAATGTTTAAGAAGTACCTATGAATGAATGAGTGAATAGTGAAACCATTGGGAATAATTGAAAAGGGGAATGATTTGTCTTTGGAAGTGATGCTTACCTCCTTAGTAGAAGTCCATACTGTCTCATTACTTACTGGAGATTGTTTAAAGTATATTCTTAGTCAAGTAAATGTTGGACTGGATAGTCTCAGATATCTTTTCCAGTTCAGAGACTCTCACTCTGTAATACTACACAATATTTATGATGCACTGATAGGTATATTGGCAATAGCCAAATGCAGACACGTTCTAAAATAGCAGCATATCTGTCTCTATGAAAGGAGGAAGGCATGATACAGTCAAATAAGTATGATTCACAAGAGGAAGAAATACCAACACTAAAAAGTCCACAGAAGCCAATTTCCTCATTAGCAGAAAAATATAAGTTTTTATTGCTTGATGTAACACACAGGGAAAAAGATGCTGATTTAGGAGTGATAAAGGAAAGGGGAACATGAATTAATAAGGCATTTATAAATTTTGCTTTCCTTTTAAAAATCCCCCTAGAAGTTTTTCCCCTAGAAAATTAGATAAGTGTTCTGTTAGCCAATTATTTTTTAAAAGCTGGGATAGTTTCAAAAATGCAGATATTTAGCATTTTTTTATGAAGACTTATGAAAGGGACTGAGGAAAATATAGAAAGAGAAGAAATGAAGAATTAGGTTCGTATGAAATTAGAAAAGATAGAACAAACTTTCTTAGCTTTAGAATTTTTTTATCAGAAGCTTGAATTTCAGAGTACGCTTAGGGAATGTGAGGATCATATTGTACAGGTTATCATTAAGACATTACCAAATACCAGTTATTAGTTTTTATGTCAAAATTGAACATTTCAGAAAATGATGCAAATTGCATTTTTGCCTTTTAATGATGTCCCCATAATTTCAAATTACAAATAAGACAGTTTTCCAGGATTGACTTGAAATGAGGAAGACATGAAAAATTAAAGTCTAAATTATTCTAAAAATGGTCATTTTACAGATTCTGAAATTACATTGTTTGTATAAGAGATGGAAATTTTAGTCTCTGAGGAACATAATAAAATGATAGGGTTGCTCCTCTGCATTTTCATTCATCAGGTGAACATAGTAGCATTGACCTACAGGTCAATGATACCTTGAAAAATGCTGGAGAAACAGGTGCAAATGGAAGAACTTGCAGTCCTCTGTACAGAGTAGTTAATGGGTAATTGTTGCCTGAGTTGATTCCCCCATTCCAGGGCCCTTTTTTTTCCAACCCAGGTTTCCTCAATAAGATATTTTGGGTAAAGAGTTTCACATCATACAATTCAATTCAGAGAATACTATGAATTTACTACTATGTTTGAAGAACTAGGCCAGAAGGTGAGGACATCTATATCGAGCTATCTATACACACACTCACACATATACATGTAAATGTGTGTGAGTGTGTGTATAGAAAGACAGACAGACAGACAGACAGACAGACAGACAGACAGATAGATAGATAGATAGATAGATAGATAGATAGATAGATAATAAAGAAAAAAATCATGATCCTGAGAGAAACCAAGTCCTCTTTAGGTGTTTCATCAAGTAAAGAGATCAATAAAAACAAATTATATGTAAACTAAATATAAAATATATTTACAGAAATTATGAATGACTACTGTGGGGCAAGAGGGGCAAGGTCAGGATATGTATCATATAGGAGGTGAAACCCGAGTTTAGATCTAAGAGAAGCTAGGAATTCAAAGGAGAAAGTGTGTTGAGGGGAAGGAAACATCTAAGACTTGGATGATAGCCTACGAAAAAGCATGGAGGTGGGTGCTGGAATATTACATTTCAAGAATGGCAAATCATTTGATTTGACTAGAACTTTGCAGAGTTGGTGAGGGGGAAGAATATTAAAGCAGTCTAGGATGGTGGTCTAAACCTAGATTGTTAAAGGCTTTGAAAGCAAACAGAGAAGTCTATGCATTAGCCTAGAGAAAGGAGGGAGCCACTGGAATTCAGCAGGAAAGTGACATGGGCACGCTTACAAATTAGGAATATGAATTTGGAAGCTGTATAAAGATTGGAGATGGACAACATACAATTAGGGAGGCTGAATAGGAGGCTATTAAAACAGTATAGATGAGAGGTAATGAAAGCCAAAATTGATTTGGCATAGGGAGAAGGAAGATTTTAACCTTTGATTGTCCTAATTTAATACATGTGTCAAAGTTTCCGAATATGGAAAAAATGTCAACAACAAATGAACAAACACACAGGAAATAAAAACCAACTCCCCAGTGGGCAGGAGGGAGATGGGCTATAAAAACTACAAAGCACCGCTCAGCGTTGTTCACGGAACCCTGATAATGAAGCCAGCACAGTGCTAGCCTCTGCTGTGGGTTACTAAATGATATGATTGTTGTCCCTTCCCTTGTAATGGTTACATATAAATCCATCCCAGATTCATAGAAGACAGAACATCATTAAGTACCCAATTGTCTAGAGTGCTGGAACTAGCTCATGTATATTTCTTGCACCGTTCTATTACTCAACTTAAAATAAAAATAGTAAAAGCATGTCTACCAGTAAATTTTAGGGCCAGAAATTTGAGTTTAGCACTTGTTGCATGAACCAGAAAAAGCAATGATAATAACAATAATAATTAGAATTTATTTTGTGTTTTGGTCAAGTATTTTGTATACATTATCTCTTTTAATTCTTTCAACAATTCTGTCTTGTAAACGTTGTCCTTAATACCATTTTTCAAATGAGGAATCAGTCTCAGAAGGGTTAAGTTAATTGACTAGACTTATACGCCTAGGAATGTGTCTGGGGAATCATATGAACTCATTTCTACCTGACTCCAAACAAGTCAAGCTTTATCTACTTTACCACTTAGGTAGAGCCATCAAGAATGGCTGTTGGTCTACTGAGATCTTAGGATGAAAATCATTGAATATTTAAAGTAAAATGACTTTCTATTACATTTCTAAGTGAGAAAGATTGGTCAATGGGACTAATAATTTGAAAGAAATAGAATGCCTGGGGGCAGAGCCAAGATGGCAGCATAGAAGAAGGAAAATTCCATGAGTTCCCCCACAACTACCTCAAATACCTATAAAATATGACTCTAAACAAATTTTAGAGCTACAGAAGCCACAAAGTGATGGAGAGAAACAAATCTTTAGCTAAAGACAGCAGGCAGGCTAACAGGAAGGGTCTATTTGCAGGACGCTGGGAGCAGAGCACAGCCCTGTGAGCCATATGGTTTTAGCTTCAGTGTGGTCCCAACCAGCAGCAGCCAGAGCAGACTTCAGGAGAGTGAATAACCAGCAGTTATGACAGCTGTGACTTCTCAACCCATAAACACCAAAGAAAAAGTAAAAGGTCACTGTGGAACTTTGTTGGAACTGGCAGGGGGGAGGGACTGTTTTGGCCCCCCTGCCCCTGGGCAAGAAGCAGCAGAGGCACAGCAGCTTCAGCTGCTGCCATGTGGCTGCTTCCAGAGCTCCTGGCCTGCAGATTGTAGGAGGACCAAGCAACCCTTCAGAGGGTAATCACTCTTGCTTTAACCTGCTTGGATCTTATTGATGTCTTGGGTGGAGGTCCTGGGGTGTGTGACCAGTGAACCAGAGGTTGTGGGGGCTGCAGGGAGGGCACCAAATCAATAGTTTCAGCAGCTTCAAAAACCTCAGCGATTTGGGACAAAGCTCTCCTCTCTGATAGCAGAGTTCTACTGTGGCAAAGAGTTCGAAAGTAAAGTAATTGACTGGCAACATGAGCAAGCCGAGTAAGCAAAGGAAGCACAGCAATGAAACTGTAGATTCCTTTTTAGGGACAAAAAAGATCAAAGCATGGAATGGGAAGAAGACAATGAAGTCAGAATTCTTGCACCAAAAGCTTCCAGGAAAAATATAAATTGGTTATAGGCCATGGAAGACTTCAAGAAGGATTCTTAAAATCAAGTAAGAGAAGTGGAGGAAAAATTGGGAAGAGAAATGAGAATGATGCAAGAAAATCATGAAAATAGAGTCAATAACCTGACTGAAGAAAATAACACCTTAAAAAATAGACTAACTCAA
>CM053590.1:34682780-34692934 GCA_028646515.1 Pseudochirops corinnae
CCCCTGAACTAGGTAAATGATACATGTTTGATTGATTAAAGTGAAACCGTTAACCCATTTTGAGTTGCTTTCCTTTAGAAAAGCAGATCTAAGAACCTGTGCTAGTAGCCACCCTAGGTATGCTAGGGTGCTTGCTGTTACACCCACCCATCCCTTTATACAGGTGATAAAGGTGTTAGACATTGCACATTTTTTCAGACTTTTCCTATGATCGGATAAATTGTGCTCATCTCCATTTTAAAAAAAATTTCTTAAAATATTACATGGTCTGGAAGGACCATGGAGAGGATTAGTGAAAGAAAGCATTTTGATTTAAAATATAAGGCATAAATAAAATTTTACTTGTAAAAAAAAGAAAGTTTTATATGCTATCCAACTAATAAGAGGACATTGATAATTTAAAAATGGAAGGACCACAGGGAAAAAATGTTAAAAATGTATGCTGAAGCTAAGAGATTGAAATGACTTATCTAGGAATGTTTAACTAGTGAGTGTCTGAGGGAGGATTTCATCTATGCTTTTCTGGATTCTGTCTTCAGTATTCTTTGTACTTTGCCACCTACTGGCCTAAGGAGCTACTTATGAATAGTCTATATGCACCATAAGGATCTACACAATATGAAGAGAAGACGAGGGAGGCTTTAGGTGGACTTCCCATGATGAATTTGTGGGATGACATGAATCAGAATCTGATAAGGTCAGCATGCATGATCTAGAATTCCTGGATGTAGCATTTATATCAACATTGTCACATTTCCAATGGAAGACCAGATTATGATTACTTCCTGAGGGAGGAAATCTTCTCTCCTAGAGGTAGAGTCAGATATTTTTCTTCAGTCAATCTGAGGATAGCTAACCAATGTTAACTGTTTCATTTTAGCAATCCCACACTTTAAATCCCTTCTCATCTTACAAGCATCTTTCCTATTCCAATTATTGGTTAGTCTTCTTAAGTCATTTTGAAGTTTAGTCTGTAAATAATAACCTTCGTTAATAAAACAACTTCATCCTCCTCCCCATCTACCAGTTCTGTGGATGAGTAACAAGGAATGAATAGGAATTTACTTACTAAACAGTGACAAAAATGTTCTAAGAGAATTTTAATGCTATATAACTAATAAGTCACACACATTATTTAAGGCACTTAAAATTTTCACAACACGCATGGATGCTAATCTTTAGAAAATCTCATATAGCAAATGGAGTTTTAACTTTCTTTCTTAGCCCTTTCTCTATGGAACTATAAATTAACTTTTCCAACAAGAAATGGAAGAGAGACATATATTTTCTTAAGCAATTTATCTTATTCAGCTGTACATTAAATGTGAATTAATGGTCCAGATACAGTGAATACAAAAATTAATGATAATGGGAATTGCAGTTAATGATGTCAACTCATAGTGTCCCAAAGCTTGGATGTAACTTCACAAAGTTCATTTATCACATCAGTCATAGACATAATAGGCTACCCACTGTGGCACAATTTGTATAATATTCTAAGAAGGCGAGTTTAAAATACAAGTAGAAGACAAGTGTATGGTTAAGATATATGATTTCTTGCCAGATCTGATCAGAAGGTAGTATAGCTTCTATCTAACTGAATACTTCCAGGTTCCAACTCTCCCAGGGGCATGCTAGTAAATATTTGTCCTCAGGCTCTCTGGAGGAATAAAATGAGTTCAGAACATATTTTTCAGCTTAATTTTCATATTAATATTTTATTTATCTTTTTTCTTAAGTCTAAATAATCAACAAAACAATAAATCAAGCTCTCATATTAATTGTTTGACAATTTCTGATTTAACATTTGAGATCTTAGGAGGCAATTTCATCTGACTCAAGCTAATCCCTAACTCCTCCCAGTTCTTTCATAGAGCCTTCCCCAATACCCTAGCCAAAATGACTTTTGTTCTTTTAACTTCTGTAATGTTGCAGTACATCATCATCATCATCATCATCATCATCAATTTATATACTGTTTTAAGACTTGCAAAGTGCCTTCCTTATGCTAACTCATTTCCAAAATAAACCATACAATACTTTTTTCCTTCTGCTAACCTCTGTTTGATGAGGACAGGAATTTCGCAGCAAAAAACTGGAAATAAAGTTCATTTTCATTGGTTTGATAATGATTAAACATGTTGTAGTATGTGAATGTGATAAAATAGTGTTATACCATAAGAAATTCTGAATACATTGGATAGAAATGTACACAGAGATATGTAAATAGATACAGTATGAATTGTTTAAAAAATGAAGAAAATGATATGAACAAAGGTTACAATAAAGAAAGTAGAAAATAAAAACAATAAAACAAAGGAACCAGAAAGATTTTTAAGGAAGCAACTTTCTTCTTCTTTGAAGAAGTAAGGGACTATGAGGGTGGGACAATGCAAGGATGTTTAAATATTTTTGTTAGTTTGTTTTAGTTCTGGTGCCCTCTTTTAGTCTATGTTATTAAAGATTGCTTTCTATGCAAAACTGAAGGTATCATCTGAAAATAAAAGAAAAGCTTTTTATTTTATAATCCAGAAAAATATTTAAGAATTTATCATCAAAAATCTAAACATGAAATTTAGAAAGATATATATGACAAATAAACAGCAAAGCTTATTACACACACACACACACACACACACACACACTGACACACACATTTAACCTGTTAGAGCAAAGTGCATCTGCTAAAGTATATCTACTGTTAAAATTAATTGGAATAAATTAGAGTTTTAGAATTATAAAAATTAAAATGTTTATAAAATAAGTGCTAAATATACAATGTAAATTAGAGTGAAGTAATAATTTAAAAATATATAAACTGTCAATGAATAATAGAAAAAGGAAGAGAGAAAGAGCTTAAATATGGAGATTTTAAAAATTAAAACAAAACCTATTTTTAACAAAAGAGTAAAATGCCTTAAGCAACATAATGAATTAGGAGTTTAATGACAGAAATTTAATGAGTTCAGTAATTAGTTTTAGCAATAGTAGTAGATATGGAATGAATGAGATTTTACCCCCTCTGACACCAGAAAGAATATAAATAGAAAAAAACATAAATCCAGAAGACAAAAATTAAATATATGTATGTATGTATGTATATGTATGTGTGTGTGTGTATAATTTTCAATATGAAAAACTGTTTCCTTATAAAAATAGTTTACAAATAGATTTGAAAATCAGTATGCTTTGAGGTGGCTAGGTGGCACAGTGAAGAGAACACCAGCCCTGGAGTCAGGAGGACCTGAGTTCAAGTCCAGCCTCAGGACTTAACACTTAACTAGTGGTGTGACTTTGGGCAAGTCACTTAACCCCAATTGCCCCACCTTCCCTCCTCCAAAAAGCGAAAAAATAGATCAATATGCTACTTAGATAAAACACATTTAAAACAGGCAGTTTTCAGATGAAGAAATTAAGGTATCTGAAATCATATGAAAAAATACTCTAAATCACTATTGATTAGAGAAATGCAAACTAAAAAAAACCTCTGAATTACCACCTCATGCCCATCAGATTTGTTAATATGACAGAAAAAGAAAATGTTAAATGTTGGAGAAGATGTGAAAAAATTGGGACACTGGCTTAATATTGGTGGAGTTATGAATGGATCCAAACATTCTGGAGAACATTTTGGAATTACACTTAAAGGGCAACCAAACTGTGCATCCCCTTACAGCTAGCAATAGAACTACGAGCTCTATATGCCAAAGAGATCATAAAAAAGGGGAAAAGGATCCAAACATACAAAATATTTATAGCAGCCCTTTTTTTTGTGGTGGCTAAAAATTAGAAATTGAGGGGATGTCCATCAATTGTTCAATAGCTAAACAAGTTTTGGCATATGAATGTAATGGAATATTGTGCTATAAGAAATGATGAGTTGGGAGATTTCATTAACCTGGAAAGACTTGTATCAACTGATGCTGAGTGAAGTGAGTAGAATCAGGAGAAAACTGTACATAGCAACAGCAACATTGTGCAATGATTATGACAGAATTAGCTTTTCTCAGCAAAACAATGATCTGAGACAATTCCAAAAGACTCATAATGGGAAATGCTAACAATATCAATAGAAAGATCTATGGAGTATGAATGCAGATTGAAACATACTATCTTCAATTTTTTTTCTTATAATTTTTTACTTTTGTTCTGATTCTTCTTTCACAACATAACTAATTTGGGAATATGTTTAACATGGTTGTACATGTATTGCTTATATCAGATTTTTTATTGTCTTGGCAGGGGGCATGGAAGGGAGGGAGAAAAATTTGGAACTCAAAACTTTCCAAAATGAGTGGTGAAAACTATCTTTACGTTTAATTGGGAAAAATAAAATACTAATACTATTTTTAAAAGGCACAACATTTAAAATAGATGACTCTAAATTAAAAGATGGATTTAAATATATCATATAGCTTTGCTTTAAAATGGAAGTAATGTAGAACTAATTAATATTGAAGCAAAAAAAAATCAAAGCAGAGATGAACATATAAGAATTAAAGAGGCAATACTTACTGAAGATTTGGGAATTTTAAGTTTATAAGCTGACAATCCAATGATACATTTTTAGGAATTTCTTTACTTTTTCTTTTTCTTTTTTTCTGCAGGGAGAAGGTAGGGCAATTTGGGTTAAGTGACTTGCCTAAAGTCACATGGCTAGTTAAGTGTCTGAGGCTGGATCTGAACTCAGGTCCTCCTGACTAGAGGGCCGGTGCTCTATTCACTGTACTACCTAGCCACCCCAGGAATTTTTAACAGTAATATTTGAAAGTGATAAAGGTATAATAGAAGAATTCAAGAAACTATGGAAAAATAGAATACATTTAGTAAGGAATTAAAAAAATTACAAATGTAAACTCATTCATTTAAAAATGATACATTCACACATGTATTTAAATGACATAAACAAGGACTGAGATGTCTTTACTTTTCTTAAAGAAAGTTTAAAAAAATGCATTCTTCAATCTGCATTCAGACTCCATCAGCTCTTTCCCTGGAGGTGGATAGAATTTCTCATTATGGATCCTTTGGAATTGTCTTGAATGATTATATTGCCCAGAGTAGTCAAGTGATTCACATTTGATCATTGCACAATATTGTTATTACTGTATGCAATGTTCTCCTAGTTCTCTTCCCTTCACCTTGCATCAGTTCATGTTATAATCATATACCACAGCTTGTTCAGCCATTCCCCAATGGGTAGGCATTCCCTTTAATTTCCAGTTCTTTGCAAACACAAATAGAATTATTCTAAATACTTTTGTACATGTGGGTCATTTTTCCTTTAAAAAATAAAACTCCCTTTTTGTCCGACATCTTACCTCGGAGGCGGCAGCCGCAGGAGTACCTGAAGCCTGACCATGCCTCCCAAGGACGATAAGAAGAAGAAAGATGCCGGCAAGTCGCCCAAGAAGGACAAAGATCCCGTGAACAAGTCAGGGGGCAAGGCTAAGAAGAAGAAGTGGTCCAAGGGAAAAGTTTGAGACAAACTCAACAATTTGGTTCTGTTTGACAAAGCAACATATGACAAACTCTGCAAGGAGGTCCCCAACTATAAACTTATCACCCCTGCAGTAGTCTCAGAGAGACTGAAGATCCGGGGTTCTCTAGCCTGAGCAGCCCTCCAGTAACTGCTTAGTAAAGGTCTGATTAAGCTGGTTTCCAAACACAGAGCACAAGTGATATATACCAGGAACACCAAGGGTGGAGATGCCCCAGCTGCTGAAGATGCATGAAATGGTTCAACATTTTTGTGTACGTTTTCAAAAATAAACTTATTGGACTAGAAAAAAAAAATAAAACTCTTTGGGATACAGACCTAATGGTGGAATTGCTGGTTCAAAGGGTATGGAGAGTTTTATAACCCTTTGGGCATAGTGCCAAGTTGCTCTCCAGAATGGTTGGATTAGTTCATAACTCCACCAAAAATGCATTAGTGTCTCAATTTTTCCACATCCTCTACAACATTTGTCTTTTTCCTTTTCTGTCATATTAGACAAACTGCTAAGTGTGAGGTTGCTTAAACTTCCATTTCTCTAATCAACAGTAATTCAGAGCATTTTATATGACTTAGTTTTTATTTATTTTTTTTTTATTGAAAACTGCCTGTTTAAATTCCTTAATTGTATATTTCCTTCTTGAATTCCTTGAACTTTTCCTTTTAAGTATTTGGATGCTATACCATTTGGTGCATATATTTTTAGTATTGCTATTATTTAATTGTCTATGATACCTTGTAGGAAAATGTAAATTCTTTGCTTATCTCTTTTTAAATTAGATCTACTTACGATTTTGCTTTGTCTGAGATGATGATTGCTAGCCCTGCTTTTTTTTAAACATCATTTAAAGCATAATAGATTCTGCTCAAGTCCCTTACTTTTAATCTGTGCATGTTTCTCTGATTTAAGTAACACATTTTAGGATTATGGCTTTTAATATATTCTGCTATCTGCCTCCATTTTATGTGTGTTCATATTCACAATTATGTTTACTATGTATTTCCCTCCATACTGTTTTCCCATTTAATCTCTTTCCTCTCTCTCCCTTCTCTCTTTCCTTCTTTCTTTCTCTTTCTCCCTTCCCTTTACCATGTCCATCTTCAGATACCTGGTTTTCTACTAAACACCATCTCCCCCAGTCCAGTACTCCATTCCCTTCCCTTCCCCTCCCTCTCACCTGCCTCTTTAATCCCCCCCTCCACTTCCCTACAGAGTAAGATAGATTTATACCCCCGAGTTTGTATTTTATTCCCTCTTGGAGCCAATTCCAATGAGAATAAGATTTAAGTGTTATCTGCCACACTCCCATCTTCCCTTGCACTGTAAAAAACTCTTCCTTTTGTACCTCTTTTATATGAGATCATTTTCCTCATTCTGCCTTCTCCCAGTGAATCCTTCTTTATCTCCTTGTTATTTTGTATCTTGCATCAGGGTCAACTCATAGTGATGTCTTCTGTCTATGTACCTACCATCTAACTGTCCTAATAATGAAAAAAAAATTCTTAAGGAGTTACAAATACATTCTTACAGAGTGTATGAATGTAAACAGTTTAATCCTATTGAATCCCTTATGATTTCACTTGAATTTTTTCCCCCATTTTTGTGATTCTCTTGATTCTTTTGTTCAAAGATATTTTTTTTCTTAGTTGTAGTTTTGGTCTTTTCATCAGGAATGCTTGAAAGTTTTCCATTTCATTGAATATTCCTTTTTGCCCCAAGGTTTTACTCAGTTTTATTAGGTAGGATATTTTTGGTTTTAATCTTAGCTCCTTGGCCCTCCAGACTATCATATCCCAAGGCATTTTATCCTTTAAGGTAGAAATTATTTACATCTTTTATGATCCTGTTTAAAAAAAAAAAGTTCTTGAAATATAATATCTAGACTCTTTCTTTTATCATGGCTTTCAGGATGTCCTCTCTCTCTCCATATATATACATACATACATATATACACACATATATATGTATTTATATATGTGTGTGTATATATATATGTATACTGAATCTATTTTTGGGGTCATTTCCACCCCAATATTTCACATTAACTTATTTTTTCATTCTTTTGATTTTTTTCATGGTGTGTCATTGTTTTACTAGTTCTACTCACTCAATTCTAATTTTTAAGGAATTATTTTCTTCTATGAACTTTTGTACCTTCTCACACCATCACCCCCTTTTAACCAATTCTGCTTTTTAAAGAATTCCTTTCTTTAGTGATTTCTTAACCTCTTTTTCCCCCATTTGGTCAATTCAGCTTTCCAAAGAGTTCTTCTCTTTTATGGATTTTTGTGCCTTTTTAAACTTCATTTAGTTATTGATTCATTGATTCATTCAACCATTTGGCCAATTCTGTTTTATAAGATATTATTTGCTTCAGTATTTTTATGCCTCCTTTACCAAAATGTTCCTAATTTTTTTCATAATATTCTTTCATCATTCTCATTTCTTTTCCCACTTTTCTTCTATTTCTCTTATTTAACTTTTTTTCAAGGAAATCAGGGTTAAATGACTTACCCAGCATCACATAACTTGGAAGTGTCAAGTGTGTGAAGCTGGATTTGAACTTAAGTCCTTCTGACTCTAAAGCCAGTACTCTATGCACTGCATCACCCAGTTTCCCCTCTTATTTGATTTTTTGAAATCCTGTTTTTAGCTTTTCCAGGAATTCTTTTTCAGCTCAAGACCAATTCACATTTTTTCTTTTTTTTTTCTTTTTATTAAATTTATTTTTATTTTTTAACATTTGTTTCCACAAAGTTTTGAGTTACAAAATTTCTCCCTGTCTTTCTTGTACCCCCTAACGCCCAAGATAGTGAGTTTACTGAGTACTCCTTGCCACAATCTGCTCTCTTCTATATCTTCCCCCTTACTCTCCTAACTTTCCAGTAGGGAGAGATGGATTTCTATACCCCATTGCCTGCATATCTTATTTCCCAGTTGCATGCAAAAAAACAAACAAACAAACAAACAAACAAAAACATTGTTTTTAACATTTGTCTTTAAAACTTTGATTTCCAGATGCTTTCCCTTCTTTCCTCCTCACTCACGGCCAGTGGGAAGATAAGCAATTCAATCTAGCTTGTACATGTGTAATTAACACAATATGTTTCCATAGTAGTTATATTGCAAAGGACTAATGACATTTCCCTCCATCCTATCCCCCACTCATCCATTCCATTCTCTACCTTCACCCTGTCACTTTTCAAATATATGTGCTTATAAGTACCCTCTCCCTCAACCTCCCCTCCCCTTTATCATCCCCTATTTTAACCCCTTCCCCACCATTTTCCTATAGGGCAAGATACCCAAATGACTGTGTATGTTATTCCCTCCTTAAGCCAAATTCAATGAGAGTAAAGTTGACCCATTCCCTTTTACCTTCCTGCTCTTCCTCTCCATTGTAACAGTTTTCTCTTGCCATTTTTATGAGATAATTTACCCTATTCTATCTCTCCTTTTATCCTTCTCTTATTATATTCCTCTCAAGTCTTAATTTAACTTTTTAGATAGCATCCTTTCCTAATCAACTGATCCCATACCCTCTATGTTTGCATGCATACATGTACATAGATGCACATATTCCCTGCAACTATCCTTGTACTGAGAAGTCTCATGAGTTACGATTATCATTTTTCCATGTAGGAAGGTAAATAGTTCAATGATAATATGTTCCTTATGACTTAATTTTCCTGTTTACTTTCTCATGCTTCTCTTGGTTCTTGTATTTGAAAGTAAAATTTTCTGTTCATCTCTGGTTTTTTTTATCAAGAATGCTTGAAAGTCGTCTATTACACTGAATGACCATGATTTCCCCTGAAGCATTAGACTCAGTTTTGCTGGGTAGATGATTCTTTGTTTTAATCCTAGCTCCTTTGACCTCCCTAATATTATATTCCAAGCCCTTTTGATCCCTCAATGTAGATGCTGCTAGATCTTGTGCTATTCTGATTGTATTTCCACAGTACTCAAATTGTTTCTTCCTGATAGCTTGCAATATTTTATCCTTGACTTGGGAGCTCTGGAATTTGGCTATGATACTCCTAGTTTTCTTTTTGGGATCTTTTTCAAGAGGCAATTGGTGAATTCTTTTGATTTCTATTTTGCCCTTTGATTCTAGAATATCAGGACAGTTTTCTTGAAGAATTTCTTGAAGGATGATTTCTAGGCTCTTTTTGTGTTTTGTCATGGCTTTCAGGTAGTCCACTAATTTTTAAATTATCTCTCCTGAATGTATTTTCAAGGTCAGTGGTTTTTCCAATGAGATATTTCACTATGCCTTCTATTTTTTTCATTTGTTTGTATCTATTTTATAATATCTTGATTTCTTATAAAGTCATTAGCTTCCATTTGCTCTAATCTAATTTTGAAGGAATTATTCTCTTCAGTGAGTTTTTGAAATTTCTTTTCCATCTGGGCAATTCAACTTTTTAAGGCATTCTTCTTTTCATTGTCATTTTGGCCCTCTTTTACCATTTGAGTTAGTTGTTATGGGAATCTGAAGATCTTCCCTGCCCCTAGGCCCTTTGCTAAAGTGGCTACGTGACTCTGAGGACCCTTGGATATTTGAAAGTATACTCTGTTCCTTAATAGGCTGAATGTGTTCACATGGAGCCTGTGGCGCCAGGCTTGTTTTCCAGGAATGCCCGTGCCTTGTAG
>CM053590.1:34693034-34717518 GCA_028646515.1 Pseudochirops corinnae
AACTAGGTAAATGACATATGTTTGATTGATTAAAGTGAAACCGTTAACCCATTTTGAGTTGCTTTCCTTTAGAAAAGCAGATCTAAGAACCTGTGCTAGTAGCCGCCCTAGGTATGCTAGGGTGCTTGCTGTTACATTAGTCTATATTTTAAGGTGTTATTTTCTTCAGTTTATTTTTGGATCTCCTTTAACAGGCTATTAACTTGCTTTTCATGATTTTCTTGCATCATTCTCATTTCTCCTCCTGATTTTTCCTCAACTTCTCTTACTTGATTTTCAAAATCCTTCTTAAGCTCTTCGATGGCCTATAACCAATTCATATTTTTCTTGGAAGCTTTTGATGCAGAAGTTTTGACTTCATTGGCTTCTGGTTCTCTATTTTGATCCTTTTTGTCTCCAAAAAAGGATTATATGGGCAGATTGTGCTTCCTCTGCTTGCTCATCTTGCCATCCAATTACTTGACTTTTGAGCTCTTTGCCATGTTAGAACTCTGCTTCCAGTTTGGATCAAGCTATATCACAAATCACTGGGGGTTTTGCAAAAGTTGTCAGAGGTCTGAGGAGGACACCCTCTCTAGAGACACCCTAAGCTCTCACACACTGCCACACACCCCAGGACTACAGCCCAGGACTACCACCCAGATCAAAGCAGATCAAAGCAAGAGCAACTATCCTTTGAATAGTTGCTTATTCCCACTATTATCTGCAGGCTAGGAGCTCTTTAGACAGCCACGCAGCAGCAGCTGCAGTCTCCACACCTTTGCCACTTCTCTTCCTGGGGGCAGGGGCTGGACCATGCTCTTAAGTCACCTGGTTCCAACATTGTTCACCAGTGACCTTTAACTTTTTCCTTGGCATTTATGGGTTGAAAATTCTGGAAACTGCTACAGCTGCTGGTGATTCACTCTCCTGAAGTCTGCTATGGCCATTCTGTGCCTGGTTGGGGCTGCCCTGGGGCTGGAACCATGGGGCTTACACGAGACTGTGCTTGGCTCCCACACTGGTGGGATAGACCCTTCCTGTATGGCTTCCTTGCTTCCTTCAGTGGAAGATTTGTTTCTCTCTGTCACTTTGTAGGTTCTGTAGATCTAAAATTTGTTTAGAGTCATATTTTACAGGTATTGGAGGTGATTGGAGTTGGAGCCACATGGAGTTCCTGTTTTCACTCTGCCATCTTTTCTCTGCCCCACCACCTTTTTCTTTGAAGCTTTTAATGTAGCTTTTTTGACTTGTCTTTTGAGTTTGTATCTTCATTTTCCCTGTCACTATACAGTTTTTTTTTTTATGGTCAAGTTTTTTTTTTTTTATTGTTGTTCCTGTTTTCATTATTTATCTTTTAGCCTATTTCTTGACATAACTTTATGTCAAAACTGGCCTTTTCTTCCTTTTCCCAAGTTTCAGGGTTACCTTTCTGCTTTTTCAAAACTAGTTCTAGGTCTCTGTAAACTCTTCTAAAGTGGTACGATTTGAGAACTGTGTTTACTATTCTCTCTGGTCTGTGAGTGGCCACTTTGCCAGGGTACTTATAACCCTTACAAGTGCTAGTGAGCTAGTGTTCCTTTTAGTACTGAGGCTGTGACATAGAAGTATGCATGGGCAATGGAATAGGTTCCTTCTCCCAGTGCCAACAAAGGGTCCTTTGTAATCTCCTTTTGACCAATTGTCTGACTACCATACTATCTGTGGTTTAAAAGCTCCCAAAACTGCTCCCACCACTGATGAGTTACCTCCAAAGCCTGCTGCTGGTGCCCTGGAAAGACCTATGATCTGTAGGCTAGGAGCTCTGTAGGCAGCCATGCAGCAGCAGCTGCAGCCTGATGCTTGGCACCCTGATGAGAAAGAACATTCCTGCCCACCTCCTAAGATTTTTTGGGATGGAAAATTATTTTAACTTAAACTTTTGTTGTTTCTGCCACTCTAGCATTTATTTCAAGGCATTATTTTAAAGTTTTTTTAAAGGGAGTTTTGGGAAGCTCATGTGACTCCCTGTTTTTCTTCCCCAATCTTGACTCTATCTCCCCCAAAATATTTTCAAACTAACAGGGACTCACAATATTCTTCCTAAGCTTAATCTTAGCTATGTCCTTGGCAAATTACAAAATGAATAACTTATACGTGGTAGATATTCAAAACACATTGCAGAAACAAAATTAGAAATAGATAAGAATGGCTTGAATGGAAATGTGATTATTTAGAAACTCATTTTGGACAGTAATTGAACTGGTTAATAAAGCACACGAAAAAGATAACATTAATATTACATCAGAGCACTGTGAAAATAAAAATATAGTATTGGATGCTCATATTAATAAAAGTTGGAAGGGATTTTAAAATTAATGATATCTATATGACTCTAACAGATATTGAATATAGACTTTATTTTCTATCCTTGTGTGTATATACATACATTCAGGTATATAGCTTATGTGCATTTCTGATTAGAGTTATTGTAAATTTTTCACAATTGGGAAAACTTCATTTTCCTGCAAGATTCCTTCAGCACTGATATTCCATCTAATTATCATCTTTTATAACTCTGTTTAGATAATGGATTCAGGAACTCCAGAGCTTCCTTTTCAGGAAGGAGCTCATCTCAGAACACTTCTTCATTTCTCACATGGCTGCCTGTCTTTGGGACTTTAATGAATTTTCCACCATACCCCCAAATTGGATACATTACTTAATTTCAACCCTTTCCCATCTTTCAGTTTTTATTTATGTGTCATTTTTAGCTTCCTTTTGCATGTTGTTCTCCCCCATTAGATTGTAAGCTCTTTAAGATCAGTGACCCTCTTTCTATAATTAATATTTGTATACCCAGTGTTACACACAGTGCATGACACACTGTAGGTGCTTAATAAATGTTTATTGATACACTATATTGTTTTTCAATGACTTCTGTTGTGTTTCAATCTTGGTGACTCCTTTTGGGATTTTCTTGGCAAAGACAGTAGAAGTAATTTACCATTTCCTTCTTCATTTCATTTTGCAGTTAAGGAAATTGAGGCCAACTGGGTTAAGTGACTTCTCTAATGTCACATGCTAGTAGTGTCTAATGTCATATTTGAACTCAGATATTACTGACTCCAAACCAAACATTACCCACTATACCACCTTATTGACCTGACAGACTAATGTAGAAACAATTTTTTAAAAGATTTTTTGAGGCAGAGACAAGATGGTAGAGTTAAAGGGAGGTACTTGCCTAAGCTCTCCTCCAAAACCCCTCCAATTTTTAAAAATTATTTTAAACAAATTCTAGAGAAGCAAAAACCACAAAAAGGTGGAATGAAACAGATCTGCAGCCCAAGACAACTTGAGAGGTTGGCAGAAAAGGTCTGCTGCATCAGACTAAGAGTGAACTGCCTTTGCCATAGCAAATCTGGAGCAGACTTTTTGAGCCATTTAATCAGTACAGATAGTAGCAGAGGAAGCAGCAGCAGCAGTGATGGTAGCAGTGGATGCTTCTAGAGCTCTCAAACAACAGGTGGAAAGGGAGTAAAAAAGTGGGTCAGAAGGAGATTTACAGGGGTTGTTTTGTTAGCAACAAGGCAGATCTCTGTTGTTTTGCCCATGCTCAGATTCAGGTGCCAATCCTGGCTGGCAGTCCCAGGGAAAGGAAGAGCACTAGCATTGGCAGAGATTGTGGCAACAGTGGAGGAGGGACCCTGCTCACAGTTCCAGGGCAGAAAAGAGTAATTGTGGTCAATCACAGACCAGAGTGCAGGCTGGGAGAGGAGTTAACACCTCTGCTTAGATCAACCACCTTGGAAGAAATGAAAACTTACGGGTCCCTAGAAGTTTCTCTGAAAGCAGCTGCACAAACTCCCTGAAGCTTGGGACAGTGTACACCCACCGTGGAGGCCTATATTAAAATGAAAAGTTTAAAGGTCAAGTAATAGACTGAGAAAATGTCCAAAGAGTAGAAGAAAAAAAATTATCCAGACTATAGAATCTTACTTTAGTGACAAAGAAGGTCAAAACATACAACCAGAAAAAGAGAACAAAATCAAAGTTACTACATCCAAATCCTCCAAGAAAAAATATAAATTGATTTCAGGCCATTGAAGAGCTCAAAAAGATTTTGAAAATCAAGTAAGAATGGTAGGGTGAAAATTGGGGGGAAAAATGCAAAGGATGCAAGAAAATCATGAAAAGCTTAGGAAAGGAGACCCCCCAAAAATAATAAAGAAAATAATACCTTAAAAAACACACTGGGCCAAATGGTAAAAGAAATAAAAAAAACTCACTGAAGAAAATAATTCCTTAGAAATTATAATGGAGCAAATGGAAGCTAATGACTTTATGAGCAAACATGCAATAAAACCAAACAAAAAAAGGAAAAAAATAGAAGATAATGTGAAATATTTCAATGGAAATACAATGGACCTGGAAAATAGATCAAGGAGAAATAATTTAAAATTCAATGAAATACTTGATCAAAAAAAGACTCTCAACATCTCCCTTCAAGAAATTATCAAAGAAAACTTTCCTGATATTCTAGAACTAGACGGTAAAATAGAAATTGAGAGAATCCACCTTTCACCTCCTTAAAGAGGCCCCAAAATGAGAACTTCCAGGAATATTATAGACAAATTACAGAGTTTCCAGGTCAAGGAGAATATATTGTAAGCAGCCAGAAAGAAACATTTCAAATATTATGCAGCCATAGTCAAGATAACACATGATTTACCAACTTCTACATTAAAGTATTGGAGGGCTTAGAATATGATGTGATGGATGGCAAAGGAGCTGGGATTACAACCAAGAATCACATACCCAACAAAACTGACTAAACCCCTTCAGGGAAAAAAGGGAACATTCAATGAGATAGAGGACTCTTAAGCATTGTCTTTATTAATTTGTTTGTTTACTTTTAGCTTATAAGTTTCAGTTTCACAATCCTTTGATGTTCAAATTTTTTCCTCCTTTCCCTCCTCTCCCCACACCCTCATGGCAGCATGCAATCAAGTATAGGATGTACAAATACTTTGACATTAGACAGTAGTCAGGTTTTAAAGAAGGATTACAGCTGATGCAATGAACAATAGGAAAGAGGAAACAACACCATGCAAGAAAAAGAAAGAGAGCAGGTAGTTGGCTTCAATCTTCATTCAAAGTCTGTAGTACTTTCTCTGAATGTAGACATCTCTTTCCATCATGAGTCTTTTGGTGTTGTCTTATAACTTTGCATTGCTGAGAAAAGCCCAGTCTATCAAAGTTGGTCATCATACTTACATCGTGTCTGTAATTGTGTACAAATTTCTCCTGGTTCTGCTCTTCTCACTCAACATCAGTTTGTATAAATCTCTCCAGGTAAATATGAAGTTTGTCTGCTCCTCATTTCTTTTTTTTTAAATAACTTTTGTTTATTTTTAGTTTACGTCATTCATTTCCACAGGATTTTGAGTTACAAATTTTCTCCCCATCTTTCCCCTACCCACCACCCAAAGCAGCGATCCCATTGTGTACCCTCTCCCCCAATCTGCTGTCTCCTATATCCTCCCCCAACACCCATTTGAATTTCTGGTAGGGAAAGATAGATCTCCTTACCCCAGTGTCTGTATATCTTATTTCCCAGTGCATGTAAATCATAATAATAATAATAATAATAATAATAATAATAATAATGCTTGTTTTTTTAAACATTTGATTTTAAAATTTTAAATTCTAGATTCTTTCCCTTCCTCCCTCATCACTCACCCCCACTGAGAAGACAAGCAATTCAATGCAGGCCCTATATGTGTAATTATGTAAAACATCTCCATAATGGACATATTGTGAAAGACTGACTATATTTCCCTCCATCCTATCTTGCCCTCCACTTATTCCATTCCCTGCTTTGTCCCTGTCCCTTTACAAAAGTGTGTGCATTTCACAAACCTCCCCCCCACCTTCCCTACCCCTCCATCATCCCTCCTCTCATTCCCTTTCCCCCTACTCTCCTGTACAGCAAGATACCCAATCTAGAGTGCATGTCATTCCCTCCCTAAGCCAAATTCAATGAGAGTAAGGTTGACCCATTCCCTTTTGCCTTTCTGTTCTTCTCCTCCATTGTAACAGTTATTCCTAGCCTCTTTTATATGAGATAATTAACCCCATTCTGTCTCTCCCTGTCTCCACTCATTATATTCCTCTCCCACCTCTCAATTTCACCTTTTAAAATATCATCCCACCCTATTCAGTTGATCCTTTGCCCTCTGTCTACATACACATAAATACACACACTCACATATGTATTCCTATGCATATATAGCCTCTTATATAAACATATGTATAGGTGTACATATATATATTCCCTTCAGCTATCCTCATACTGAAAAAAAGTTTCACAAATCACAATCCTCATTTTTCCATGGTGGCATGTAAGTATTTGAACTTTGATAAATTCCTTATGATTTGTTTTCCATGTTTATCTTCTCATACTTCTTGTGTTTGAATGTCAAATCTGCTGTTCAGTTATGGTTTTTTCCTCAAGAATGCTTGAAAGTCCTCCACCTCATTGAATGATCATATTTTTCCCTGAAACATTATACTCAATTTTGCTGGATAGGTGATTCTTGGTTTTAATACTAGCTCCCTTGATATCTGGAATATCAATCATATTCCAGGCCCTTTGGTCCCTTAATGTAGAAGCTGCTAGATCCTGGGCTATCCTGATTGTGTTTCCACACAGTATTTAAATTGTTTCTTCTTGGCAGCTTGTAATATTTTGCTCCTTGATCTTGGAACTCTGGAACATGGCTATAACATTTCTCGGAGTTTTCTTTTTTGGATCTTTTTCCAAGATGTGATAGGTGAATTCTTTCAAGTTCTATTTTGCCCTCTGGTTCTAAAATATCTGAGCAATTTTCATTGAGAATTTCTTGAAGGATGATTTCTAGGTTCTTTGTTTGATCTTGGCTTTTAGATAGTCCAATAATTTTTAAATTGTTTCTCCTGGATCTATTTTCCAGGTCAGTGGTTTTGCAATGAGATATTTCATATTGACTTCTATTTTTTCATTTGTTTGGATCTGTTTAATAGTATCTTGATTTCTCATAAAGTCATTTACTTCCATTTGCTCCACTCGAACTCTGAAGGAATTAGTCTCTTCAGCAAGCTTTTGAGATTCTTTTTCCGTCTAGCAAATTTGTATTTTTAAGGCATTCTTCTCCTCATTGGCTTTTTGTACCTCCTTTGCCATTTGAGTTACTCTCTTTTTTAAGGTGTTATTTTCTTCATTCAGGTTGTTGACTCTGTTATCATGATTTTCTTGCATCATTCTCATTTCTCTTCCCAATTTTTCTTCCACTTCTCCTATTTGGTTTTCAAAATACTTTTTAAACTCCTCTATGGCCTGTATCCAGTTTTTATTTTTCTTGGAAGCTTTTGGTGTGGGAGTTCTGACTGTGTTGTCTTCCTCCTGTTCCATGCTTTCGTCCTTTTTGTCCCCAAAAAAGGAATTGAAAGTTGGATTTGTGTGCTTGCTTTGCTTCCTTTGCCTGCTCATGTTGCCAGCCAATTACTTGGCTTTTTGGGCTTCTGCTTTCAGAAGGGAGAGTTAAATTGCTGGAGTTTTTGCGGTTGCTGGAGCCATTTGGAGGCTGCTGTTTCTGCAGCCCCCACCAGTTTTGACTCACTGAAAACTCACCTCAGGGCTACCACCCAAGACCGTAATCCTGATACAGGCAGTTCAAGGCAAGAGCACTTAGCCTCCGAATGATTGCTTGCCCCCCCTGCAATTTGCAGCCTGGGACCTTCTGAAGCAGCCATGTGGAGGCAACTGCAGGGCTGCTGCTTCATACTGCTTCTAACTCTGGAGGTAGATGGCCAGACCCTCTCCCCACAATTTAGCTAAGTTCCACTAACCTTTTCCCTTTTTCCTTGGCTCTTAAGGGTTGGTAATTCTGGAAATCATCACAGCTGCTGATGATCTGCTCTCCTGAAAGCTCCAGCCAGGGTTTCTCCTGGATGGCTTGGAGCTGAAACCACATGGGGCTGGGCTCTGCTTCCAGCATGCTGCGATGACCACCTGCCAAGCTGCCTTCAGCAGAAGATGTGTTTTTCTCTCATTTTTGTGGATTCTGGAGCTCTAAAATTTGTTTAGAGTCATATTTCTTAGGTATTTGAGATGGTTATGAGGGCAGCTCACAAAATTCTCCTGTTTCTATGCTGCCATCTTGACTCTGCCCATGGTTCTGAGATTTTCCCAGTTCTACTTTTTTTTAAAAGTTATTTTCTTTATGCATATTTGTATCCCCTTTTACAGTTGACCATTTCTTCTCTTTAAGTTTTTATTTTCATTGGTTTTTGGTAGATAGATTTTTTATAATTTTGACTTTTCTATTTTTTTTCTTTTATATGTATTTATTTTTAGTTTACAACATTCAGTTGCACAAGTTTTTGAGCTCCAAATTTTCTCTTTTCCCCTCTCCTGCCCCTTAACCCCTATCCCAAGATGTCATGCAATCTGATATAGGTTCTACAAAAACCTTCACATTAAACATATTCTTTTGTTTTTTAAGGTATTTTCTTTAGTATTTTTATGCCTCCTTTACCAAGTTGATTACTTTTTAAAAATTTTCTTGTGTCACCCTCATTAATTTTCCTCTTTTTTATTTCATTTTTCCTTTCTTTTTTATTTCATTTATTGCTTTCTTTTTAATTTTATTTTAATACTCTTTTTTGTGCTCCTCTGTGAGTTCCTTTTTGGGCCTTTGACAAAAACACATTTTTTTTGCATTTAGATGTTTTGATTTTGTGTCTTCCAAGTCGTGTCTTGATCTTCCCTGTCAATATAATGATTTCCTATGGTTAGATTCTTTTTTACTGCTTGGTCATTTTTTCTGGCCTATTAATTGACCTTCAACTTACAGGACACCAGGGTGTTTGGTTGAGATTTCAAAATGGAGTGGAAGTGATTCTGACTTTTCCTAATGATCTCCAAAATTACCTTGAACTGGAAAAAAATGTTTCACCTTACTTTTTGTGGGTTCTACTATTCCAGAATTTTATTTTAGGTATTAATTCAGAGTTGTTTGAAGGGAAATTTAGGAGACCTTGGCCAAGTGCATGTCTCTTCTGCCAACCTGACTTAGCTTCTCCAAATACAGGATTATTGATCAATATAGTGATATACTGAGACAAAATATGTATAGCATGTAATAGGAGACTTAGTATACATACATACATACATACATACATACATATATTTATATATATATACATACACACTTAACTATTACAATGCAAAATAATATGTTAATAAGAGTGGCATAAAATGCTACTTAACTTCAAGTAATATTGGGCATGTGAGAGGGATCAATTTGAAATCTTCTCTGAGGTTATCCTGTATTACTTTTGGTTTGATTCTGTACGTACTGATGTACAGGTTGGGACAGTTTGAATTAATTGATCACCCACATTCCACTTAAGTTACATAATGCTCTGAACCCAGATATACTATCAAGTGATAACAATTCTATTTAATTAATCAGTCATTCAAAGGCATTAAAATAAGTTCAGGAAAGTCCTTAATCAGTTGAAAATAATGGAGTGACTTCTTTTTTTCTAAACAGTAAGTATATTGACATTGGTTAAGGAGGGTCAGTCATGCCTTGTGAGTCAAGCTTGAAAAAAACAACAACCCAGTTCACAAAATAGATTGCAAAGAAGAGGCCATCTCAGCAGTGAAAACAGTGTCATCCATTCCCATAAAAGGGAATCATTTAGTTAAAAATATGGTGCACGCTCAAACATCTTTATAAACAAAGTTTGATCATTGCACTGATTCATCAAAGACGTTAAACTTGACCTAGGAAATTTGCACAAGAAGTAGAAGCTATTGGATAAAATAAAATGATACACGACAATGTCCTCTGGGGCTAGAATAAAATAGCAAAAAAAATTCAGAATTCAGGCATCTGTACATCAACCAAGTGATAGAAACAGATTTAGACAACCCTCTGAAAGGGAATCATTGGTGTAAAAAAATGTCAGCTTCCAATGGACATCTTAGGAAGTCTTCATAACAAATGACTGATAGCAGTGTCTCTGTCAGGTGGAAGAATCTAGCCACCCTTGAGGAAGCAACATGATAGTGTGAATGAGAATTGGTAAGTCAAGCTTGGAGTTTTTGCTACACTTATAACTACATGTTTGTTTCTTTTTCCTCACTCCTAGTTGGAATGTAAGCTCTCAGAGGGCAGGGGCCGCTTTATTTTTTTCTTTGTATTGCCAGTACCTAAAATAGTGCCTGGCACACAGTATGAGATTAATAAGTTGCTTGTTTTCTTGATGGATCATTTTTTTTCCTTTTTCCTCTTTTGAAGGCAGTTTGTTACTGTAAAAAGGGAATAGGTTTGGAAGTTAGAGGACCTGGTTATGAATCCTGCCTTTAGGGCTTACTTTCTACTTGTGGTATTTAGGATAAGTCACAACTTTCCTGAGCCTCAGATTCACCTTTTGAAATAAGATTGGCAGGGGGAGGCTGGACAATTTCTGATGTTCTTTCCCACTCTGTGTCTATCATCACTATTCTCTCATCTTGGAGGTGATTGTACGATAGGGAAAAAAAGAAAGAAGAGATATCTGTGGCAGATCTTAAAGAGAGATTATGATGTCATTAGTTGAGTATGGAAAATGTTCATTGCAGTTAAAGTGATGAACTGCACAAAAGGGCAATGACAAAGAACAAATCAAAGAAATGGTGATTAGCACAACTGGGTTGATTGCCCAAGACTAAGGAGTTTGATATGGTCCTGGAAAGTAACACCATCCAGGGATCAGAGGCTTAATAACAGAGTTGAATTTAAAAGTAAATTTGTATAGAATTTTTGACAGTTTTTAAATGAAAGTCCATACTTCAATCACTAGGCAATAGGGAGCAGTTGAAGGTTTTTGATCAGAGTAATTATGTGAGCAGAGTTGTGACTTTAGAAAATCAACCTGGCAATAATACCTAAGATTGGACTGGCAGCAATTGCTCTGCAGAACTTTTTCCAATCACTTTCAGTAATTTCTTCAGTGGCTTAAAAGAAAAAAAAAACTACATTAACCCCTCTTTTGCACAAACAAAACACTATAAAGCCCTTGATCGATGCCATAAGCAGCTTGCTTATGTGCAATGTTATTACATTAATTCACTGAGAAGGCTGAACAAATGTACAAGAGCCATGTTTTGAGGAAAATTAAATTGACTTTCCTTATTATACCACATTGATGCTGCCTGATGCATAATGTGCATTTGAATAATTCAAAGACAGGGAAATCACAGACTACAAATTGGACACTGCTTGCTCCCCATATCCGATATTCCCTCCTACCCCTATTCACATCCCTTTGACATTATATGAATTTACCTCCATTCATTTTTTGCACCTACTGTGATATGTAAGAAAGCCTTTGACTTGAGCTTCACTTTTCAAACATTAAACTCTTAAGAAAGATGAGCCTTTGAATAATGAGACATCTGGTAAGTGAAGATATAGCTAGTCTGGGAATCACCATGGAAACCCTATAAGAAATAGGTTAGGAAGATGAGCAACTTGGGGTGAACATGATAGCAGAATTGTGTCAATCATCACTCGTAGTTTCCTAGATTGGGGGTGTAACTCATAGGAAGTATCAATTCAATTCATAAAACATTTATTAAGTACCTACTGTGCATTGAAGACTGTGCTAGTCACTAGAAATCAGGCAAAATGGAAATAGCTCCTTTCCCTCTAGGAGCTTGCTTTTAACTTGGGGAGAGGGAATAACAAATGCACAGATAAATACAAAATATATAATACAATACAGAATAATTTCAGCTGGTAGGAAGAGCAGAAAAGGTCTATCACAGGAAGTGGCACTTAAACTAAGCCCCAAATAGAGCAAAGTATTCCAAGATTTTGAGATTGAGGTGGGACATCATTCAAAGCATTGGTGACACCTTATTTATGGTGCAGTGGTGGGAGATTAAAGGTGAGGTACAGTGAACTAGAAGTAGCCTATTTGGCTAGAAATTAGGATATATAATGGGAAATGATGTGAAATCAACCTAATGTGAAATCTAATGTGAAATAATTTAAATGACAAAGGAGTTTATATTTTTCTTTTAGATTACAATAGTGTACCACTGAAGCTATCAGTGTGACATTGGCATTTCCTTAAGCTACTTTATCGTACATAATATCAACTAATTATCATGCATTAGAGTACATTAAAATGTGGATCCATCCCCTAACTCCACTAAATGAGGTCTTTTTGGTCCTTGTAAGATAACACAGAAACATCTTCAGACAATCCCATGATACTTTACCTGAGGGTAGATTTTAAACAGCAACGTGAGTTTGTGTTAAGATATCATATTCTCTATTATTAATTTTCCTTAAGTAATTAAACATCATTGATTAGGACTTTCCCCCATTTACTAGCAGAGAGTTTAAAAATGTATTCTTTTGACCAAATACAGTCACGTAATATTGTATAAAAGAGTAACCCAATTTGTATAAAATAGTAAACTCTGGTTATTGTAATATTTAAAACTGACCCAAAAAGAGGAGAAGAAGACTAAGAATGACATTTTGGTGTGTACTAAGACTTTTACATTTTCTGTCAAAGAGGATGGAGTTGTAGAGTGAGAAATGAGAAAGCATCTTGTCCTGCAGTATGACTTTAATTCACCCTCAGGCTCATATAAACATGGAGATCATGCAGGGCAGATGGATGTCTCTTCTCTCCTTAAAGAACTCTAGGGACAGAAGCTCCACAGCCTAATTTCATCATCCTTGACAGTGTTTTATCAGCTTGACAGACACAAAGTGGAGACATCTATCCACTAGAAATCTGTTCTGCTTTCCATTAAACCCGTTTCCTCTGGATTGAGTATTCTGTAGACAGTGGGAGAGGGTTTGTTGTCCTCAATAATATGGCTTCTGAAAACCCAATAAGTCTCCTTTCCATCTTCTTTTCCAAGATTAAAGGGCCCCCATTCTTTTGACCTTTCTTCCAAGGACATTATTTTGATTGCTTTGATCTTTGCATCATTCACCTTTCCCTGGCTAGCTTCTGAATATTAAGCATTCAAATGAAGTGTCACCACAGACTAATTTAGAACTTAACTTCAATTCCAAAGATCACTCCCTTGCTTTCCAATAACCTGTAGATTCAAATTTGAAATTGATAGATGACAGAGATATGAAAAGAACACTGTTATTGACATATTAGATTTATCTTTTTAGAAAGGGTGAGTTGACAAGTGCACCAATTGAGGCCATCTACGAATCAGTGGCAAGGTTAGTTAGCATAAGAAGTGATCAACCATGGTGTGACCATGCAATAATTTGTATCTTTAAAGACTGGAGAGTAATAGAACAGTATGGCTGATCTAGTGTTAAACAATGAGAAATGAATATACCTGAAAGAGTCTAAAATAGTCTATGAAAATGTTGTTTAAGCAGATTCTTACAATGCAAGTCACATTACCATTTTGTCTTTTACTTCTCTTGAGTCACGAGGATGTCTAAAATTTAGCAACACATTTAGAGAAATGTTCCAGGAGATAAAAATGCTTCATATTGGAAATAATCAGCAACCCACATTTCAGAGTGTAAAACTTTGGAGAAATTAGAGAAGTTATTATAGTGGACGTTAAATACAAATGTCTACTGCTGTGAAATGTCTAATATTTCAAAACCTGTTCTTTGATTTTTCTCTTGGAGAGGGAAATAATGCATAATTTATTCATCCATTGACTATGAACCTCATTAGGTGATACTTCAGAAAAACTGATTTCTCGTTACTTAACACTTTTTTTTTCCTATTAAGACCCTTTCAATCCATTCCTATGATTCTTATTCCTTAACATTAAAGAACTGAAACTACATCTTTAAAAAAATTCTACATAATATGCACAGATAAAAAGAAAGTGAATTTGGTGTATCATATTAAAAAAAGTACCACTTGACATGATGTTGGACTGAGGGTCAGGAAAAAAAAAGTCCCTATCCAGAGCCCTACTATTTAACAACCTGGTGACATTGCCCAAGTCACTTAGTTTCTGCCTTGATTTCTTCATTTGCTAACTGGAGTTTATGCTACCAGCCCCAGATACCTCACCAAGCTTTTGTACAGAACAGAAAAGATTGTAGGTGAAAGTGCTTTGGCAACTACAAATCACTAAGGGTCACTTTTCTTAGCTTCACAATTTTTTAGCTGATTATTGATCATTTACTGTCATTGGATCACATGACAGTTAAGCAAAACCTCTGTGTTGTCAAGTTTTCAATAGATAATAGACTCCATACATGCTGTGTCGGCCAAATAATACTTTGAGTTTTGTGTTCTTTTCTTGGAGTCTAACGTTAAGATGGATGTCAATAAGCTGGATGTGTCTAGAGAATTGCATCTAGGAAAATGAAGGGTTTCACTAGTATGTCATATGAGGATTACTAGAAGGAACTGGGAATATTAAAATAGTCTTGTTTGACCTAAATAGAAGACTAGGAAGCATATATGTGAGCTGCAGAGTAACAGTATGATTACAGTAATCAAATATTTTAATGTATCTCATTTAGAAGAGGTTTTAGACTTTCTGCTGGGAAAGATAGGACAGAACTTAGACCAATGGATAGAAAAGGGAGGCAGTGTATTTAGTCTTAGAGGAAAACTTCTTAAGAATTAGAATTATTCCAAAGTAGAATAGGTGACCTCAGCCAGGAGAGGGGTCTCCCTTTCTAGAGGTTTGTGAGCAATGTTTGAAAAATCTCCCACCAGGCATAAGGCCAAGGAAATTCTGGGTGAGGTTAGTATTGGCCAAGATGGTTCCTGAGGACACTTCATATTTGGAAATAATCAGCAACCCACATTTCAGAGTGTAAAACTTTGGAGAAATTAGAGAAGTTAATATTATTATTATTATTATTTTTATTTTCTTTTATTTGGAGTTTCTTTTATTCAGCAGTTTGTTCCACTACATTGTGCCTTTTTTTGGAAAACACCCCACACTTTATACATTATTTTATCTATCACATCTATTAAACACCATCTGCCCCACATGCCAATCAAGTGTGACTCTACTCTCCAGAAAAAGCAAATTGATGGACTATATCCATTCTATCAGTTGCAAGGGTAAACGCATGATTCTTTTTACTAAAATTTATTTTCACCTATTTTTCCCTTCATTAATCACTTTTGTTTATTCTTGTTGCCTTAATATTGTGTTAGACTTTATCCTATTTTGCAGTAACTCAGATAAAATAGAGAAATTCAAATAAAATATGATGCTTTACCTTACAAAGTAATGGAAGAAACATGGCATGGGACAGGCTTTGCTAGAACATCAGAATATTTCACTGTACTTGGATCTTATCCTTAGCCATTATGTTCAGGCTAAGCTTGTTGTACTGGCACATACTTTTAAGACATCTTCCTCTTAGAGAGAGGGCACTACTACTCAGCTCATGCCAGATATAATAACAGTGATGAAGTTACCATAGTGTTAAAAGTGAAAAGTGTTCTAGTCATCACATAATTCTACTACCATACCATAGATTTTACTCTAGAACTATAATATTGTACCTCATTACATAAAACAGTCCCTTTAATAGAAATGTTTTAAGAGAAATTAAATCAGTCTTGCTAGGCTGAGACAGGTTACTGTATAATCATTTTCTGGTAAACACAATTCTGGCCAAAATTATTACATGATCATTTCCAAGTAGATGAAGTTAAACTGATTGTGGTAAATGGGCTTTAGAAAATCAATGCTATAAACTCAATCCATTAGTATACTCCCCATCCTAGGAAGGTTATAAACAATACTTACAGTTTCAAGCCTTGACATTTTCAGTAAATTAGAAGCATCATATAAACCCACTGCCCAAATACCTGTGGCCGCCTAGCTCAGATGATTAGAGTAAAATGCTAATGAGGCCGAGGTCAGGAATTTGATATCCACATAGACCAATTAGCTTCCTTCTCTTCCATGGTCATATATAGCACCAGGGATACTGACCAGCTGTCTCACTAATGTATCCAGTTGGCCACACAAGGGATCAGGTACAAGAGTAGGGATAGATCATAACGAATTCATCAGGGCTCCAGTAAGAATAACTCTCTTGGTGTGTGACTGGTTGACAGTTGTTATAAGTAAGTGTAATCTTTTTGCAAAAAAGCCTGCAATGCCTAAATACATTTTATATGAGCAGGATCTAGAAAATGTGTTTCTCATCGACTCATTGCTAGAAATAGACCCTCATGCTATGGCTTCATTGTATAAAGTAAACTGAATTTTAACTACTTTAGGAAGGCTGGTATTTCGGCACAAAATCCTTATATTATACCATTTCTGTTGTACTTCAGTAACCTGCTAAAACGAGGTTGTCTGACCGAGGCCCTCTGGGACCTGTGTGAAAATGAATTCTCTATCTCTTGAGGCTCTTACAAGCAACCAAAATGGTAACTATCTGAAATAAAAGAAGGACTGTGACTAAAGGCTATAGCGCTGTATTCTTACACATATCTCTAACTACCTTGGGGGAGGGAAGGATGATGAACCTGTAAGAATGACAGAAGGGATTTCATTAGCCCTGATAGAGTTGAATTGATTAAACATATGGAGTTGGAAATTAACATAGGAAGTAGGCATGATTTTGGAAATCACTCTTGATATACAAATATACTTTATGAAATATTTAACTATTTAAAAAAAATAACTGTACCAAGGTTTAACCTCCTTATTGCCCTGAAAGGAAATCACAGCATAGCTCCAAAACAATAGAAACAAATAGCTATGTGACAAAGGTCGGGTTTTGCATAATCCCAATACAAAGTCTTTGGATGTCAATTTCAAGTATTCATACAAGATCATAGATTTTGAGCTGGAAGTATCCTTAGATGTCATTTCATACAATCCCTCCAATCTGATTAAGATGTCATTTAAAAAGCATTTTTAATACATATCTTAGAGGAGAAGTTACTTGAATAATTTACACAGGTGGTAGAATTATGATTTTAAAATATGTCCTCCAGGTGGCCCAGTCAGGGTGGCTACATAGCACAGTGAATAGAGCACTGGCCCTGAAGTCAGGAGGATCTGAGTTCAAATATAACCTCAGAGATTTACCACTTACTAGCCATGTGACCTTGGGCAAGTCACTTAACCCCAATTGCCCTGCCTTCCCCCATCCAAAAAGCAAAAAAAAAAAAAAAAAAAAAAAAGATAGGTCCTCCAGATCATATTTTATGCTGTAGATGAAACTATGTGATAGGCAGGCCACCTCAGAGCTACCAGCACTTAAATTCTCTTAGTGTCCGACTGAAATTCATAGTAGATTAGGGTGCTTAGATGTTGGGCAACTAGATGGTAGAGTAGATATAGGGCCAGTCCTGAAGTCAGCAAGACTCATCTTCCTGAGCTCAATTCTGACCTTATATACTTGCTGTTTGTGTGACTCTGGGTAAGTCACTTTACCATATCTGCTTCAGTTGTTCATCTGTAAAATGAGCTGGAAAAGGAAATGGCAAATCACTCTAGGAATTAAACTTTAAGCTTTACAAGGTGACTTACAAATATTATCTCAGGAAATAGGTCATATAAGTACAGTAACAAATAAGGAAAGAGAGACCCATAGGGGTTAAGTGACTTGTCCAGAGTCACAAAGCTAATAAGTATCTCAAGCAAAATTTGAATTCAGGTCTTCCTGACTTTAAGTCCAACACTCTATTCACTATGCCATCTACCTACCTACAAGGAATCTTTTAAATAATTTGAGTATAAACAATAGGCACCATTTCTTCAAATACCTCCGCTACCTACTTGCTATTAGTTTTATATCTCCAAAATCATACTAATTTTCATGGTGCTATGAAAAAACAAACAAACAAAAAATAAACAAAAAAAGTTGGATGTAGTATCAATTAATCTGGGTTTAAATTCTGTTCTGCTACTTACCATTTGTGTAATATGGGCACATGGCTTCCCTTCTCTGGTCTCCAGCTTTGATATCTTTAAAATTAGAATATTAAATTAATTGACCCCTGAGATTGTTGATCCCCTTATGTGATCCTATGAATTATTGCATCTTTTACTGAATAAGGCTATATTAAGCACCTATAATGTACAAAGAAGTATGGTAGGGGCAAAGGTTATGAAGATAAGAAATCAAGTAGTCTATGCTTTTTCCAATAAAGTACATTAGTCTCTTTTAAAGATGCCAACGCCATTCATCCCAATTTTTCAACCATAGGGTTTTCTGCAAGTTCATCTGTGCTGTCTGAAAAAATGGAATTGTTTTTCCCATAAAAGAAAAAAATTATATAAGTGGTAAGCAGATTTCCAAGTCACTTCAGGATAGTCTGAATCACATAAGAAATCTTAAATGGGTTCAAGCCATCAGATGCTCATAACTCATTTAAAGGTCTAAAAGTGTGAAGAAAAGAAGACAAAGGCCACAACTGGAAATTGGGAGATTGGTAAGCATGTAATCTAGAGTCAAAGTCAGAGCCAGGTAAGTAATATGGAATAGGATATAATGATAAAAATACTCCAAAGAAAGTGAGAAGTGAGATACCCAGACCAGGTCAGGCAGTTAGTCACCCAGCTTGAGTAGGTTTTGTCTTTTTTAGAATGAAACAGATGCATCTCATTGAACCTCTACAGAGTCAGGAAGCAGAGACTCCTCTTGGAGGTTGACTGGGCTTAGTGACATAATTCTTCCTATGTATAATACAGTGTCTGGCACAGAATAATTCATAAATGTTTGTTGATTTGCATGAAACCTAGATGGATGAATAAAGGAAAGGACCTGCTTGATCTATCCCAAATTCTCCTCTGAATAATTTTTAAAATATGCCTCAAAATGAATCCTTGAGTGGTAGAAACAAAAAAAAGATAAATGTTTTCAATGTTTTAAATTTTCTAGTCCAAGACAACTTAGTAGGTTGGCAAAAAAAAAATAAAAAAGTCTATCTCACTGGGTTGAGAGGGGCATGCTGTGTAGTGCAGGCCAGCCCCTGGCAAGCCAGCTGCAAGCCTTGAGGGTAAATGAATCTGTAGGGGAAATATCCAGAGCTCCCACAGATGACAACTCATCATAAGGAGATTACAGGATACCTTTTACTGGCAGGACACTTTGGGTGCAGGACTCCATTGCATTGCCAATATACTGTTCTGGGTCACAGCTGCAGAGAGAGAGAGAGAGTACTATCACACTAGCACATTAGTATTACACACTAGTGTAGCCATATGTCACAGTTCCAGGGCAAAATAGAGTACTTTTAGTCACTCACAGACCACAGCACAGGACAGGAGAACAGTGAACACACAACTCTTCCAAGGTGGATCATACCACCTTGGAAAAATAAAAAACTTGCACACTCCTAAAAGTTAACTCTGTAAACAAAAGTATGAAAAACATGAGGTTCAAGACAGTGCCCCCTGTCTTGAGTCCCTAGGAGCAACGTCCAATTTTCACATAGAGTTGATAATCAAGAAACACACCAGAAAATAAGCAAACAATAATAGCAGCAAAAACAAAATGAATATGGTCATAGGAAGTTACTATGATGATAGGGAAGATCAAAACACAAACCTAGAAGATAACAAAGTCAAAAGAACTACATCAAATGCCTCAAAGGAAAAAAAAATTAACTTGGTGTGAAGCCAAAAAAAGAAAGAAAAAAAAAAAGAAAAAGAATTCCTAAATGAGCTCAGAAAGAATTTTGAAAATCAAATGAAAGAGGAAGAAAAGAAAATTGAGAAAAGAATTGTGAATGATGGAAGAAAATAATTTTTTAAAGTCCCAACAGAGGAGGCATAAAATACTTGAAAGAATAACACCTTAAACATAGGCCAAATGTTAAAAGAGGCAGAAAAATCCACTGAAACAAAGAAGTCTTTAAAAAGTAGAATTGGTCAGCTGGAAAAGAGGTAAAAATCACTAAAGAACTCCTTAAAAAATAGAATTGGCCACATGGAAAATGAGATACAAAAGTTTACTAAAGAAGATAATTCTTACATATTAGAATAGGTCAGTTGGAAGCTAATGACTCCATGAGATACCAAGAAAAAAGAAATTAAAAAGAATTAAAAAGGTAGAAGGGAATGCAAAATACCTCATTTTAAATAAAAGCTAACCTGGAAAATAGGTTGAAGAGAGAATTTAAGAATTATTGGACGACCTGAACACCATGATCAAAAAAAGCTTTGAAATCACATTTCAAGAAATAATCAGAGAAAACTACTCCAATATGCTAGAACCAGAGGGTAAAAAAGAAACCAAAAGAAGCCCCCAATCACCTCTTAAAAGAGTTCCCAAAATGAAAACGAGCAGAAGTATTATAGCCAAATTCCAGAGGTCTCAGGTTAGGGCAAGAACATTGTATGCAGCCTGAAACAATTCAAATATCATGGAGCCACAGTCAGGATAATATAACATTTAGCAGCTTCTACATTATAGAATCAGAGGACTTGGAATATGATATTCTGGAGGACAAAAGAACCAGAATTAGAACAAAGAATTATTTACTCAACAAAACTAAGTATAATCCTTTATCAGAAAAAAAGGATATTTAATGAAATAGAGGACTTATAAGTATTCCTGATCAAAAAACTAGAAATGAATTGAAAAATATGACTTTCAAAAGTCAGGCAAGAGAAGGGTAAGAGGTAAACAGGATAGATATATCATAAGGGATTCAATAAGGTAAAACTGTTTACATGCCTACATGGGAAGTTAATACTTGTAACTTCTAAGAACTTTACCGTTATTAGGGCAGTTAGAAAGAGTATACATAGACCCTGGGCATAAGTGTAAGTTGACTAGGATGAAATGATGTGTGTGTGTGTGTGTGTGTGTGTGTGTGTGTGTAATTGATGAGAGAGATGACTATGATGGAATAATATCTAAAAAATAAAATGAAGTAATAAGGAGGGACACACAAGTAGCAGAGGGAAGAAAGAGGTATAGTGGGATGAATTATATCACACAAAATGCATGAAAGAGATATTTCAATGGATGAGAAGATGGAAGATTGGCAGACGAAGTCTGAACTTTACTTTTGTCAAAATTGACTCAAAAAACGAACATTCAATTGAGTATAGAAATTTATCTTGCCCTAACAGAAAAGTAGGAGGAGAAAGGGAAAACAGAAGGGGTGGTTTACAAAATGGAGGGGACAGAAGGAGAGAGAGAGAGAGAGAGAGAGAGAGAGAGAGAGAGAGAGAAATAGGATGAAAACAAATACATAGTAATCATAAACATGGAAAAAAGAATTTACAGCAATTTTCTCTGATATAGGCCTCATTTCTCAAATATATAGAGAACTGAGTCAAATTTATAAGAATATGAGTCATTTCCTAATTCATAAAAGATATGAACAGGCAGTTTTTAAATGAAGAAATCAAAGCTATCTGTAGTTATATAGAAAATGCTCCAAATTACTTTTGATTAGAGATATGCAAATTAAAGTAACTCTGAGTTACCGCCTAACACAATATCTGATTGTCTAATATGACAGAAAAGGACAATGTTGAAGGAGATGTGGAAAAATTGGGACACGTATATTGTTGAAGGAGTTGTTAACTAATCCAACCATTCTGGAGTGGACTTTGGAATTGTGCTTATAAAATTAAGCAGTAATTTTTCATGGTGGCAGAAAGTAAGAGGATTCCCATTAGTTGGGGAATGGCTAAACAAATTGAAGTATATGATTGTGGTAGAATATTGTGGTCCTATAAGAAATGATAAACGGGATGCTCTCACAAAAACCTGGAAAGACTTACATGAACTGATGCAAAGCAAAATGAGCAGACCCAGGACAGCAGTGTACATAGTAAGAGCAATATTCTATGATGAGTAACTGTGAATGACTTAGCTATTCTCAGCAATACAAAGGTCCAAAACAATTTTGATGGATTTATGATTAACATGCTATCTACATCTAGAGAAAGAACTGATCTGTTCTCAATACAGATTGAAGCATATTTTTACTTTATTTTTCTTATGTTTTTCTTTTTTTGTTGTCCTGTGTTTTCTTTTATGACATGACTAATAGAGAAACATATTTTTCATGATTGCATATGTATAAACTATATCAAATTACTTGGTTTCTCAATGATGAGGGAAGTATGGGAGACAGGGAGAAAATTTGGAACTCAAAACTTAAAAAAAATAATGTTAAACATTATTTTTTTCCATGTAATTGGAAAAATATTCTATAAATGAATGTTTATTGATTGATTGGTATGTATTTTGCCACTGATTTGTCTTATGGGTAGAGGATCTTTGGAAAAGTAGGCAATGATGCCATATGATCACACGGCACATATCTTTCCTGGCGAAAGAATGGAAATAGTTTGCCTATGTCAAATTTCCTCTGTGTTTTCTACAACTGTGACTGGTACTAAGCCCATTCCATCATTCAAATTCCTTTCTGGCCACATTACTTTGTGAAACAGGTACTTTCTCCCACCTTGAAAAGTTTGCCATTCTCCAAAAATGTCAAGCTACAGAAACATTTCCTTCAATCTGTATTCCCGTTAGTGTAATAATTCATACTAAAATATTTGAAATGTTAAATGGTTAATACTCATATTCCCCATAAGGCATTTTTATTTAACTGGAGGATTCTTGTCTATCCATATGAATATCTAATTAGTAAGACTTCAGGTAGGTAAAGTATAGGGAAGAAGATAAAACAAGTTGGTAGGGGAGTTATTTATTTATTTGAGGGGAAGAGATAAAAATGTAACTGACACAATGTTCAATAGTCCAACTCTGATCCTCTTGCTTTTCAATACTTTACCACCACACCCCTACCCTCTGCCAATTCTTAACATGATTAGATTCTAACCCAGATTCTCACTTGGGCCAAGATGGTGGGCAGAAGCCAATATAAATTAGTTTGAAAAATAAGTCTTTCTAAATTTCAGACTGTGTACATGGTTGTTTTTTTGTGGGCAACTGGGGTCAAGTGACTTGCCCACGGTCACATGGATAGTTTTTGTGTTAAGTGTCTGAGCCAGATTTGAACTCAGGTCCTCCTGACTCCAGGGCCGGTGCTTTATTCACTGTGCCACCTAGCCATCCCTGAGACTGTGTACATGTTATTTGGAGGGACAACGCAAAACCTAATACATCTGCCTGGCATTTGTATGGTACTATCAAAAGAATCCTGAAACTGAAATCAGGAGAACCATTTTTCTTTTATAAGCTCTGCTCCCATATTTATGGGAGAGTCTCAGTTTTCCCACTTGAAAAATGAAGTTTGGAATGAAAATTGCAAATCATGAAGACTCCTAGTAGGGAATTCTTTCTTTTTATTAATATAAGAAGCCAATTTGGGAAGCATAGCCTTCTTAAAATCTGGACATAAGAAAGGAACAGGTTGGTAGATGAGTGGGATTTGTAGAAAATATGTCTAGAGTCTCGGTAGGCCATACCCTTGCTCTGGTACCACATTAGGGGAACCCTAGACAACCTAGAGCCAACAGAAGTTGGGATTTCTGAAGAGGAAAGGAGATTATACATATGTACATGCATATAAATAGTCCATATCTGTGTATATATATATCTGCATATGTATTACATATATTATTCAAATATATATGTATATATTATGCTGTAATTTTGAGATAAATACATGTGTACATATATGCATATACACACATACAACAGACACAACAGACATACCTATATACATGTCATATCCTGCTTATATGTGTGTATATGTATAACATTCTGTATTAATTTGAGAAGAATTCAGATTAGAAACTTTTGCTCAAGCAAAATTCTGAGTATGGGTGTTTATTATGACTATTATGTCATAGTACTGATAGTACATGCAAAGTACTGAGTGGCTAAATTCCTCATTTCCCATTTCTTTGCATGGATAGCTACAACCTGAGTACATTACCCTGGGGTATTGACATGGTTGGTTTCCCATATATCTCCCTCCCACCTTCAGAGCTGACATTCATCAATGGTAGATAGAGGCCTGCCCAAGTACACTTTTGATGTCAATTGAGAAGTCCAGGCTTTATGTAATCCTTTTTACCCAAAATGTCACAGGTGTCCCATTTGCCACCAATTTTGCTTCTCAGTCTGTCACTCTACAGTTAAGTGAGTGCACAATCCTCTGGAGTCTACATAATGCAGACACCACATCTGGCACACGCACTCCATGTGTATTATGACAGAGAGAGAGGAGACACTTTCTTGTCAAAATTGATCCCAGTGAAGCTCTGTCTTTTCTTCTGATTCTATTCAACTAGTGCTCAGGTTCCAATGGTAAATGCAACCAATTATGCCCAATGACTGTGTGGAATATGTTCCTCACCAGAGGTGAGTTCCCGAGGGATCAACTGATACCAGAGAGAGGAAAGAATTGTTTAGACCAAGTCTCTGAGTTAGTTCTGAATCCAAATTCATAGCTAAAAATAGGCTATAAGTTTACAACATATTACAATGCAGAGCTGGTAAGAGTCACTCTGATACAGTCAAAAGAAGATGAGGCTAGG
>CM053590.1:34726026-34767890 GCA_028646515.1 Pseudochirops corinnae
AAACACATCCAAACGAATGAAAAAAATAGAAGACAATGTGAAATATCTCCTTGAAAAAACCACCAACCAAGAAAATAGATCCAGGAGAGACAATTTAAAAATTACTGGACTACCTGAAAGCTATGATCAAAAAAAGAACCTAGAAAGCATCCTTCAAGAAATTCTCAAGGAAAATTGCCCTGATATTTTAGAACCAGAGGGCAAAACAGAACTTGAAAGAATTCACCAATCACCTCATGAAAAAGATCCCCTAAAGAAAATTCCTAAGAATATTATAGCCAGATTCCGGAGTCCCCAGATCAAGGAGAAAATATTACGAGCTGCCAAGAAGAAACAATTTGAATACTGTGAAAACTCAATTAGGAGAAGCCAGGATCTAGCAGCTGCTACATTAAGGGATCAAAGGGCCTGGAATATGGTAGTCTAGAGATCAAAGGAGCCAGGATTAAAACCAAGAATCACCTACCCAGCAAAATTGAGTATAGTGTTCCAGGGGAAAATGTGGTCATTCAGTGAGGTTGAAGACTTTCAAACATTCTTTCTGAAAAAACCAGAACTGAAAAGAAAGTTTGACACTGAAATACAAGAAGCATGAGAAGGTAAAAATGGAAAAGAAATCATACGGAACTTATCAAAGTTGAACTATTTACATTTACGAACATGGAAAAGCAATAATTGTAACTTATGAAACTTTTCTCAGTATGAGGATAGGTGAAGGGAATACAAATGTATATATGCATATACATACACATATGTCTATATAGGAGGGTTTATAAATGTGTACAAGCACATATCTGAGTATATGTACATATGAGCACATAGAGGGCACAAGGTCAATTGAATAGGAAGGGACAATACTCTAAAAGGTGAAATTCTGAGGTGGGAGAAGATTAGAATGAGAGGAGACAGGGAGAGACAGAATGGGGTTAATCATCTCATATAGGAGAAGCAAAGGATAATTGTTACAATGGAGGGGAAGAATAGGAAGGCAAAAGGGAAAGGAACAACCTTATTCTCATTGAATTTGGCTTAGGGAAGGAATGACATAAATTCTATACTGGGTATCTCGCCACACAGGAGAATAGAGAGGTGGGATGATGGAGGGGAAGGTTGATGGAAGTACACACTTCTGTAAAGGGACAGGGACAGGGTAGAGAATAGAACAAGGAGGGGGATAGGAAGGAGGGACATATAATCAGTCTTTCACAATATACCCAATGTGAAGAGGTTCTGCATAATTACACATGTACACCCTGTGTTTAATTGTTTTCCTTCCAGTGGGGGTGGGTGACGAGGGAGGAAGGGAAAAAATCTAGAATTTAAAGTTCTATAATCAAATGTTAAAAATATATATATAATATCATTATTATTATTACTTTTTTTTAACTACATCCAACTGGGAATTAAGATACACAGGCTCTGTGATAGGCAGATCCGTCCTGCTTTACTGGAAAGTCAGAGGGGTGAAGGGGAGGATATAGGAGAGAGCAGATTTGGGGAGGAGTTATACAGTGGGAAGGCTGTTTTGAGGTGTTGGGTAGGGGAAAGATGGGGAGAAAATTAATGATGTAAACAAGAAAATAAATAAATTTATTTATTTAAAAAAATAGGCTCAGTTGTACATGATAACAACACTTTTTATCACCTCTTGAACCCCTTTGTTCTTCCAAAAATATAGCTACATTTCCTTCTGTTGTTTCTGCTGTTTGGAGATCCACTTGTGTTATTCAAATTTTCTTTCCTTTATATTGAAATCCTTTATCTTGCTCATTTGTAGTGTTTTGTTTTGTTTTTTGTCTTTCATTGGCATTGTTAAATTTAATCTCTGTGTGTCTGAGTTTGTAGTATATGGATCACCACCCTAGAAGCAATTTGTGTATTATTTCAGTTGGTAATTTTGTCAATGGTCTCTGTGTTCACAAGTCTTGGACAGTTTTCTTTTATTAATTATTTCATTTTATTTCATATTTTTCACATCATTCATTTCATGTGATTTATTTATTATTTATAATAATGTTCAGATATGTGGGTTTTTCATATTCTTTGGGACATATATTCCTTAATTTGACTATGTGTCCTATCTTCAGGGTTAATATCTTGTTCTTATATAGAAATCATATTTTCCTTTAAAATTATTGATGTTGCTTCTCTTTTTCCACATGGTCCTTCACTCCTCTGTATTTGTATTCTTGATCATTTACTCTTTGTTTTAATTCATTGGTAAGATCTGCTGCTGTGTATTCATGCTTTTAGATTCTGCTTATTATTTCTAATGTAAAAATCATATATGCTTTCTCAAGTTTTATTTCTCTTTTAAACCATGAAGGAACATTTTGCTTTGGTTTCATGCTTTCCTGAGAATTCATAGAGTTGTCTGCCTCCTTGGGTGTTGATTAATTTTACTTTGCTTTATAATATTTATACATAAAGTCTGGCCTCTGTTAGCAGATCTAGAGATCATACTACCTTCCATTATTAATATTATTCCTGTTGTTTTATCTTGTTATGAATGAGGTCTTTAACTGAGTCTTATTCCTCTTCTGGTCTTTGGTAATTTCAGCTGTTGTTTTCCCTCTCAGTCTACTTTTCCTTTTATTACTGCTTGCTCCTTGAGTTTGGTTTCTTAAGGAACTGAAACTCAATGTCACTGTTCTAACCCTTTCATATTGGGCAACTTATATTTCACCAGCCACAGTCTCTGGCCTAAATTATTTCTTAGGGAAGAGACCCGGTTTAGATTGTGTAGCCCTCCCCCAAAATGATGGCATATAGGGGAGTAGAGATTAAGTGAGTGGCTTAGGATTTAGATTTCATCTTTCTCTGCTATAAGTTAATTGGGTTTGTATCTTGTTGGAGTTCTTGTTGTCCTGATCTGTGTAGAGAGCTGAAATTGCTTATACCTTATGCATAATTCCTCTTTCGTTGAAGTTGAAGTGGTTGCTAGGATAAGTGAAAGTGTCTAGTTCCCTATTTGGTTGGTCATATGACCCCAAGATTTTCTATTCATGCAAAGCAAACTATATAAAGATAAAATACAAAATAATTAACAGAGGAAATGCACTAGAGTAGAAGGGGGCTGAGAAAGACCTTCAGGAAAAGATGGGTTTTAGTTGGAACTTAACAAAAGTTAGGGAGGTCACTAGGGAGACCACAGAAGGAAGACCATTCCAATTATGAGGAACTGCCAAAAAAAAAATGCCCAGAGCTGTGAGATGGTGTGTCTTGTTTGTGGAACAACCAGGAAAGCAGGTTTACTCAACTTAAGAGTAAAGGTTGGGGAATAAGATATTAAGAAGACTAGAAAATTAAGAGGAGGCTAAGTTATGAAGGAATTTGAATGCCAAAGAGGTAATTTTGCATAGGGATTCACAGATGTTTGTTGAGTGAAAGAGGGTGAGGTGAAATGATCAGAGTGGTAGTATTTCTAAATGAAATTTTTATAGCTATCATCCATGTCATTTTTGTTATACATTTCCTTTTTAAAAATAAATAACTTGATAAATAACTTAAGGTTAAATCACATTAATTATTCATCATATATTTGTCTTATTATTGTTTGTATTTTACAAATTTTTCATCTTAAGTTTTAGAAATTAGCAGTCTGTCTAGGTATAGATGATGAATTCAAGTATATGTCTCATATCAATAGTAAATTCTTCCCTCTATACTAACATGAATTTGATTTTGTTCTTTGTGCTATTATTTTTTGGTCACCACATCCTGTACCTAGCAAATATTATTTGGAAGACTATGTTTATAATATAGATTGTACAAAACTTGTAAAGTCTACTGATCTTCAGTCTCATTTACATATTTCTACTGAACCATATTTCCTTATGTCTTTCTCCCAATACTTCCCTTTCCCCAACTTTGTATTGAGCTCACCCAGAAACTAAAGAGTATAGTTATTTGATTTCTAGGATCTGATTAAGTTTTTGATCAAATTTCTTTACCATTTCATCCATAGTAACTAATGGTGGTACTTTACTTATAATTTGGTTCAAACTTATCATTATTAATGAAATACATGATGACCAAATATCCTACGAAATGGTACATCTTTTAGTCTATGTTGTTGTGGAGTCATTTTTCAGTCATACCTGATTCTTCATGAACTCTTTTGGGGTTTTCTTGGTAAAGATACTGAAGCATTTTTCTATTTCCTTCTCCAGCTCATTCTACAGATGAGGAAACTGAGGCAAAGAAAATTAAGTGACTTACCCAGGGACACAGATAATAAATGTCTGAGACCTGATTTAAAGTCAGGAAGAGGAAACTTCATAACTCCAGTCTTGGCACTTTATCGAAAATAATACCTCATTGCCCTTTTAGTCTATGGGAGGATGAGAAAATCTACTCTCCGATCTCTTGACTTTCTATCTCTCAGGAGTATCTGAATTATTCTTCCATTTAACTGAAATCTTTCTTTTTGATATTTATATTTTTAATAGCCTTATTGATGTGATTCATCTCCTCCAGGAATTGATCTTTATTGTGGTGAATAGACAACGGTCCCAAATGTAGAGATCAACAATCAAATGGATGCTTGTTGATTGTTAAAAAATCTATGAGATACTTAACACATTTTTCATTTTCCCTATTTTCATCACCATCAGTAGCAATGAATAGGGAAACAGATAGGTCTGAACTATTTTTTAAAAGTTTCTTTATTTCATGGTTTGACATGGCTAAAATAAAAATCATCACCAAATCAGTATCGGCTGGTGATTTGCCCCTTCATTATTGCTTCATTTAATCATGAGAAAGCAGAACCAATATGATAAGAAATCTAGCTTGTTAGGTCATTGTTAGAGCTTTGGATCCACTGTTGTGGCCTTTGACAAGATACAGTTGTCTCTAGAGCTTAAGAGGTAATGCAAGTATGGACCTAGTCATAACAGTATATTATTATATGAGAAAGAAATATTTCTTGATTAGAAGTTTTAGGATAGTAAAAATCTCATATTATAAAATTAGATCAAGGAAAAGACAAAAATGGATAAAAACTTTAGGAAGAACATATTTCTTTAGTTACCTAAAATCCAAGGATTCATTTTCTGTGTGAACTATGCTTCACCTCCTTTTTCATTCTCTCCTCTATCTATGAGTTACATCTCAAGTGATATTTAGCCAGGTTGCTGTTCTTTGTTTTAATTTCCCAGTGGTCATCACAATAATTCACTACCAGAAACACACAATTAGATGTTCTTTCATGGGTTGAATGTAGTTTTGGACAAAAAAAATGGAATAGAAATTGCCATCTGCCCTTCACTGTATTTCATGGCATCATTACTAGAGTTTCTGCTTCCTTTTGATGCGTAGAGTGATGACATAGGGAATAGCAAAATGATGCATTCACTATCCATAAGCAAAATTAATCAGCATGGAAATGACACAGGCTTTCTTCATGACCATTTTAACCAGGCCCATAATTTACCATGAAATGTGAGTATTCAATATTTATCCATCTTACTTCATCTTCCTTTATAAAAATAATAATCAACTAGGAATATTTAGAATTCATTCCAATACGCTAACACTTTATTAAGTGTATAATATGTCAAGGTACAGTGCTTAGTCAGGGATAAAAACACTAAAGAATCCAACAAAAGTTAACAACAACTAAAATATGCCATATGTTGCAAGTTCAAGGACCTTAGATTATATAATAGGGGCAATATTTTGGAAGGATATTTTCTCAGCATACAAGTGGACAGTCATTTTGAAAGGGCATTTTTCTTAGATGACTGAAATAGAGAGAGCAAGTATTTCCAACTGTGATGTCATGGGCATTGGGATTTCCTTCTCCAAAAGCATTTTGGTAACTATTACTTAAATTATGACATCAAAAATTTGCCTGGGTATAATGAGAGGCATAGTTCTCTGACTCTGGTCATATATTCAGTATGTGTCAGAGGCTGGATTTGAACCCAGGACTTTCAGACTCTAATGCTATATTCCCCTATACACCCCTACTTGCTAAGGCAACATAGAATGAACACCATAGAAAGAAATGGGAACTATGACCTCTCATCACCTTTAGCTATTATCCATGGCATTGAAAATATTATTTCATTTCTTTGGGGCTTAACTGCCTCAGTTATGATCAGATAGTAGTAAACTAGCTAACTCCTAAGGCTTCTTCCACCTCTAAAATTTGAGGATGTAGTCAGGGGATTCTTGAAATATTGCTTCATAAGAGATTGGATGATGTCTACATATGAGTGAGTAATTAAGAATGCCATTTTCCTAGGAATGAAACAAGTGGGTATCTGGGTGAATTTCTGTTCTGCAAAAAACAAACATTCCTGATAAGGATGTTATCTCCTAGAAAAGGCGCACAGATCATTTGATGGGATCCCTCAGGCATCATCCAGGCCATCTTTTACTTACCATTTCCTGGACTAAAATGAACACTAATGGTCCATGGGCCTTCCTTCCCTTCTGCTCTTCTCTCTGCCCAGTATATCCGGAAAGGACTCATAAGAAATAATGAAGCCAGACAATTTTGCCTGACAGGAGGCCAGGCTGCCTTCATTTTGTTGCCACTAAAGGTACAAGGACAGCTGCTGTGCTCATGCACTGATGCAATCAATTAGTGATTTCACCAGGAGAGTATTAGCTGTCTCCTCCTGCTGAGAGGAGGAGGGGAAAGGGAAAAACCAACTTACTTTTTCTTTTCTCAATCAGAACTTTTCCCCAAAGCTCAGCATCTTCTTCTTCTAATGAAGATCATGAAGAAGACTCCTGTTTTCTATTTTGGATGATGTCATATAAAGTACTGAACACATGGGGAACTATTAGGACAAATATAAATAATATAGTGGATACTCCTACTTAAAAAAAAAAACCTATATATTTTTGGTGTTTTTCTTTTCTTCTAACTCAGGAAGTTCTTAATTCCACATTTCTACAGCCTTTGGGAGGAAAAAAAGATTCTTTCCATGAACAAGTGACATGTCATTGTAATGTATGCTTACACACTCACACACACACACATACACACACATATACACACACACATACACACACACATATACACACATACACACACATACACACACGCACACACATACACACACACATACACACACATACACACACACGCGCACACACACACATATACACACATACACACACACGCACACACACATACACATACACTCACACACACACATACACACACACGCACATACACACAGCTTCCATTTATAGAATGTAAGTTCCTTGAGGCCTGGAGTTCTTCGATTTTCATCTTTGTCTACCAGAGAACATTGTAGACAATAAATGTTTATTGATTTCTTGAAAGTGAAACTACATTAAATGATCCCTTGCAAATCAAAGTAATGCCACTTCACTGGAAAATACAGCATATCAGGTTACTTAAGAACTGTGGAAAGTTAAAGAACTAGGATGTACAATGGTAATTTCTCCTTTTGGTTATTTCTCATCTCTTAGGATTGCTGTTGCTGTTGGTGGTAGTTGCTGGTGGTATTCCTTTGCTCTTGAAGAGGAACAATGACACCTTTATCTAACACCAATCATGGATAAGGAACTATATTATGTGTTTTAATACAAGGGCAACAAACAAAGATCCTTGTCCTTAGGGAACTTAAATAACTAAGTAGTTTAGCAAATAAAATGCTAGGTCAGGAGTCAGGAAGATCTAAGTTGAAATCCAGCCTAAGACATTTACTGTCTTTATGTCCATAGGCAAATCATTTAATCTATTTGTTTCAGTTTCCTCATCTATAAAATGGAGATATTTTAGCACCTACCTCCAAGGTGTTAAGGTGAAGTTCAAATTGGATATTTGTAAAGCCCTTAGCATAGACTGGAATAGAGTGGGAACTATATAAATACTTAGTATTAGTATTAGTATTATTACATTTCTATTAAGATATGTGTCATGTATATACAGTCATGAATAATGACTGGTTTGGAAGGGAGGATATTAATATTATGTTGCTTCTTCTCATCAAAACAATTTGAAGCATAGATGTGATACATTTTATCTGCTAGAAGGTTCTTCAGTACCAATAGAGGTCTAGGAAATCTCTCATCTCTGCCATTGTTTCAAGTCCCTGTAACTATGTTCCCCTAATGTTAGGAGTCTAAGGGCTCCATTTCCATTTAACCATTTTATGGTGGGTTTATCCTTTAGAAAGTAATATTTACTTTAAATGTAAAATCAAAACAAGCATAATTTCCTCAGATATCAGGGAGTATAATTCCCCAATCTCTCCATCTCCAAAGAGGGAAGAAGGGAGATTCAGGTCACAGATTAATTCAGTTTATATGTGCCATTAGCACCACGAAATGCCAAGTCCAAGATGCTTCCTGGGCTGACCTTTCGTGAACTTGCCTTCTCAATGCTTCCTTTGCGAGGTGGCAGGACAATTTGGTCTGGAATCCTGGGTCAACATAGCTTGAGGGCCTGGGTTTGGGACTGTAAGTCCCAAGAATAGCTCCTAAATGTATTTCCCCAAAGGGTCTCTATTTTAGGAGGACACAGAATGTGCCAAACCCCTGGTGTATTAATAATAATTAGGAAGACCAAGAAAGATTTAATGGAATCAAAGCTTCAATTTTGAAGATGGTCTTGACTCCTTCCTTTCCTTCCTCTCTTCAGTGAGATCCCAATTCTTGCCAATTCTATGTATACAAGATTGCTTCAATCTCATCACTTATCTTGACTCAAATGGTAACCCCTCTAATATAGGGACTTAACACCTCTCACCTGGCATAATATAATACTACCCTCTGACTTTTTCTCCTTGACTCAAACTATTCTGTTTTTAATGGAGTTTCTTTCTGTCTAGCAGCTAAGAAAATGAAATGGAAACAAGAAGTTTGACTTACATACTATTGTTCATCCTTCATTCTCAAAGACCTATGATACCAAGAGAGTGATATCTTGACTTGCAAATGAATTAGATTCAAGTGACACAGAATTGTACAAAGTCATCAGCCTCACTCTCTCCTTCAGAGCCCAACTCTATTGGAGTCCATTGGCAAGACATAGGTCAAGATGACCAGTGATGGACCAAGATGTAATGGGAGATTTTGGCATTTTTAAGTTGACTATGTTATGCTCTTATCAGAGAAGCTTCTATGACTCCCTTTTGCTTCCAGCATAAAATTCCATCTTCCTTATTGTCATTTAAAGACCTTCAATATCTGGTAAAACTCTTCTAACTGCTATAAAGTTATCCTCCAGAAAACATCTCTATTCCTGCAAAACTACCTTCTTATGGTTCCTTATGAAACATCTGATCTCTCACATATATGCCTTTTCATAGACAGGTTCCCTTGCCTGGAACATTTTCTTCACTTCCATGTCATGGAATCCCCAGCCAGCTTTAAGGTTCAGTTCCAGGGCCTCCTACATAAAGTCTTTGCTAATTACTCTATTTGTTAGTGTTCTCTGTCCCTCCCCTACAAATTCAAGTAAAACACAATTTCGTGCTTTCTTACAAAATATTTTATAGTGACTTATCTGTCTCAATGTTGTTGCTTTCCAGTAGACTACATGTGGTCCTTTAGATTAGGGACTGTTTAATTGTTATTTTGCATTACCAGTTCCTGGCACATATTAAGTAATTAATAAATGCATTTAATTTGAGAAGATAAAGCCTGAGTTGAATCTGGAAATATGTTAAGGATGATTCTAAAATGTGCAGAGAACCTGGGTAAAAAGGTGCCTAGCTACATAAATATTTTCCCCAAACTCCTAGATTTATTTATTAATTCAAGCAATCAACAATTATTAAATGCCTACTATATGCTCTGTGCTAAGCAATGATTTGCAACTTTCTTTTTTTATGTTGGAGGGGGAGAGAGGATGTTTTAGGGTGGGTAAATGGCATCATGACAGGCTTTCCAGCTCTCCAAAGTCTCCAAAAATACAATTTTATTAGTTGTGTCTGTTGCAGGTGCCATATTAAGGTGCCAAATAATAGTCAGCTCTGGCTTTCAGAGTCAGTAGCTGTAAAACAGATTTTAGGTAGGTAAGATTCCCTGACACCTGTTCATTTGAAAACAAGTTGAATGTGTCCTTCACTCCTCATTCCCCCCAGTTGATCTCTCTGGTTCCTTGGCCAAGACTGACACTAAACACAAGACCAAATGTTAAGTAGCACAGTTTAAGTAGGATGGCTCTATCTCCAGTGTGACTTACTGAAGAAGCTAGCAGCAGGAAAGAAAAACAGTAGAGCCAGCCAAATGGAAAAAATTTACTGCTGGCACATTTTAAGTCTCTTTCGCACTTTTCCCCCCATTGGAGTAGGTGAATAAACAGGTGTCTAAATTAAAATCCTGTAATTATCTGCCACACCAGCTACTGCTGCTGTCCAGGAGCTGATCTAAAGTAAATACAAATTAAGTACTAGGAAAAACTTTCAAATGGCTGAGCATGTTCCCCGTTGAATTTTTTTGTGAAATGTTAACTTAAAGTTATCAAAGTTTGTTCTGAGTGCAAAGAGAGTAGAACAGTGATGGCACATTGGTGTTACTTAAAAACAAAAACAAAACAAAAACATCTTGTTGATAATTTTATGGTATATCACTTGAATAACCTTGTTGGCTCAATTGGCTATAAAAACATGTCAAAAGGAAAAAAAGAGTTTGGAAGGCCCAGAAAGATTAACCCATATATGACCCTTGTCTAGTATAAAAGAGATCTTTTAAACATCTGTAAGGTGGAATAACTGATGGAAAGTCCATGCACTCCTGTGGTATCCTCACAATTGAAAGCACTGGAGGAAAATCTTTACTGCATTGAATGGATTTCTTGGGGTGAATTGCTGAGAGGACAAAAACAAGAAGTATCACAAATGGGAGCAGGAACGAGTGACTTGCCACCTATATCATCACTGGGCACTTTTGAATCAATGAAATCATAATCGCCTTGGAATATGTATGTAGTGAATATAACTAAATAGTATATTTTAGTATTATATAGAGCTAGTCTCAAAGCCAGCAACACTGGGTTCTAATTCTATCTCTGACAAATCCTGGTTGTATGACCCTAGGCAAGTATTTTAGACAACTAAGACAATAAGTTTCAGAAAATATGTCAAAACTCATTCTAGATGTTTAGGATAAGTATCCCATTTGTTGTAACTATTAAAATTCCTAAATTTCTCTAGTGATATGATGAGCCATTAATGACAGATATTAGTAGAGGCTGATTTTTTTCTGTGATTCCAACTCCCATCAACACATTATAGTCATTTTTCTCATTTAAAAGATGGCCTTCTAGAGTTTCTGTGATGAATCTTTATCACTGGGTGGCTAGATTTGTCACCCTATTTATCAAAATAAAATTCCTTGGATGTGTCAAAATGGAAGTTTTGCTCTGATATGTAACATGAGAAAGGAATGAGCATGATTTATTAGTTGTGTGTGTGTGTGTATGTGTGTGTAACAGACCCATTTGGCTTTCTAGCAAAGACTCCTCAGAAGAAGGTTTTTAAATACATAAGATAAAATGAATTGAGTTTTAAAGGAAACCAATTATATGTTGAAAGGTCAAAATATGTATATTTTATATGTCAAGATCACAGATTCCAGGTTAAAAACCCTTGCTAAGAACTTATCAGATTGAGGAGAATGGGATGAGATAATCACCAGGGTATTCTATTATCAACTTCTAATTGTTTAGAGTAATTTCTGCTTATCAATTTCCTAGATGTGATAATGGCATTGCACATCTCTATTTCAGAAACTGCAGCCATCTAACCAACACTACATTTCATTCATAAGTCCTCTTTGTTTTAATCTATTTTATATTAAGTATATGTACCATTCTGTGACATAGTCATCTGGGTGCCCTTCATCTTGATGAAGGAGGAGCCATAGCACAGTTATGAGCAATACAAAAGGTTTTCAGCTGTGCCAAGACTTAAACCTAATGTAGATGAGTTTTTTTTTAATTGTAGTACTTACAATTTGGTATATCCCACATGACAGTGGGGGCTGATGCCTCTTTAGAGCATCATTCCAGGGTAAGAAGAACCCAGGGTCTTTTGAGTACACTAAATATGAACAAGATAGATAGGAATGTCGATATAGGTTACTGAAAAACAAACAAAAACGAGCCATCATTCAACAAAATAATTGATCAATAATTATTTATCATTCGTGCAACTATTAGGTGCTAGACATCATACCAGACTCTAGGGTTACAAAGGTGAAAATAAACAGTGATGCTCTCAAAGATCTCATCCTATCTCTCTTAATTATAGGAACTTTATGAAGAGCTATATATCATAGTCATCATCATCATCATCTCAATCATAAGTACTGCAATTGTTATCATCACCAATGCCGCTATAAATTTGATTCTTTCTGCGTAGGCATTTACATCTCCACTACCTTATTCTTCAGAAGTCAATTTACAATACATGTAATATTGAAACTACAGCAGGAAGTGTAAGAGGCACCAAAAAAAATCTTGAAAACAATGCTTATAATATCATGAAATTCATTATTTTAAAAGACCCAAGATTCCTGCTAAGCTCCTGAGGAAACTGATGTGATTTCATCTGATTACTAGTGCTCTAGGTTTTGTTGGAAATTATCATCATGAAATATGTGATAGCTCTCTGCTCCTTCTGCACTGGCTTGGATTCTATCCTTTCATGAAATAAAGTTTTCATTTTTGTTACACCATAATCTTCTATTCCTTCTTTCCATTCTGACATTCTTTTCCTCCCATATATAATAATGCTAACATTTTGCCCAAAAGTGAGAATTGTTATTTCCCTTTGAATCATTTGAAACACAAATTAGAAGCCAATGGGAAACTGTAGATTTTGAGGGTATCACTTGAAGTCCTACACTTTTCATTGGGGCCCCAGAGCCAAACCAATGATTAAAGGATTGCTGGAGAAAGTGCACTTTAAGTTAAGTATAAAAACAGTCAAGTGAAAATCAGAAAATTCATCCTTTCTCTGACAAGGCAGACTGACAAAGCCTTTTTTCTTCTCACCTGGGTCTCTGGTAATAAAACTTTTTGAGGGGACCTGGGGTAAGGGTGAGTTTTGTTTTGGTACCATTTGGCAGTAAAAGGTTAACCAGATTCCCTCAGGAAAAGTGAGGACTGCACATTCTCCTTGTATACTTCTGACTTTCCTTGCAGGCATGGAGAAAAGAATTTCCAAGTGAGGCCAATTAAGGTAGCCCAGATGAAGCAAAGTCTCCTGGGATCAATCAGAATGACTACATAGATGAGAAAGGAGGAGTATGTCCTTTCTCTCTCCTTGTTAGAGTTTTGTTTCTGCCCTGAGGAATACCATTTATTTATTTCCCATCATAGAAAAGAATGAATCTTATAACTTAACTATTTCCTGAGGGTGAAAAAATAAAATAATAATCTTGAAAAATTCATATTTTTCCCTTATTCTTCTACCTGTGGTAGGTAAATTACAGGAAGCTTATTTTTTTTTAATCACTCACTGCAATTCTATTCATTTGGAATTTAGAAATCAACGAGAGTTAGCCTCATATTTTTCTTTGTCCTATCTTTGAAAATATGATTTGCTCAGAAAATTAAATGGATTACAAATAAGGCCGGTGACTCTTAGCTTAGATAAGATGACTTATAGGGGCCATATTTACTTCGAGTACACTGAGCTTTGAAATTAGATGAGCATCAGTCTTTAGCTTATTTAAAAGTATAGATTTAATTCAAGATGTTCTTCTTTTGAATAAAGTTGGCATCTATTTATAAATAAGTATATTTGTCATTTATATTAAATTTCATTATGAAAAAGTATTTTTTTCCTTGTAATAGGCAATATTTTATGAAATTTCTCTTTTTTCAGAAAAGAAAATAAGGGTTGTTCTAAATGTCATGATCTCTGGTAACTAAGGGAGTGATGCCTTAAATGTAGATCTTTTTAATCCGGTGTTCTTTTGGATATATAATGTTGCCTGCAAACAAATGGAATGGGAAAGGAGAGGGGGAAATGATGACTTCTTGATTTCTTTCTTTGAACAGCTTATTTGAACCTGTTAGTGAAAAAGCAAAAGGCACTAAAACATTAGCCATGTTAATTAATGACAATAATAATAATAATAAATTTTATTTTTCAAATCAAGAAAAGAATATTAAATGGTATAAAAATATTTTGTGGGGTAATACAGCTAGGTGATACAGTGAATAGAGTCATAGGCCTGGAATTAGGAATATTTAAGTTCAAATTAAGCCTCAGCTAATTACTAGCTATCTGATAAAGTCACTTAGGCCTGTCTATCTCAGCTTCTCCTATGTAAAATAAGCTAGAGAAGGAAATGGCAAACCACTCCAGTATCTTTGCTAAGAAAATCCCACTTGATGTCATGAAGAGTTGGACATGATTAAAAGAATTGAGCAACATTGACAATATTGAATGTTTGTCTCAATGATTCAATGTATCTCTGACCTCACTGATAAGGGCACCCTCATCAGTGGTACAAATTATAGCCCATTAATAACTGTTCATCTCATGTGACTTTTCTGTATGTCCTCCCATAAATCCTCTCTGAGAAATATATTTAATTTACTATAGGCCTTCCTCTCTAGATCTCCTGACCTTGTTCAAAGTATATGAGCTAAACATCGGTTGTCCCTGATTCTTCCAATTTGACCAACCCAACTCTTTTTTGATCCATATGCATATTCCTGGAGAATGTGAGCAATAAGGAGGACTCTGGGAAACTGAGTACTTTTGTTTTTTTCATGACCCCCAAAATCTCCAAAAAACCAAAGTCCATTTTTAATGTCAGTGTTCTTTCAGGCATGCTTAGAATCAGGAAATACAATCATCTTTGAGAAATATGTATGAAGGTCACCCAGAGGGAAAGTGATGCCCAAAGTGGAAAAAAAAAAAAGCCAGCTACAACAAAAAGTTTCCCTGTCATAATGAAAAATTTCAGGGCTAGATGAGCTTACGAATTACAGCATGGGAAATTGTTTTACTTTTCAGGTGTCAAAGAAAATGATATCTAAATAATGGACCCATTTCCCTGATAGAAAGATATGAAAAGCTGGCTAAGGTAACATTAGTGTTCTTTGAAGAGAGAAATCATCATCATCATTATAGATACTACTTTTATGCCCTACTGAAGTTCTACAAATTAACCCTTTAGATTTACAATTGTTTCCCATTGTTTTTACTATATCAAAGAGCCCAGAATGGGCTTTCAGGAAGAAGAAGAAAATAAATATGTATCACTTCTTGAATTGTGTTTAACATACTGAAGGTAGCATAATTCAGATGAAAAAATATTAGACTTTTATCTCAAAGGACTTTGCTTCCCAGCTCTACTCTGCCAGTTATTCCTTGCCTGGCCCTGTTTCTGAACCTTCCTTGGCCTCAGTTTACTCATATGTAAAGTGAGGGAGTTGGATAAGATGATCATCAAGGCACTTTCCAACTCTAAGTCTGTGATTATATTTGATATTAGCTTTCAGAGATTATTAGGGATTACATGGATACTGGACCTGTGATTTCACTGATATAAATAAAAATAACTCTCTTGAAAGGAAATAACTTTATCATTCAATTGGCCTTCTCTCTGAATGTAATAGTCTTAAAGAGTTCCTTAGTGCAGTGGTATCAAATTCAAATAGAAGTGCAGGCCAGTTAACATCTATATGGATCTCTGCTGGCTGCATATTGACTCGTTATTGTTCTTCAGTCATCCAGTCATGACTGATTCTTTGTGACCTGGCATACTAGCTGTGTAAAGGATTTTCTTGGCAAAGATACTGGAATGGTTTGCCATTTCCTTCTATAATTTTATGCAGGTGGAGGTTAAGTGACTTACTAGGGATCACACAACTAGCAAGTATAGGAGATCATATTTGAACTCTGTTCTTTCTGACTCCAGGTCTAATTCACAATCTAGCTGGCCCATACATTGACTTCAAAAACGATATATTAATATTTTATTTTGTTGTACTTTTTTATTTTCTTAAAGATTTCACAATTACTTATAATCTGTTTTGGGCTACACTCAGGAGTGTTGTGGGCTATATGTGTCTTTAACACTTTTGCCCTTAAGCACTGATAAGTTAAGTGACTTGTCTAGAGTCACACATGTGACAAGAGTCAGAAACTGGGTCCTGGTCTTCCTGACTCCAAGGCCAGTTCTCAGTCCCCTATGCCACATTGCTTTTCAATTATCCTAACGAGAGAGAGAGAGAGAGAGAGAGAGAGAGAGAGAGAGAGAGAGAGATGATAGATAGACAGACAGATAGATAGATAGATGGATAGATGGATGGATAGATGATAGATAGATAGATAGATATAGATAGATCGACAGATAGATAGATATAGATACAGCTAAAGATACAGATAGATATAAATATAGATATAGATATATACTTCAGAAACAAATAGATTTAACTATGATTTAGGGTCCTACAATGGTGTCTGTCTAGTGACCCTGGGAAAGGCTTATTTAAATACAAATCATTTTTCCCTAGAAATTTAAAACACACGATATGAGGTTTCAGTAATGACAAAGTTTTAAAATATTCATTTTAAAAAAATGTTTTTATTTGTCCAAAAACAAAGTTCATTGAGAAGGGTTGTTTCTCATTGCGTATAGCACCCTCACTGGAGCTCACCATTTTTGTGAAAATTAAAAACAGGTTAGCCAGAACAGAAACATTGATAACCACCTTTTATTCTCTCTGCTGCAAAACATGCCAGACTTGAATGTTTAACAATTGGAGGAGTTTTGTGAAATTTTCGATATGTTGGTGGTAGTCAGGACAGTGTTAAGTAAGGAAAGGAAGCATTTTTGCATTTATGTAGGTTTTGTTTCATTTGTTTGCCTGTTTACTTCTTCTGCTCATCGTGTGTATAGTATTAAGTATTCCTGATTTGGACTTAGGTATTTTCTCAGAAATGCCCTTGCTGAAGAGACTTTAAGGTCTGATAGGAACAAAGGAAGCATTTTGCAATCTCACAAGAAAGCATTTTTAAGCTAGCAATGAGAGGACTTTCTATGTTTCAAGGTCATTTAGCTGTGGGAGGAAATTGACAGACCTTAATTAGTATAGAAATACTCTACAGTTTCCTCAGTATAGACGTACTTAACTTGTACTGTTAGCAGGAAGGAATCAGAGGAAGGACATAAAATTTGTTCTTATTGATTTACATTTTGTATAACCAAATAAATTAAATTTATGCTAATATGATACATTGCGTTTGGTCCCTATTGGGATAGGCTGTTAAAAATAGGGACTTGTGTAGCTTGCTGCTGTTCTGGTTACCAGTTACAATTATTCAAAGTGAGGCTAAAATTTAGATTTAATTCCTTGTGGATTGCCCTTGTGTAACATAAATCTTTATTCTATTCCCAATTTCATTTGAAATAAGGAAATTAAGACATTTTAATAAAGTAAGAGTTCATGTTTTTCTTTCTTTCCTTTTTTTTTTTAATGTGAAAAATACTCCATGAATTGATATAATGCTTCTGGATTTTTTGTATCATTATTATTATCCTTTAAATATGTCAGCCAATAAAAGACTGTGTCCACCTAAAAAGTGATATAGATCATAGATAAATGTCAACAACTTTAAATTTCTCTCCATGTAATAACTCCTTCTACCTAGGCAAAGTACAATTCAATATAACTTATATTCTTGAAGAGATGATTAGTTTTCAGGGAAGTAAAATGCCTTCCTCCTGGTAACTTGGCAAATTTAAAGAGGGAGGTTTAGAACCCAGATTTTCTTGCTCCCAAGTACAGAACTCATCCAATTATACCATACTGTCTCTTTAGAGATTCTGATGATTACAATGATGACAAAATATTATGTGTGTATGTATATATACACACTCATATATATGCATATATGTATACATGTATATATAAGGGTTTTCATGAGATAATAGCAAATTACCAAATAGTTATCAATATGAAATAGAAAATTAAATTTGACAGTTGTAGTTTTGTAGATTTTTGATCATGCCATCTGATTCTTTGACCCACAACCAGAAATTCTGAGACAGTGTGTTATAGTTGATTGTATACGAGGATGTGAGCCAGAAAGATCTAGGCTCAAATCCTTCCTTGGATATTTACTGTCTCTGTGACCCTGGGCAGGAAATTTAGACTTTCTGAGCATCAATTTTTTCACTTGAACAATGGCAATAATGATAGTACCCGCTACGTAGGATTGTTTTGAGGATCAAATGAGTTTCATGTCTGTGTCATGTTTTGCAAATCTTAAACACTGGACAAATTATACCCATGTTAAAATTATGGTTATTATGTTCATTGATATTTTTTAAAAATCTTATGGGTGATAGAATCAAAGATTCAGAGCCAAACATCATTCAGAGACAATATAGCCAATCTACTCTTTTTTAAAATGGGAATTGAAGTCTATGGTGATTGAGAGCTGTGGCTATCAGTCACTTCACATCTAGTGTTCTTCAAACTCTACCATGTAGAGTTATGGGAATTTACCTCATTTTCAGGACATTTTTTCTTTTAATTCTACAGAGTATGGAATTGAGAATTTTGGAGTCAGTTAAATAACAGGGATTAAAAATTTCCTTTTCTCCAGGAAGGCTAACTGTGTAAGAGCTTCCTACTCTGCTTTTCCTTCATTGATCTTTTGAAAAAAATATCAGCCCTTGGATAATTTGAATAAAACATTCCTAGCTGTCCCTTGGGGGATATGAAGAGCAAAAGATTAAATGAGAGCTAGAGAAGAGAAGAACAGTAACAAATTAGAGCAACAATATGGAGCAGTTACTGGAAAGGAGCTTCAGAAAACAAGGATTATAGCTCAGATAAAAGAGTTGTCAAGGGATACTCTGATTCAAGGGAAGCTACTCTTACTTTGCATGACTAAATTGTCATCCAGGGCAGTATTGGATATCACAGATATTATATAGGTCTCTCAAAGAGGGTATACCTTAGATAGAGGTGGTAGGAGGAGGACTGAATTACTCCGTGTGGACTCTGATGAAAGTTCTCTTTATATGAACTTATCCAGAAAAATGAGAAATCTTTTCCCCACATTGTAACTGGTACCTTCATGATGGGTGTGGGCTCCAATATAAATGTCAAATTATGGGAAACTGGATATCATTTTCAAAAAGAAAATGAACACACACACATATACACATATGAACATATGAATGATAAGTAGCAAAATTAGAATAGAAGACTTTGTAACTAATGAAGGAGTTCTTTATCCAGAAATTAACATGTAATTAATTGTTATTGAATTCCAATGTACAATATAAAAGACAATGATGTTTGGCCAGTTATTATAAAATTGCTATATCCATATAAGTATGACCCGATCAAAGATTAGCGTTTTAGAGAGCATTAATGGACAATGATGAGAAAGTCCATTAATTCTGAAGAAAACATCATTGAAACAATCCAAGAAACTGCTTTGTAGATAAAAATCTACAGTAGGCAGCTATAAATTTCAAAGACAGTTAATTCAATTCTATCCAAGTTATGTTAACATTTATTAAGCTCAATATTATGTATTGGGGTTAAAAAGCTAAAATACATGTAGCACTTGTCTATAAGGAGCTTCATTTTCCAGGATTCACAAGGAAGAATGGCTCTGCTCCTGATTTTTGAGAGCTATCTAAAATTCTAGAGGCCTACAAGAATCCATAAAGGATATCGAAAGAAGAGCCTTAAATTCTCTTCTTTTCAATATGGAATTAGTGGAAATTTGAAATCCCTCTTAGAGAGATACAAATAGTTGATGTGAGCAGAGCAGAATACTGGGGTAGTTGAGCTAAAAAAAATACTCTGCTTAGTCAATTTCCCATCAGCAATTAATGGTCTGGGCTCATGTAGCAAGATACAAGTAAGAGAACCTAAGGCAACCTCCTGCAGATAATTATGGTTATTTTTAGGTACGTGTTTTGTATTTGAAAAAGCAGCTTACAGAAGAGACTGTGGATAGAGCATGCCCCAGGGATTCTCATAAGCAGGTCCTGGATGCAGAGAAATGGAGGTGACAACAGAAACTCAGGGGCTTTAATGTGATATTCTGCACTCCTGCAATGCAATCTGTTTCTTTGATTAAATAGAGAGGAGTCAATCTGGGAACACACAGAGGATAAGAAGATATTGATATTAAAAGAAATTTCAGTTAGCAGAGTGAAAACTAGATTTAGAGTGCAAGAACTTAGATTCAAATCTTGGTTCTCCCACTTACTACCTGATGAACTCTATAAAATAAGTATTTGACTCAATGGCTTTTAAGTTCTCTTCTTACTTTATACTCCTATGATATTAATTACTTATAAAATAAGGGTCGATGATTCTTGAGCTTTGTACAAAAGTGGGAGAGGATGCTGCAAAAAGCAATGATCAAAGATACCATGACTAAAAAGTATAAGAACCATGACTAGTCTGGCTCAAAGGCCCATGAGAAGTAAATATAATTGGTAAATTTGAATTATGGAAATTACATCTGCCTAAACTGTCTAAACAGCTGGAATAGCACTCACTCCTCTACCAATCTATCACCATGGAGATGAGACTGATTAGGTTGATTATGGAGAAAGCATACATATATATATATGCACACACACACACACACACACACACACACACACATCTTCTTGTGTGTGTGTATGCACACATATGTGTGTATGTGTGTAGAGAATGGAGTATTTGGAAAATACAAGACATACCATTCACCTTAGTGGGGGCAGCCATGATCAAAAGAAAGGCTTCAAGATCAGCCATTCATCACTAATTCAACCTTTTATTGCTCCCTTTGATGAGGAAGAAGAGGTAGACGAAAAAGAGAGGATGAAGAGAAAGAGAAAGACAATGAAAAAACATTACAAGAATAGGGGAAAAAAAGAATTACAAGAAGAAGAAGAAGGCAGAGGGTCAGGGGAGCTGATATTTAAGATTCCTTTCAACTGAGATTGTACAGTTCTCCAACATGCACATCAGGTGATTATGTGCCATTTACTGCAATGTTGTGGCTTTGAGAGAATCCTTTGAGGGGATAAAAATTTTTGAGACAGTTGTATCAAGCTTAGACAAATCATCATTGAAGAAAAATAATCTTAATTGCTTTAATCAAAAGAGTGAACCTGAAGTTCTTTTCTCTTAATGTTTTTTAAATGTGGAATACCAAAAGGAAGAAAGGTAGCATTGTTTAGTTTTCCTTCATTTTCAAAGTCCTCAAACATGTATTCATGCAGAGCTTACTAGCATGGTCCCCAGGTAACTGACATTTTTAATGACCACATTTGTTCCCTCTGGCTTGTCACTGTTGTCAAATATTATTGTTCCTTTAAAAAAATGGTCTTTTTGCCTCCCACAAAATACTTTTGAAGGATTATTTTAAAAATTATTTTAAAGTACTTCTGTCTCAAATATTACTAAAATTAAAATTTTCACAATAATTGGTCTGATGTGCGCACACACACACACTCATTAGGCCAACCCAGTGGGGCAGGAATTATAAAGGTCATTATTTTGAAGATTTGAAAAACAAGGTTCGGAAATTTTAAATGATCTTCTTCTAGTCTGATAGCCAGTAGGGCCAGGGAAATTGTCGAATTCAGGCATCTGGACTTCAATTCTTTAACCTTTTTCATTTTATCTTGATTCCTTTCTTAGTCTGCTCCCTTTTAAACTGTGAAAAGTATAAATTTGGAGGCAACTCTCCGATTCAAAAATGTTGTCTTTTTAGAAAAAATAATAAGGTCAAATCCCACCTCACTCCAAACCCCAAATGCATGCAATCTGCCACTCAAAGTCCCTTTGACTAAGACTTTGCACATTGTTGGAGACTGATTACTCCAAATTCAACCCACAGTTCCATATCCTTTTTCATGTACTCGAAAGAATGGAAATACTCTGGGAAGAAGCCAAGATATAATGGAACCAGCCTTAATCCTATTCTTAGTTTACTATACTAGAGACTTCAGAAACTTTTCTCTTGTAGTAGATCTGGAGTTCTCTCTTAATTGAACTTAAATATCCTACTCCCATTGAGCTTGTTTACCATATGCATTATCTGTTATATTTTCATCTGTACACTTACTCTGATTTCTGTTTGCTGTTGACTTGGATAAAGGAGGTTATTTTTTTATGTGCTATGGGTGTCCTTTGTACAACAGACATTTGATAGGATGGAAGTTAAGTCTTCCATATATAGTTTTAAAATGCATTGGGAGTGTGTTTTAGTTAGGAACACTTGGATTCAAGTTCCACTGTGTAACCTGGGGCAAGACTCTCAATCTTTCCGTGTCTCTTAGAAACTCTCATTCTGTAAATTGGAGATAAATTATAGATTTTCATTGAAAAGTTTACTCATTTGTGCTTCTGACAGGAATTAAATCACAACTCCAGTAAAGAAAAATAACAACAAGCTATTAGTCCATGCCTCTCTTGCCTTTAACAGTCAATATTTTGGGGGGTGAGGGGGATTTTTCATATTCATTACCTCCATTTCTCCTTTTACCCAAAACTTAACCACGGCAAACTGTTTATCAAATTCATCACTCAACAGATACTGCCCTCTCCAAATTGAACAATGATTTATTATTTTTAATGTTTTTATTGTCATTTTCTGTTTCTTACATAACTCCAGTGTCCCATATATCCCAAGCCCTCCTCCAACCCCCTTAGAACTATCTCAAATGACAAATGATGTTTTTTTAGGGAGGGGAAAAAGGCAGCACAACCAATCAATACATCAAAAAAGCGTGAAAACATATGCAATGCTTAATTATGAACTTCCTGCCTTCATTAAAGGGAAGGTTCAGGATGCCTTTGGGTATCTTTTCATTCAAGTCCTATTGATGTTCATCATTTTGTTTCATTTACTTTTATTATTTTTGGTGAGTTGTTGTTCATTGCATTTATATTGTTGTAGCTTCTGTTTTATTGGTTTTGTTTACTTCACTTTGTTTAAGCTCATACAGATCTCTCCATGCTTCTTTTTATGCATGACAGGCATCATTTTTTTTATAGCACAGTAATATTCCATTACATTCATGTATCACAATTCCTCCAATAAAGGACATATACTTTCTTTTCAATTGTTAGCTATCACAAAAAAAGACACTGTTATAAATATTTTGGAATGTATGGGGACTTATTTATGGGTTTCTTGAGGTATAATATAAGCCCAGTAATGAAGTCTTTGGTTCAGAGACTATGAACATTTTAATCACTTTATTTGCATACTTTTGAATTGCTTTCCAGGATGGTTGTGTTATTCTACAACTCTACTAACAATGTATATGAGCACAAGATCAAGTGTGAGTTTCTAGATGTTGCTTTTATTTTTAAAATTGTTTTGAATTTTGGGTGTCTAAGGACATGAAAACAGTGGAAGTTACTTTATCTTTAGCGACTAATTTCTGTTTTGGGGCATTTGAGAGGTTGTAGGGATTAGAAAAAGTTCCTAGTCCAGTATTTTATTTCTCATGTGACCCAGAAGAAAATAAGTTATTCTTAATTTCTAGGAAATGATTTATTTTTTAATTATTTATTTACTTTTAGTTTACAACATTAAGTTCCACAATCCCTTGAGTTCTAAATTTTCTCTCCCTTCCTCTCCCCTTCCTCTATGATGGCCAGAAATCCCGTACAGGTTCTACAAATACCTTCATATTAAATATTAGTCAAGTTGTAAGGAAGAATTATAAGCAATGGAGTGAACAATGAGAAAGAAGGAACAAAACAAAACAAAACAAAAAAGAGAGAGAGCAAGTAGTTTGATTCAACCTACATTCAGACTCTGTAGTTCTTTCTTTGTATATGGATATCCATTTCCATCATGAAGCTTTTGGATTTGTCTTATAACTTTGCATTGCTGAGAGAAGCCCAGTCTACCAAAGTTATTCATCACCCATATGATTTGTCTGTAATTGTGTACAAAGTTCTCCTGGTTCTGCTCTTCTCACTCAACATCTGTTTATATAGGTCTATCCAGGTTATTGTGAAGACTGTCTGCTCCTCATTTATTTTAGCACAATTGTATTCTATTACATTCATATACCACAACGAGTTTAATCATTCCCCAATTGATGGGCATCCCCTCTACTATCCAATTCTTTGCCACCACAAAAAGAGCTGCTACAAATATTTTTGTACATATGGGTCCCTTTCCCATTTGTATGATGAAATTATTTCTTAACTGCCAAATCTTACAGCATTGTTTTCAGTGACCACTTCTCTGAAAATCTCTACAACATTTTACATTGTTGACCCATGTATCTTCCCACATCTCCTTCTGAATCACTGCATTTTTGTGGCAGAGGGGCTTGTGAAACTCAATGAAACTAAGTCATAGAGGAGAGTTCATACATAAGGTAATCTACTGGAAAAGTAAGTAGCAAATTCATCCAGCAACTTTCCTTAAAAAAAACAACAACACATGAATAGTACTAAAATGATAAAAGATATGACACAACTAGATAAGTCCTTCAAGTCAGAAGATGTTCAACACATCATTGGGAAAGAGTGGTGGACAACTAAGTAACTACAGAAAGAATTAAATGGTTGCATCAAAGCAAAAAGGAAGTTCATCTGTGGATGCATGTGTTGACAAAAAGCAAGTCAATATTGCATAGGAACCTGGAATGTGAGATGTATGAACCAAGGTAAATTGGATGTTGTCAAACATGAGATAGAAAGATTAAACATTGAAATCTTGCATGTAGGGCAGAGTCAAGATGGCAGTATAGAAGCAGGAGAACTCTGGGAGCTCCCCCCATAACCACCTCAAAAACCTATAAAATATGACTCTAAATAAATTTTAGAGCTCCAGAATTCATAAAATGACAGAGAAACAAGGCTCCCACTAAAGGCAGCCAGGCAGACAGACAGAAAGTGTCCATTGCAGCATGCTGGGAGCCAAGACCAGCCCCACATGAACCCAGGACTGTAGTCCCAGGGGCAGCCAGGACAAGCCCCAGCTGGAGCCTTCAGGAGAGTGGATCAGTGGCAGCTGAGGCAGTTTCCAGAATTATCAACCAATAAGAAACAAAGACAAAGTGAAAGGTCAGTGGAACTTGGCTAAATTTGGGGGAAAGGAGTGGGTCTGGCCATCTACTCCCAGACTAAGAAAGTAGCAGAAGTGGTGGCCCTGCAGCTACCACCATATGGCTGCTTCAGAGCTCCTGGCATGCAGATTTCAGGGGGGCCAAGTGATCATTCAGAGGCTAAGTGTTCTTACCTTAACCTGCCTGGATCTGGACCATGATCTGGACCTGAGGTGTGTGACCAGTGAGCCAAAGGTGGTGGGGGCTGCAGATGCAGCAGCCCTCTCTCTAATAGCCCCAGCAGCTGTGAAAACCCAGCAATTTGGGACAAAGCTCTCCCCATTGAAAGCAGAGTTTTACTTAGCCCAAAAGTCAAGTAATTGACTGGCAACATGAGCAGGCAAAGGAAGCAAAGTAAGAACAGCAATCCAACTTTAGATTCCTTTTTTGGGGACAAAAAGGATCAAAGCATGGATCAGGAGGAAGATAACACAGTCAGGACTCCTGCATAAAAAGCTTCTAAGAATAATGTAAACTTATTACAGGCCATAGAGGAGCTTAAGAAGAATTTTGCAAACCAAATAAGAGAAGTGGAGGAAAAATTGGGAAGAGAAATGAAAATGATGCAAGAAAATAATGAAAAGAGAGTCAACAACCTGACTGAAGAAAATAACACCTTAAAAAATAGATTAACTCAACTGGCAAAAGAGGCCCAAAAAGCCAATGAGGAGAAGAATGCCTTAAAAAGCCAAATTTCCCAGATGGAAAAAGAATCTCAAAAGCTTGCTAAAGAGAATAATTCCTTCAGAGTTAGAGCAGAGCAAATGGAAACAAATGACTTTATGAGAAATCAAGATACTATTAAACAGATCCAAACAAATGAAAAAACAGAAGGCAATGTAAAACAAACCACTGACCCAGAAAATAGATCCAGGAGAGACAATTTAAAAATTATTGGACTACCTGAAAGCCATGATCAAAAAAAGAACCTAGAAAGCATCCTTCAAGGAATTCTCAAGGAAAATTGCCTCAATATTTTGGAACCATAGGGCAAAATAGAAGTTGAAAGAATTCACCAATCATCTCTTAAAAAAGAACACAAAAAGAAATCTTGAATGTCAGTGCAATTAAATGGATGGGAATGGGCAAATTTAACTCTCTCTCTGACTGACAAGCCTGTAGCATGGGGAGGTGTCCTTGTGTGGTTGAAAGGGAAGAAGAGAAATTTCTAGCCTCTTCTCCCCCAACTTCTAAGGGACATTTTAATTTCTTCCAAGAGAAAAATCATGAATTTGGGACTAGAGGATGCTCTGTTCTCATCATAGAGAGGAGGCATCAGGCAAGAATTTTATCTTTCTGCTCGATTGAATATTGCTTGTCTAGGAAGGATAATCAAGATCAAACTAATATCTGTTCTCTCTGTCATTATTGAGGTAAGGGGGACGGGACCCTGAACTCAGTATGCAAGCCTTGATCTCCTTTCAACCAAATGCTAATTCCACAATGAAAACATAAAGTGAATAGTGAAGAAATTCATTTATGCAAATCATAGTAAAACAGAAATCATGGAAAGTATACATAGGATGATATAAACCAGAAAACAGAGTGAAGGACTTCTCGCACTGGGAGTGAGCTAACTCAGCTCAGCCAAACTGCCTAAAATCTCTACTATGGATAGCTGGGATAGGGACATGGTAGAAACTGATGGCTCCTCTCATGTCTTCCAGATTCTTTTCTTTCAGTGACCTGAAGTAAAACTGATTTCTTTCATCTTCCCTCTTGAAACTGGAAGCTAGAAGAACCTAAAGCAATCCAAAGCTTATAGAGTTCCCAAAAAAACTTCAAGACCATCTAAAGAGGAACATAAAGAGCTCTCCTCTCTCTTACTGTAAATAATTCTATCCTAACTCTCAAGCAGGGCAAGTTTTTCATCTCCATCAATGAGGAAAGAGCTCCATACCAATGGTCTTTGGGACACGTGTTACATACAGTAACTGACTCTTGGGAGGTACAGACTTCCTTGGGATTGGTGGTTACATTTTGAATGATTTAAGTTTTGTTTTCTTCATCTTAATAAAATTTGTTCAGTAATACTATACTTTGAACTGTGGCAATTATATCTCATGAAACTTAGCATGCATTCTTCCATGTTTATAGGACTTAGTACAATGCCTGGCACAGCTGGCTGGCTGGCTGAATGAATGACTTGGAGCCCAAGAGCCAATGAAAAAAGACAATTAGGATACTAGGATTGTTAATATCATGAACAATTGATTCTCTGACAGAAGGGTTCTCTTCCTACTATTATATATTGCACCTGCTAATGACCATGTGATTAAAGAAAAAGGCTTGCTCCATAGGCTCAGGATAGAAGACCTACAGTGTTAAGATCCTTGTATCAAAATGTTTTCCTTTGCATGTGTAAGCTGATATAATATGAGCAAGCAGTTAACAGAGTGACCTGCTTTTTTTTTCCCCTTGTGAGACACTCCCACCTTTTATCATTTGAAAAGATCACTGAATCATTGTCTAAACTAAAATTAAAAAGAATTTGTAAAGGAAATTAATAATGCATGCCTTGCATACATATCCCAGAAAAGGCAGATTGGAAAGGGAATCTCATAAAAATATTTTGGAAGATGAAAAAAAATTCAAATGCTACTATGAAGAGGGTATGTCAAATATGAATCACTGAATCTAAGAGTGAGAAAAGACCTCAGTTGTCATACAGTCCATCCCATTTCTGATCAAGGAGTCCCTGTCAGCATTACTGATAAATTCTCATATCCCTAGACTTGGATTGTAGACCTACAAATAGAGTAAGGTGTTAACTAGATCCAATGCCTCAAGAGGTTCCTTTAGGATAAATCTTAATTATTGTAAATCTCCCCAACCCCACCTTATATCAAAGTTGCATTTGCTTCATAGAAAGTTCCAGGGAACAGTGATTTGAAGATAATAAATAAATCAGTCAATAAAGATTTTTATTAAGCACCTACTATGGGGGTAGACAACATGCGAACAAACATGTACGAACCAATTATATATGGGATAAATAGGAAATAATCAACAAAGGGCAGCACTACAATTAACAAGTTGGAAAAGGCTTCTTGTACAAGGCGGGGTTTTAGTTGAAACGAAATAGAAGCCAGGAAAGTGAGATATTCCTGTTAGTATCTTCATCACAAACTAGAAGAGAAAACCTGATGAATCTGAAGCAAAAGCATTGTGTTTTAATGAAAGTTTGCCTAGATTCTTTAAAAATAGGGAGGGGAGGTTGAGATCATTCTGAAAATAATTCCAACAGTTTAATGAAACTGATTCTTCTCCATTATGCAACAATAATACAGGGGGAAAATAGTATACCTCATTCAACATTCAAAGTCAGCAAGTATTTAATAAATACGTAGTATATGTCAGAAGCCATTGCTAGGAGTTGAAGATTCAAAAATAAAAAACATAAAAATAACAAACAACAACAACCAAAAGAAATAAATAAGGAAAAAACACAATTCTTAAGGAGATTACATACTATTAAATTTACAAATGGTTGAGCTGGAACCAGTTCACAACAGCTTTTGGAAAAAAATGGTTAAATCTTCAGTGATAGAATTTACACCTCAGAAATAAATTTAAAAATACCTCACTTTGGGCCTTGATTGATTTATTTGTTTGCTTAAGCTTAGGAAAGTATTGGCAAAATTACAAATAATGTAGATTTAACTAAAAAGTATGTCAAATATCCATTTTTTTACCCTAGACCCTTGATTTTCATCTCTCTCTCTCTCTCTCTCTCTCTCTCTCTGTCTGTCTCTCTCTCTCTGTCTCTCTGTCTCTCAGTCCCTCACTCACTCCCTCCCTCCCTCCTTCCTCTTCCCTCCTTCCCTTTATCTTGCATATTATGTCTTGTTAAGACAAGGATCTTAGTCACCCACATCCCCAACCTGGCTCTAGTCAAGAGACTTTCAATATTTCAATAACATTTTCCCTGATACTAGATGGGCAGTAAAATATATCTTTGATATCTAGATCCTTCCATTCATAATTGTGTGATTTTGGAGAAATCACATTCTGTGAGAGATTTAGTTTCCTCATCTGAAAAATGTAGGGGTTGATTATATGACTTCCATGATCCCTCTCAACTCAGAATCAATGATACTATGATCTCCTGGCTGCCACTCTGAACTCTCTCTTCTGCTTTCACTTGCTGTCTTTCCTGTCTGCAATATCTTCCTCATCTCCAGAACCTTGCTTCCTTGGCTTCCTTCAAGTTTCCTCTAAAGTCCCAGTTTCTGCAAGAAGCCTTCTTCTTGGTCCTCTTTAATCTGAGTGTTTTCCATCTGAAACTATTTCCCAATTTGTCCTATATTTATCTTGCTTATACATAGGTTGTTTTCTTTGAGTTCCCTATTATTCTCTGAGTTCCTTGAGGGCAGGGATAGATTTTTTGACCCTTTATTTGTATCTCTAGCACACAGCACAGTGTTCAAACACATAGTGGGTATTTCATATATGTTTGTTGACTAAATTCATACTCTCTCACAAGTCAACCCCCAACACCAACAAGCAGATTAAGACAGATTTCATCAGTGTGGATCTTTTTTCCACCAATAAAAATCCCAATCATTCTCCAAAACTGAAAGGAGAGATTTTGATAACTATGCTGCATTGAAGATGGTGGTGAGTCACTATAGATTTGGCTAGAAAAAAAATTTGGATGACAGATACCATTAAATTCTATCACTTCCCCATAGGGCAGCGAGGTGGGGCAGTGGATATAGTGCTTACCTCAGACACAAACTGGATATATGAGCCTCTACAAACCTTTTCATCCCTGAGTGCTCTAGGCAAGTCTAAAACTACATATTGCCAACTTTTCATTGATAGAGTTGTTTCACCCTTGACTTCTAGATACCAATAAATTCGCAGTCTCATTCTTATTCTTATCTCTATTCCACCTGTAATCAAGCTTTGACTTGATACCAAAATGTATTAAGGCACAAAGTCAAGAACAAGTCACCACATATAATTCCTTCTATTTAAGTTATCAACATGTCAAATGAGCTATGACATATAAAACGCTTTGTAGGTTTTAGGGAAATATAATCATCAACTAATACTATTATTTTTCAAAAGTCATTATTTTCATCTTGTTCAGTGGAGTTCATATAATACCGATCCTGGAGCTAGTCACTGTCATACTATTAGGTTTTATATTTAGTGTTCTGTAGATTGACACATCAGTGGGTAAAATAAATTACTTTTTTCCATTTGAATAAAAAATGCTAGCATGCAACCTCTTATTCTGTAGGTTCATTGAAAGCCTTCTTGGTATAATGTCAATAGCAGTTAGGATGTTATTTACTTCATTCTATTCCAACAGAATTTTAAGTTCTTCTACTAATATTTTATCATTTGAAAGTTATTTTAATGTAGTTTTAAAATCTTTAGTGTTTGGCATGTTAGCATTGTTTTAAAAAATCTTAAATTTTTGTGTTTCAGTGTTACATCAGAATTGATTAAAACACCTAACATTTTTGTATTTCAGTGTATGTCAGAATTTGTTCTATAGTGATGTGAACCTGCAGTAGAGTTTGATCACTGAAATCTTGAGCATATTGTGAGCTCTATATTTGAAGTGTGGAGATTTGCCCTTTGTTATTCCATTAAAAATAGGAATTTTCTGCCATATCATTCTAGCTTAAATTTTTTCACTTAATTTTTTATTTTACTTAATATTTTTATACTTTTTAATTTATCTTTTTATTTTTTAATTTTACTTAATATTTTGCTTAATATCTGTAAGTTCTGAATTTACAGTTTTTGCCATTTTATTGTGTGATCTGCATGGACCAATAGATCCAGGCTCTCCATGAAAACTCTTTTGTTTTTTTGTAATATTAAGTGTTAATGACTTTGTCCTGAGTTACTAATATTTATTTCCATAAACAAATCACCATAATTCAGGTATTTGTTTGATTCCTCTGCAAAGGTAAAGTCAAAACCACCCAATTTGGCTCTGGTGTCTTGTCTAAATGAAAACATTTTTTTTAATTGATGCAAAAAATGGGAACCGAATGTGAACAGGACCTCTATACATCCTTGAATCAGACAAATCCACTGTGAAAGTCTGGTTCTTTCCCCAACAACTTTGTGTAAAGAAGAAAAGCTATATTACAAATAGAGAAGAGCAGATTCTGAACATCTGCTTTCAAGAAGCTGGTGCAAGCCTGTAACAAATAATTGACTAAGGTGCAGAAGAGAAGAGTGTGCTTGGCCCTATGGGTATCATAGAGAGAAGGATCCAGGTTGAGGGAAGACCTAAGAAAAATTTGACTTTTCCCCAATTCACTTTTCTGATGCCTGTATATTTACTGACACTATAATATAATTTACCATTTCTTTACCCAAATGTTTATAATAAACTACATTTTGCTTCAGTCAAAAAGAGCCCAAGGGTTAGTTTGTTATAGATATAAATGTAAGGTTATGAAGAACACACAACCTCTCATTAAGTGTTAGGATTTTTGTTTTCCCCTAAATCCGGACTCGGAGAAATTGTGACTAAATGCAAAGCTTTTTATTTCTTTTTAATCTCAAATAAACATATAAAAGAGGGCACAGAAGGAAGCTGAATATTATGTTGCCCCCTAGTCTTACAACAAACTAATTCATATAGCAGTGTTAGTAATATCTCTTTATCAACACATTGTTTGTTGATTTCATGTGGATTTTACCAATAGAGGAGGGCTTTTGGAATAAAATCTTGTATCTTATCTATTTTATAGACTCCATCCAGAGGTAAGTCACTTTAGGCTATGTTTAATATACCCAGTGGTGTGTTGCTGTTGTCAGCCTTTGCAATTCAGAGGAGTTGTATACTTTTACAAAAGTATTTTGCTAGGTATTTGATTTCTACATCATATTAATGAAGATGTTTCTAAATTAATTTACTCCTATTGGGTCACGAAATGATAATCTTTGAAACTCTTCAGTTTCTAACTCTTTAGTTAACATAAAAGGCCCTGTATTTAGTCACTATCATGTAGATTTTGACAAAGATAATTCCCAAATTCGTTATGGTTCTGAAAATGTACATTGAGTATTCTATAGGTGATAATTGCTTAAAACATTTTCTCATCAAGCATCAAGCTTTGATTTCAATTTCTAAGGAAGTTTCTGAATCTTTAAATCCCAGCTTTCACCTTGATGGCTTGATGCTTTGTATGAATTGCTTGGAAGAGATGAAGTTATTCATATCACATTTACTCATTTGTTCATATTTACCTCTGAATTCGAAGCTGGGAAAAAAAAATCTCCATCTTTCATTGATATACTTCTGGAATTACATAAATTTATTGAATCTAAATGACAGTCTACGTAATTAGAGAAAGGTGTGTGAATGGAAACTGTTTTATGTGCTTTTAGTGGATTCATAGAGCTTGATGTTATCTGCATTCATCAAGTGACTAATATGATAATTTGGTTTGATTTCTGATTTAATTATGAAGCTATATTTGTTTCTGTAGAAGTGAAATGGAACTTCATAGGAATGAAGAACATTTTGCAATTTTTTAAATTATTGTTCTGCTGCTTGCCAAAATTGAATTCATCACAATGTGGCCAGCCTGCAAATGATTGGTCTCTCCTTAGTTAAATCAGTGCCCATAAAACAGACACAATCTCTTGTGTGGACAATTCTTCCAGTCTTTAAAGCATGGAATAATTAGATATCATTTGTATATCGTTAGTTCAATTTTTTGAGAACCTAGATTCATCTCAATTCTATGAGGAGACGACAGAGTAGGATTTTGTGGAGATTTTCACCAAGTGGAACAAAATTCAGTTTTGAAGTATCTCACCAAAATTGACATGCATACATTCAATTTGATACAAATTCTTATGACAGGTGTTACTACAATGATAACTTCTTTTCAGTGAAATGCTGAGCATTGCAATCAACCATGAATTTAAAAAGGAAGACATCTGCTCATTAGAAGTGTTTGCTCATGTGGTGAAAGAAGTCCTACACAGAACCAACACAAAAGAACAATTTGTTAATGACAGTGAGGTTCCTTGAATGTTCTTATTTTCATATTATTGCATTAAGTATATTGGACATTTTATAACTACAACATCTCAGTAAAAGACAAGCAAATTATACTAGTTTTACTGTTTACTCTGGAAAAAAAAAGCAATGTCAATTTAAAAAAAGTAACAAGATGATGACTGACAGATCAATGAACAATCCATTGTATTCTCTCTTCAACAGTTAGGTAGATAGACAGATACATAGATAGAGATCTTTCTCTTTCTCTATCCAAACACATAACCACTCACACACCCACAACCCACCCCCCCCACACACAGTACTTAGATTCGTGCTACAGATATATTGTAACATTTTAGTTTAGAGCTAGAAGTCCAAGTACAACACACACACACACACACACACACACACACACACAATCACACAAAGTGATTTTTACATAATAGAAATTTACCTTCGGACATGGGGAAAGGAAGGAAGGAAGGAATGATGCAGAAAGGGAGCCACCCACTTGTGGAGGGAGAGGCCTGCATATAGTTCAACTATGTGGGGTGGGGGAGACAGAGAAAGGAGAGCAAGAGGAAGAACAACTGGGAGGTGACAACCAAGTGGTGGCCTGGCAAAAGGGAGAGGAAGAACAAGAGGGTGGGGAGACACCTGATGCCTGGATGTAGACACAGACAAGAAAGGACTGGCTATACATGGGGTTCCTCCCAAATATGGAGGAAAACAGACATGAGGGGTGCACACAGGAGAAGGCAGATAGAATGGGACAAAGATCTCTTGTCTTGGTATCAGAAATCTAAAATCAAGCTGCTTATCTGGTGGAGGTGGTGATCTCTCAATGGGTCAGGTCTCTATACCCATTATTTCTTATGCCTTCACTGGTAATTTTTCTAAGAATTTTTTTTTAGATTTTTTTGTGGGGCAAGGTGAGAAGCTATGGAGCAGAGGAGCAGAAGCAAAAAGAGAGCACTGTACTGTATAGTAAATTTAACATATTTTAAAATATGGGTTTCTTTTGGAGTTCTTTACACAAATTTAAATTGGCATAATGCAAATTTATGTAAAGCTAGAACTATCTGTATAAGGAAGCTGAGGCACAGGGTCAATAAGGGCCGTGTCCAAAATTAGAAAGTGTCAGAAGTAAGATTGACATCTAGGTCCTCTAGTTCTATAATCAAGATTCCTTCATTCTGCCATGAAAGTAGAGAATTGGCTCCCAAATTGAATTAGAGTATAGGAATAGGCTAGATTGCATCTGTGGAGCCCTTTGTGACTTTCAGGAATTTCAAACCAGAAACTAAATGATAATAAAAACTAACGTGTTTATTTTAATTCTCTTTGAATTCACATCATGTAATACCATGATAGTGGAGTAATCAAAATTACAATAACCCATATATCAACAGGAAAGACATATGGCCAACTAATTCTGATGAAGAGCAGCTATCTCATATAGTAGATATCACATTGGCCTGGATCTAGGAAGATCTGAGCTCAAGTTTGACCTGAGATGCTGACTAGCCATGTGACCCTGGACAAGTCATTTAATCTTCTTTATCTCAGTTTATCTGTAAAATGAACTAGCGTAGGATATGGACACTCACCCCAGCACCCCAAATGGGAACACAAAGTGTTGGACATGATTGAAATGATTCAACAACAACAAAAATCTGATGAACAACGCACATGTGTCTGAAAAGTAGTATGAAGGACATCATTGAGAATATATTTGAGAGGGAAAAAAGGCAGTTGTAATGATGTTGACATAAATGAAAGCATCTGGATTGCCAAAGTGACCCCTGAGAACTCCAAGAAGACCTCTAGGATTGTGGTTCTTAAAGAATAAAAAAATTAAGGGTGACACAATAACATTCTTCTAGCATCTGAAGTATATCATGTGCAAAAAGAAGGATTAGAATAGTTTTCTTTGTCCCTACAAAGAATTGAGAGCAATCATAGTGAAATTCAAGAGGCAAATTTAGTCTTGCTTTTAGGAACAGAAAAACAAGCAAATAAAAACCCTAACAAATAAAAATCTTCCTAATGATTATCACTACCACCAAGAGGAATAGTCTGTCTCAGGAGGTCAGAATTCTTCCAAACACTAGATGACCTCTGGGGATATTTAGATAGAAGTCTGGGTCAAGTATTGATTATCAGGTACCGATAAATAGCCTCTGAGGTTCTTTCCATATTTGAGATCCCATGATTTCGATGAATTGCTTACTCAGGATACTGTGCTAGATATTAATTTCAATTAAATAATATGATAATCTTTGCCCTTATATTGTTTTCTGGTGTGTTATGTGTGTGTGTGTCCATGCTAATGTGTTGGAGAAGGTAACATATATAAATGCATATCATATAAGAACTAATGAATATAGGAAAATTAAGTGAGATCTAAAGGGAGAGAGATTGTTGGGCACTAAGGGAATCAGATAGATTTCATAAAGAAAATAAAATTTTAACTGGATCTAGAAGAATGAGTGGGATATCAACAAAGAATTAGAAGCAACAATGTAACAATACCTCAATTTTATATTGCATTGAATTGTTCCCAAAGCTTTACACATAGATCATTTAATTACCAAAGCAATCCTATGAAATAGGCACTATGAGCATCATCATCCCCATTTTACAAGTGAAGAAAAAAAAAAGCCAGGTTCTGCAAGAATAAAGAGTTGTCCTTAGTCATAAAGCTAGGAAATACTGGCATCAGAATTTGAACTTGGGTCTCTCTTAATCCCAAATTGAATAAGCTTCTTCTTATTCTGTGCTGCCTTTCAGTGTTGGATGTTCCACAGAGACTATGAAGAATGTCCGGGAGTCAGGAAAGTGCAATCTGTATAAAAGAAATGAACTAATGCAGCTTGTCTGAATTATAGAATATGTTGGGAGTGCGGGAAAGGGAGAGTGAAATAAGCCTCAACTGAGTAGTGTCAGTCATAGCAAATTCACAGGACACTATATTGAACTGGTCTTCAACACTCGACCCTGCCTTATCTTCCCAGCCACACCATCTATTGCCTTACCACCCTCTCCTAATGCTGTTGCCACAAACCCTTTCCTTATTTCTACCTCTTATTCTGGGAACTGTAATGAAATCAATATTACCATTGCTTCTGAAAGTAATTCCACTATGGTTCTACTCTCCATTGCTATGACATCCCAACAATAATAAATCTCCAAAGATTACATAGATAAAGGAAGGTTGAATGACCTAGGATGATTTGCTAAGTCCTTTCAGTCAAGTCTGACTCATTTTGACCTAATTTGGAATTTTCTTGGCAAAGATACTGGAGTGGTTTGCCATTTCCTTCTCTAGCTCATTTTACAGATGAGGAAACTAAGGCAAACACAGTTAAGTAACTTGCCCAGGGTCATACAGCCTAGTGTCTGATGCTAGATCTGCACTCAGGTCTTCCTGACTCCAGGCCTGGAGTTCTATACACAATACCACCTGACTGTTGTAAGAGTTTGCCTCTAAATTGGTTTTTTGATCGTGTTAACTTTTTCATTGTGTTTTATTTGTCCATTTTTGTATCTTAACTATTTCCATCCAATAGCAGGAATAGAATCATCAATCTAGTCTAGCCTTAATCATTCCATTGAAACTACACATGGGAAAAAAAATGTGGAATACAACAAAGTTAGAGGAGTAGTCAGGGCATCCAACAATGAAAGAACAAACACAGGAAGGAAGGCAACCCCAGTGAGGAGAAATTGAGAGAATAAATCCCTGGAGTCAGTTGTGACTAAATACCGAACTGTGAATTTGGAGAAAGTACTGGACTTTAATGAAAGTAAATAAGTTGTTTTTTTTTTTTTTCCCTGCTGGAGACTATTTCCATGGATGCTGCTGTTTTCCCTCTTCGTATTATTCTTGTCTTTAATAAACTTGTGGTTGCTGCTGTTGTGATTGTGGTCGGGGTTATAATTGTTAAATATATTGCTAACCTCAGTGCTTTCAGGGGAAAAAATGGGTGTAGACTAAAATCTCCTTAAAGAGGGAATAGTATCACTTTTTTACTATTGTGCCAGGTAAGTATTTGGCAAATAGTGAGTGGAAAATGCTTGATGCTTAATAAATTTCATAAATCTCTAGAAAAAGACCCAAGGCAAACAGATAGATTCCTAAGGGCTGCCCCTTAGGGTGAACTAATTCATAATGATTTTGAGGAAATGTTCCCAAGGTTAAACATAGTCTTTAAAAATGGGCTCAGGTTTGAGATCCCAAACTCACATGTACTCCTATACTTGAAAAGCATTTTTACATAATTGTGTTCTACTGTGTTCATCTGAAATGAGTCATGTTAAATCCGTTCACAAGGAACAAAAACATGCTTTGTCACTTTGTTCCCTGATCAGTCCTCAAAGGGTTTCTATGTTTAGATACTGACTCCTCCAGGCTGACTTTCTGCTCAGAAAAATTTTTACATCTCCTCCAATCCACTTAATTGTAAACCAAGTAAGGTCAGTTGTGGGGTTTGCTCAGAAAAGATCAGAGATAGAGTCTGAAAAGAAACCTTCATGTTCAGATTATACTCCTTATCTTCAAGTCAACTGGAAATCTTTTCAGGCATTTGTAAAGCAAGAGAAAAGATCAATGGGAATTAAGATTAGTGGGAAAGGCCAATCAGTTTGCAAGAGATTTATCACATACTGGGTTCAAGAGCAAAGTGGTCATGATCTGCCCCCGGCATAGAAGAGTGGTATTCTCAGGCTTTTAATATTCACAGAAATCAAATGAAAATTCTTGTTACTTTAGCCTGTTGATACTTGGAAGCAGTTCTGGGGGTTTGAAAATAGACTCACAGTCCCAAGGGGCCCCTGCCTTTAGGCAGGGATGACTTGAATGAGTAGTTAGGGCTTGTAGATTCTAAAGGAAGGATATAGACTGTGTCTTGATAATTGTATCTGCCTTAGCACTTAGGCTGGGGTCTTACCAGGTGCATTGGATGCTTGTTATATAAAGGAAGGAATGTGTCTTCTCACTACCATGTGGCAGATTACCCGTCAAGAAGTGTATTTTAAGTGACTTTGCCAATAGCGAGAGAAACAAAGACAAAAGGAAACACACTCTGCCTTTAAGTGCCTATTTCATATCAGGGAAAAAACACAAACAGACATAAGTGCATACAAAATCTGGATAAGATGAGAATCATCAAGGCCAACAGATATAGAGCTTACTTTAGAGTCAGACAGTCCTAGTTTCCAATTCAGCTTCTGGCACAAGCTGACCATATCATCCTGGGAAAGTTGAGTAACCTCTCTGTATCTCAAAAGTATATAAATATCCCAATAGGACTAATCTGCAGTTGTAGAAGAAATTTCTTTGCTTGGAGTTTGCTAGAATAATGAAATCACAAATCTGGTCCAAATTTAAGCCAATGAAATATCTACTGGCTAAATTTTATGGGGAAAGGCATTATCTAATGGGAGTGAGAAAAGGTTTCCTTTCTAAGGTGACGATTAAACAGAGTTTTGGAGGAAAGAAAGAATTCTAAGATATTATGATAAGAGAGTGTTTTCCAGGAACAAAGATCAGTTGTAATAAAGATAAGAGATGTAGAAGGGGAAGAATAAATTGGGGGAAAAACAAATAAATTTTTAAGGTTTTTATTGTACTACAACAGGATATAAGCCTTGGCTAGAAGGGATAACAAACTTCTGACTAGTTGTAAAGGCATCATAGCAATGAACAACTCAATGTCAGTGAGAAATTTAATAGGGACAAATTCATTTCGGTTTTAAAAATAATTGTGCATGTGACAGTTACAAGATGGAGGAGTACCTTGTGAGGCAACATTTTGTCCACAACCAGTAAACTGAAAACTACTCAAGGTATTAGTGTGATATGTCTGCTAACTCAATTTTAAGCTGCATTTATATACTTTTGAGATACGGAGAGGTTACTCAACTTTCCCAGGATGATATGGTCAGCTTGTTCCAGAAGCTGAATTGGAAACTAGGACTTTCTGACTCTAAAGTAAGCTCTATATCTGTTGGCCTTGATGATTCTCATCTTATCCAGATTTTGTATGTAATTATGTCTGTTTGTGTTTTTTCCCTGATATGAAATAGGCACTTAAAGGCAGAGTGTGTTTCCTTTTGTCTTTGTTTCTCTCGCTGTTGGCAAAGGCACTTAAAATACACTTCTTGACGGGTAATCTGCCACATGGTAGTGAGAGGACACATTCCTTTCATTATATAACAAGCATCCAATGCACCTGGTAAGACCCCAGCCTAAGTGCTAAGCTGCATTGGCTTGAACCAATAGGAGGAGATAGTTTTGTTGTATTCTGATCTAGTCACACTACATGTGGAATCTTGTATTTAGTTCCATAACACATTTTGAGTAAGTGCAATAAAGAGTTGAAAGTTGGCAAGGATGGTGAATGACATGGTGTTCATTGGAGGAACAGGGATATTTTCCCTAGAGAAGAGAGGACCTTAGTGGGCAAGATGACTGTCTTTAAGTATTTGAAGGATTACCATGTTGAAAAGTGATTTGAGCTGCTCTTTTTGGTGCTAGAGCACAGAACAATGACAAAGTGATCAATTAGACTTGATGTCAGAAGAAAAAAAAAAATCTTCGTAATCATTGTTATCCAAAAGTGGAATGAGCTGTTTCAGAAGATGATGGTTTGCTTTCACTAGACATCTTCCAAATCTGTGTTACTACTTATTGAATTTTCATAATAGGGACTACAAATCCGTGTGGTGGAAGAGGCAGCAAAGTGTTTGTTCAAACAAAAGAGATTACAGGTTTATAACCTGCCACTGGTGCTAAAGTGAGCTTGGGGAAATCATTTAATTTCTTAGCCTCATTTTCATTATGTGAAAAATGAGGGGGTAAGATTATATCTAAGGACCTTCCAGCTCTAAACCTAGGAGCCCATGATTCTTTTCTTCTTCTCTGTTACGGACAGGATAAGATAATCCCTGAGGTTCCTTCCAATTCTGAAATTCTACAGTTTGTGATTCATATACTAGGTCTTGGTTTCTCTGTGTGAGTGTGTGTGTGTGTGTGTGTGTGTGTGCGCGCACGTGTGTGCATCATTCTTTTAGCATTCTGGTGAAGTCAATCTCTTCTCAGAATAATAGGTTTAAATAAATATATCACAATATGGAGTGTTACAAAGGAAATCCATTCTATTGAAATAGTTATCATCATCACCACTAATATGTATATATTCCTTACTATGGGTCAGGGCTTTCTGTGCTGAACGTTTTAAAATTATTACATCATGGGATGCCCACAACCACTCTGTGAGGTGAGTTCTGTTATTATCTTCACTTTATAGATGAGGAAACTGAAACAAATAGTTAAATGACTTGTCCAGGGTCACACAGGGTGTGTGTGTGTGTGTGTGTGTGTGTGTGTGTGTGTGTGTGTGTGTACCTTTTCCAATCTGTAAAGTTGGGATATGCTGCATAGTTGGCTATTCATAAGGGACTGTTTTTTTTTTTCTCTTGCTACAAGATGTGTGTAGAAAGATGCTATAGTGATCCCACGCATCTTTGTAATAATTCATTCTTTAGTATAATGTGGAAGAATTGTATATATATCAAACATTGCTCTTTCTGGAATCATTAAAGGATAATGGCAACCAGGATTAGTCCATCATAACTTTAATTCTATAAAATTGTCCCCATGACTGAACTAAAATCTTTAATACTGGACATGAAAAAGTATTATTGGAAAAGTTTGTATATCATAAAAGAGCAGCTTATGAAAGGTATTAAGTCAAGTTTTATATATCCAATGAGAGGACTGATGGATGACAATGGACTCTGTGTGTGTGCGGTTGGAGATAACAAATGATACATACTTCTTTAAGCGTCAGATGTACTTGAAATCTTCTCTCCATGAAATACATATGAAAATTCAAAAGCTGGCTCCTTGTTAGTCAGCTCTGAGTTGGGAGAGTAGAAGAGCTTTGCCAGTGAAAGGAATACTGAAGGCCAGTCCTTCTTTGGCCTTTATGCAAGCTACCCTCAACACATCAGTAAGGACTGAGTGCAACAATGATTTCTGTAATGGGAACATCAATCAATTAAAAATAGGATGCAGCTGCGGTTGGGAGATCCATCCTGCCCTACTGAAAAGTGACATAGGAGAGAATAGACTGGGGGAGGGGGGACACACTGGGATGGCTGTTTTGGGGTGGTGGGTGGGGGAAAGAGGGGGAGAAAATATGTAACTCCAAATCTTGTGGAAATGAATGATGCAAACTATAATAAAATTTTAAAAAAATAAAAAATAAAAAAAAAATAGGATGCAGGCAGCAAACACATTTCACTGAGATCACCAGATAGGAATCATCAAATCCATCATCAGCTAATAATGCCTTCTGTTAAAATGACACAAGATCTTCTATGAACCAGTGGTCATGCTGTGAAAGGACTGCCTTTAACCAATCTCAGTACTTGACTTCAAACTCCCAAATCTCTTTAATTAAGCTATTCATGACATAGACGTGGGACATTATAAAATGCTGAGATTCAATTCATGAAGTACTTTCTCTGAGGCATAGTAGTAGAGTTCTCATGCTGAACCAATCACTTAACCTCTCAGGGCCCCAGGTTAACTCTCTAAGACAACTTTTCAGGGCACTAAAAAACTCTAGTTCAAATCCAGCCTCAGGCAATTTATAGCTGTGTGAACTCTCTTGCCTCATTTTACTCATTCTCAGAATGAGGATAATATCAGAATCTACCTTGCAGGGTTATTATGAGGGTCCAGTGGGATATTACAACTAAAGTCAATTATAAACATAAGTGTATGTTTAACAAG
>CM053590.1:34767990-34794207 GCA_028646515.1 Pseudochirops corinnae
CTATGATAATTATATTTTTTTTTTTCCCAAAGAGGGAAGACTGGAAATATAACATCATTGAAAAGTGCTTCTGTGTATAGTTACATGACAAAGATTTTTTTTAAAAAATATATTACACAAAAAGGACCTCTTATATGCTTTAGAACATAGAACCATAAGCACCACTGTGAAATATTTTGCATGTCAAACTTTAAAATGCATCTGAATCTTTTGTTCTTTGACATTTAGTATCATTCTCTTCCAGGAAAGGTTGTTGCATTTTTTTTTTCCCAATGACTTTCTGACCTGCCCTTAAAGTCAGCATTCCGATCAGTCTTAGCTGACTTAGAGAAAATAGTGACACATTGACTTTCGCAAGAGATGAATCAAAAGGTGACAGGACTTAAAGAGATGAGACCTTGGCATTCAGTTTTCCATATGAATGTGAGTGTCATCTAAACAAAGAAAAGACTTGTTCTTTAAATATTCAAAGTATGGGAATGTGTATGTTTATATATCTCTCTATACATATATGTATATATAATATGTGTATGTATATACATACACACATATATGTAGACACACACTCATACACATTCTTCAGTCACTACCCTGAACTGCTCCAATATTGTGCTCACACTGAATTGTGGATATTAATTTCTTAATTTAAAGTTCAATTTCAAATTCTTGTTCATTCTCACCTAGAACAACCATTCAAGGGAGAGGATTAATCTTTCTAACGAATTTCCCCTTCGGTTCTAATTTTAAGTGTGAAATGATATGAAAGTATCAGGCTCTCAGAAATTTCTAATAGATTTCAAAATATAGATTATTTCAGTAGCTTCATCATTAAATACCCTGAGGGACTTACTCTTTCTTGCATCTCTGCTGACTTTCTCCCTATTCCATTCTATTTTTGGCATATCTACCCTGGTGACTCTGGTGATCACTGTGATGCCTCCTTTCTGCTGTCCACAGCTATTTCTTCACTGGTTCTATCTGAACACCTTGACTTTGGGTAAAAGAGAACCCCTGTTCAAGTTGCTGCTTTAAGATATCTATCTATCTATCTATCTATCTATCTATCTATCTATCTATCTATCTATCTATTGCTTTTGAATTATAAAAGATCATATTGATTTTCATCCCTCATGTTATATAAGGATAACACACACCCATGTGTCTGTCTGTTCTGTCTGTCTGTAGACATATAAATGAAAAGTATATATGTGGAGCATTTAATATAAACACACCCTATTTTTAAATTTGATACTATTGGGTATTATTAAGTAGTCCCAAACTTCTCTAAAACTGTTGCATACTGAATGCACAATGGTGGAGTTAGACTTGATTTAGTTCTCATTAAGCCATTGGTTTAAAAAGCAGATATCCATGGTAAAGCTTTAAAAATATCTAGAAGGTTTTTTTAAGTGTGTGATAGGGAGTAGTGGACATGGGATTGCAGTTCTGTGTGTTGGTTAGTATATGTATTAAAATCAAAATAGGTTTTCAAGTCTTCCTGATTCTAAAGCTAGAACTTTTCCTAGAACTTCACTGTTTATCCAAGGACCACATATATAGAAGCATGTACTATATAATATAAAAAAGCAGCTGTTATCTACTTACATTTGGTGAATATTTGCTGGGGAAATAGATATTATCTCTGTAATAATATTAGCATAACAGTGTTAAAAGGAAATTTTATTTCATTTGGCTCTTACTCACTTGAGTATGATGAAAGAAAAATTCACTGAATTCTGAAAAATTACAACCTTGTGCTTATTGTAAAGAACTAGGCCCGGAGTCAGAAAGACCTGAGTTCAAATCCAGCCTCAGACACTAGTTGTATGACCCTGGGAAAATCACTTAAATCTGTTTGCCTCAGTTTCCTCATCTGTAAAATTATCTGGAGAAGTAAGTGGTAGACAACTCCAGTATCTTTATCAATAAAACCACAAATGAGATTATGAAGAATTGAACACTACTGGGAATGACTCAACAACAACAAATCTCTCCATGTGATGGCCTTTCAACTAGTTGAAGACAATTGCCATATCTGCTCTTGATCTTCTCTTCTTCAGGCTAATGATTACTTTTTTTTTTTTTTTTACTTTTTTGATCCCTAGTACTTTTAAGTAATATTTTTATGACATAAACCCAAGACTCATCACCATTTTGTTGTCTGCCTTTGGACACTCTCCAATTACTCATTGTACTTTTAAAACGTTGACACCCAGAAGTAGCTCCCAGTTGGATATATAGATAGCCTTCCCCATCTTGTACTCTTTTTTTTTTAGTGAGATATAAGATTTTGTATTAGTTTCTTTTTGAATTTTATCCTCCTATATTCAGCTCAACCCAACTAAGATGAAGATGATGCTAATTTATAGTTATTTAATTGGTTAGAGTTAGGATGGCAGAGTGAAGTGAGCATTTATTTTTCTTAGCTCTCTGAACAAACCCCTCTAAACAACTTTTTTTTTTAATTGACAAACTCAATTCTGAACTGAATAATTAACAAAAATCAGAGTGAGTAGCTTCTTCAGCCCCAGAAAGCTTAGGAAAACAGGAAGTGAGGTCAGCAGGCACTCAAGATAGGGTCTGGTCAGAGTGTGGTAAAGCAGGATTGCCGCAGCTATGGGTCTTAGAGGAAGGAGTGGCAACAGCAGTGGTTGCACTGAAAGCATATAGTATATAAGGATGGCAAAAGGACTGAACACTTAGTCAGAATGAAACAATGAGGCACTATTCTGCTCAAAAGGGGCAGACTATTGGATGCTATTGGACATCTCCTTCAATTATACAGTTCTAGATCCTGGTTCCAGAAGAGTTTGTTGTCCATACCCAGTTCCTAGTTGCAGTTTAAGGGTAGAATAGTGGTAATGAGGGAACAAGGACCCTACAAGAGTAAAGACCAGAGTACAAACCAGGAAAGTAGTTACCAGGACCAGGGCTCTCTCCAGAATATATCACCACTGGTAGAACTGAAAACTTAGAGGACCAGATCCATCTGAGAAATTAGGAAAATTAATCTTAATACTGTGTCATTTGATTATTAATATTAATCTCTACCAATCCCTGTTCTGTCAAAATCTCCATCTTTTAGCCTAGCTTAACAAAGATCTCTCCTATTCTAGCTAAGGAATGTAATTACTCTAAGGCATGCCAGGGCTGGGACCTTCACTTTGTTTATCCCATAAATAGAAGCCAGCTAGACCTAAGGCAGTGCTACCCAAGGTCTGACTCAGTATCCTTGCTTTTTTATCAAGATTTGAGATGACCTGGTCTTCCCAGGGGAAGAACAAGTCAGTAAAAGCTTAATTGAGATGACTTATGTTTGAGGATTTTTTTTTCCAAGCCAACATTTCTCCAGTTAACTTTCTTTTTTGGAATATTTGACACTCTTTGAGAGGGGCATGATGAGTCACTCCTGAAGGCCAACCTACTTGCCACTCAGGGTTGCTTTTTGTTTGTCAGGGGAGGTCTCAATGATGTACTGTCTGAAGGAAGACACCTCGATTTAAAGGATCTCATTGGGTCCTTAAATCATAGATTTTTCCATAGGGAGCAGAGGGAAAGAACTTAATCCAATTTAAGACAAGCCTCTTAAAAGAGCTTAACATAGCAGTCACACTCACTGGAATTCACAGTTGACATTTTTGTTTAAAGAGAGGGGCCAATGACATTAATTTATTGGTGATTGCTTGCCTAGGTAGTAAACTGAATAATTATGCTCAGAACTCTCTCAGAATTTCATTCATGATCAAAACGCCACTATCTAAGAGTCATACAATAAGAGCAGGCATCACCCCAGCCCATGTACAGAGATGAGCAGAGTCTAACATAAAGTCCAAAGTCAAGAAACAGGCAGGAAAAATAAGCAAGAAGAAAAAATAATAATAATGTTAATAAGCTTCTTTGACACAAACTCAGAAGACAATGATTTGCAGACCTCTATAAGAAAGGCTCAAAAGAATAATACAGATTAGACAAAAGTCTAACAAGAATTCCTAAAAGAGCTAAAGAAAGATTAAAAAAAAGAGCAAAAGTGTTTTTCAAAGTGAGTATCAATCAATAGATGGTAATTTCATCACTGGGAAGTTCCTATACCAAACAATGATTGTTGTCTTTTATTTTTTAAACTTTTACATAATGTGCACAATATCATATAGGAGAATTCTTATTATTATTTATATTTAGATAAATCCATTTTGACACTGTACATCTTCTAATACCATATACTAATGACATAAAATATGAAAAGAACTTTACAAACCTTACAGCACATTATACATGTAAATTATTAAGTAATTTTAGACCATTGAATTGTTCCTGTGTATATGTAATATACATACACATGTATGTAATGTATATATAAATATGAATATGTATATATAAATATGAATATGTATATATAAGAAGTAGGTATAATTGTTATTCAATAATTTCAGTTGTGCTCAGCTCTTTGTGATCCTTTCTAGGGTTTTCTTGGCAAAGATACTATAATTATTTACCATTTCCTCTTCAGCTCATTTTGTAGATGAGGAAGCTGAGACAAACAGGATTAAGTGGCTTAGCCAGGGTTACATAGCTAGTAAGTGCCTGAGGCCAGATTTGAAATGATTCCCAAGCCCAGTGCTGTATCCATTGTGACACCTAGCTACCTAAGCAGGTATATGTGTGTGTATGTGTGCATGTGTGCATGTATATGTGTGTATGATAGTGTCTAATGTGTTCATATATGTATACACACATTTATTTACACTTATACACACAAACATGCATATACATGTATACAGAGACACACAGAGACAGTAAAGGATAACAATGTCCTGTTTAAAACATACATTTAGTTGAAACTTGATGAAATATCAGTTATACAAGATAAGTCTAAATGATTTTCCTGCACACTAACAAAACTGGTCTTCTTTTCTTTACATATATACTTTCAAATCTTTCTTATTTTTCTCTTCTCCTCTTCTGGTGAAAGCTAAGATTGTTCACTGATCCTGCTTTCTGAATCTAACAGGGGTGACTGCTGCACTAAGCTCTTTTAAGAGGCTTGTTTTAAGTTAGATCAAGTTCTTTTGCTCTTCTCCCTATTGAAGATCTATGATTCTAATATTTGAACATCTGTACCATTTTTCAAGGTCCTTGGGTTTTTTTGGTTAATTGCTAATTTTTTCTTTGTAACACAAAGTACTCACTTTTGGTCTAATGATGAAAAGATTTCTATCTTCTCCTTCCCAACTTCACCTTGTCTTTTGTATTTATTTCATTCATTTATCAAGAATTTCCTTTCTTAAGACCCAATTTATCTATAGATTATTTTAATTCTGGGATAATTAACTAGTGTTTCAGTAGAAAAAAGTGATAGCACTGTGAGTGCCATAGCTTGGATTATAAATTCCTTCTGACCAAGGAAAATAATTTTTCTCCTTTTGTAGATTCAACAAATATGGGAGAATAGATATATATCAGGAATTTAGTAAGACTTGATGGATCTGAATAATCAGTCCCGTTTGACTTTAGTTCTAATAAGTTCATGTTGAGTCCATAGATTGAGTCAAACTATGTCAATCACTCAAGTTATTTTAAAATTAATGAATTTTTAAATGGTTGTCCTCTGTTTACCACTTCCTTTATGGGAAAAAGGAGGAAGAAGAGAAAGAAGAGGAGGATAAAGAAATTCTCACTGTCCCTTTCCCTGAGGGAATTGATAAACCTTCTAGGTACTCACCACTGGACAATATCTAGAAAACAAAAGAATCTTTGGATAAGATATGACATAAAATAGGAAGTTCTTAACAGTTATTCTCCACTTGTACTAGGCATTATCTATTTTGTAAACTCACCAGTGGTCATTTACTGCTGTAACTTTTGGTTTCTGATCAGGGAATAAAAACTGATTATAAAATTTTCCTTAAACATAGCATAATTATGAAGAAAATCTATTTGAAAATAAAATTACAAAGTGATTCTGCAGCCAAATGGAAATTATCTTTGTTACTCATGGTTTTGAATATTCCCATCAAAATTCCCTTACATCAATCCATTGGTCATGGTATGTTATTTCCTATATATTTCATATATAGTTTTTTCTACATATGTGTTTGTTTTTTGTCTGCTCGTTAAATTGTGAGCTCCTTGAAGGCAGAAACTTGCTTTTGCCTCTTTTTGTATTTCCAGAATTAATCACAGTATGACATGGAGTAGGCACTTATATTTTATTATATCATTATTGTCATCATCATCATCATCATGGGCTTGCGGTCCCCAATTCTCAAATTTTAGGGATTATAATTTTCTGTGTATGGGATATTTCTCCCACAATTGAGCATAAGGAGAGTGTTATCATATTATTTGAATATCAATGAGACCACTATAATAGGTTGTACATAGCAGATACATAATAATTCTTGCTTGAATTGAAGTAAATTGTCTAATATAGCGCAGCTGGTTGCTATCACAACTATAACTAGAAAGCACAATTCCCAATTTCAATTCTGTGTATTTAAAACTATGACCATTTTCCCATTGAAAGATGACTATATTTTCTCTTCTTCTTTACTTATAATGATGATTTCTTTCATTCTCAAGTTGGAGAACTACTTGAAAAATGCGTTTGCCAAAATGTCTGTGTGAGATGTTTGGAAAATCCTAATGAAAGAGGGTTAGAAGGGATTAACTAAAATGCATAGACCCAGTATGCCTTTTGCTGCCTGAACCTTCTAGACTCTCTCTCTCTCTCTCCTCTCTCTCTCTCTCTCTCTCTCTCTCTCTCTCTCTCTCTCTATCTATCTATCTATATATATGTATGTATATATACATATGTGTGTGTGTGGTGTATGTATATATGTGTGTGTGTATATATACACACACACATATATAATTTAATATCTTATTTAATTCTACAGGCTCATGAGTTCTATTGTAGAATTGAAAAAACCTACCAACTGTTGTGAACACTGGCAGCCCATGACTAGATTGAAAAAAAAAATTGGCATTCTATGTCTTTATCAAGAAATTAAGAACTTGTCCTAATCATTTGATTGAGAGGCAGCACAGTGTAATTTAGCAGTGTCAAATTAAAATAGAAACAAGGCCACTAAAATGTACATAGTATCCCCATAGACAAATATCGTACTGACTACTAAAGCCACATGTTGACATAATATAATCTACGTTCAATCATATTTTTATTCATTAAATATTTCTCAATTACATTCTGTACACACACTGGAATGTTTTGGGCCACCTAAGGCCTCAGTTCAATAAACTAAGTGCTTACTATGTGCCAGATACTGTGCTAAGCACTAGGAATACAAAGAGTTAAAAAACAATTCCTGCCTTCAATGAGCTTATAATCTAAAGGGGGCATAACATGCAAACAAATACATACAAAGCAAGCTATATCCACTATCTATAGGAAATAATTAACAGAGGGGAGATACTGGAATTAAGAGAGGTTGGGGAAGGATTCCTGTATGAGGTAGGATCTTATTGAGGACTTATAGGAATCCAGGGAGGTCAGTAGCTGGCACGGAGGGAGAGTATGCCAGAAATGGGGTACATCTAGAGAATGCCAGGAGCTAAAAGATGGACTTTCTTGTTCATAGAACATCCACGAGGCCAATGTCATTGAAATTTAAGAGTATGTGTTGAGGAATAAGGTATTGTTTGTGTTAGTTGTTTAACCTTTACATACATAGATAGATAGAGATATATATAGATATAGATATAGATAAAGATACAGATATAGATATAGATATAGATACAGATATAGATATAGATATAGATATAGATATAGATATAGATATAGATACAGATATAGATATTTTGGCAAGGCAATTGGGGCTAAGTGACTTGCCCAAGGTCACACAGCTAGTAAGTGTGCCAAGTGTGTGAGGCTGGATTTGAACTCAGGTTCTCCTTACTCCACAGTTGGTGCTCTATGCTCCACCTAGCTGCCTCACAACCTTTATTGTTGAGGAGGATCAGTGACATCACAGGGTGATGGCTTGACTTGCCCATGAATTGGATTTAAGTGAGGCAGAGCTGCACAAAGCCATGAGCCTCACTCTTTCTTCCAGAGTCACTGAAATCCAGTGGCAAGACAGAAGTCAAAATGACTGGTGATGGCCTGGGATAGAGCTGATGACCTTGATATTTTTGATGTCTTACCATGCTCCAAACACTCCATGTCACCTGCTTCAGCTACCTTCATGGAGCTTGAAATAAATTGTTCTTATTCTCCCATTCTCCAAGGGGAAGTCATCACATACTTGGGGTATACATTCCCTAACTCACTAACAGGTTTGAATGCTATAAATTACCCTTAACTTAGCTTAGGCCATCTGCCAAGACAGTTTTACCAGTATGGGACTGATGTCAATATGCTTCTTGGAGGCACAAGTAAGAGTTGGGTGACAAGTGGATACCACAGGTGGATGAGCAGACCTAAAAAGGACTCAGTAAGCAACTCATATCACAGATTCTAACCCTCTCTTAACACCCTATACACCCTGGAAAATGGTGTAGATGTATATAGTCAATGTGGAATTTTATAAAACTAAAAATGTAGGAAGGCGCTAGACCATGAAGGAATTTGAGTGCTAAACGGAGCATTGTTTATTTTCTCCTGGAGGCAATAGAAAGCTACTGGAATTTATTGAATAAGGGAGTCAGACTTTGGTTTAAGGAAAATCACTTTAATGGCTGAATGGAGAATGAATTAGAGTGGGTAAAGACTTGAGGCAGGCCCACCCACCAACAGTCTTTTCCAGTAATCAAGGTGTGAGGTGATAAGGGTCTGCACTGGAGCTGAAACAGAGTCAGAAGAGAGAAGGGGGGTATATAGAAACCTCTGTAACTGATAGCCAGCCTTTGAGTCAGGAAGACCTGAGATAAAGTCTACCTCCAACACATCCTGGTTCTGTTAGTCTAAGTAGGGAAAAAATAGATTCAAAACTTGTTTCTATTTGTCTGAGTATTTTTCTGTCACCCCATGCAATCCACTTAACTCTAAGTATCCAATAAATCTAAGAGCTTAAATTGCCACTGATCTGCATTAATGAAGGGAATTTCCTCACTGGGAGTTCCACATAATGATATTACAAGTTTGTGTGAAAAAAATCACCATCTTTTAATTTTATTTATTTATCATCACATTTTAATGAATCTCATTTGTTCACACCAGAAACAGGGGAGGTACAATCATCTTCTACTCCTTTAATTAACCTCTTCCCTTAGGTATATTAGCTGAAGTTTTCAGTTAGATCAATGACCAAGTCAGGTGAACTTAAAATTAAAATCTAACATGATTTTGCCCCAAAGGCAAGAGTCTGAATATTCCCTAGGGGAACAGCAATCTTTGCCAAGTGGAAACTTTTATCAGTATATTTTGAAATTGCTTTTCCCACACAGTGTTTCTTAGCATGGCCAATTGAATTCAGAAAAGGTTTGGCATGTGTGCCACTAGAAGTCTGTCAAATAAGGTTTACTGACTGTACATTAGCTACCATCCTACTTCCACCCAGGTTTAATAATCAGAAAAAGAAATGTTAACTGTTTAATATTTGAACACATTTTTAATATTTAAACACTTCCTTCCAGTTGTTAAACCAATATTAAAGTAGGATGGAAACTTGCTACTGGCTACTGTCCATCTTACAAATGTCTTTTGAAGATCAATATAGTGATGGTACATGTTGCCAATCTCAGAAAGGAAAAATATAGTAACAATACTTGTTTTTGGTATATGGAGGGCAATGTAGAATGCCCCCCCCCCTCAATCACCAGCAATAGATGAGGAGTGAATTGTTTGGCTCTAGTCTATTGAACAATGATTGATGTTTCAAAACTTCCTCTAGGGTTTCCTTTTCCATATGGATTTGGACTGACAAGAACTCCCCTTCCTTTTGAAGGAGGGAAAGGGAAGTGGAAATGCATCCTCCTACCTGTATATTTTGGACTATAGTCATTTCTAATTCTAAAAGCTTCTCAGAGAGGGTGCTTAAATACCAGAAAGACTCTCTCCTCCTGCCATAAGAGAGGTATGGGGATGGGGAGGGGGGTCACACCCCAGAGCAGCTATTCAGATAGTATTGAGTGAAACTTTAATATTTTATTTTTCCCAATTAAAAGTGAAAACAATTTTCAACATTCATTTTAAAAATTGATTTTTCAAATTCTCTCTCTCCCTCTCAACCCCTCTCAAGCAGTTTGAAGTAGGTTATACATGAATAATCATGCAACACATAATTACATATTAGTCAAGTGGTAAAAAAGCAAAACAAAAAACCAAAGACCCAAATAAAAACTCAAGAAAAATAAAGTAAAAAATGTATGCTTCAATCTGTATTTAGATTCCATCAGTTCTTTCTCTGGGGATGGGTAGTATTTTTCATGATAAATCCTTCAGAGTTGTCTTAGATCATTGTATTGCTTAAAATAGCTAAGTCAATCACAGTTGATCATCTTAAAATATTGCTGTTACTGTGCACAGTGTTCTCCTGTTCTATTCACTTCACTTTGCATCAGTTCATGTCTCTCCAGGTTTTTCTGAGAGCACTGAACTCATCTTTTCTTGTATCACATATGGATATAGATAGCTTTGATTACTTCATTTAAAAAATGTTCATTTTTTTTGGATCATCTGTCAATTGGGGAACGGCTCTTATTTTTTTTTTTTTATAAATTTCATTCCTTTCTCTAGATATTTGAGAGATGAGGGCTTTATCAGAGAAACTTTCTTCAAAACTTTTTTCACACATGGTTGTTTGATCATTTTCCAGTCTATTTCTTGACTTTTAAATTTTTGCTAAAATTGGGTTCTGCTTCCAGCATGGAGGGTACACTCTCAAGCTTCAGGGATTTTGTCCAATTGTTTGCAGAGATACTTCTAGGGACCTGTAAGTTCACTTCTTGTAAGGTGGTATGATCAAAGGAGAGGTGTGTTTTATTCCTCTTCTGATCTTGTGCTCTGGTCTATGATGGACCACAAGCACTCTTCTGAAACTATGATCAGGGTCCCTGCTCCACCATAACTTCAAACTCTGAAGTTGTTCTCCTTCTTGCCCTGGGACTTCTACTCAGGACTGCAACCTTGATCAGAGTATGGGCAAAGTAAGACTCCTGCCTCCAGTGCCACCAAAGAGACCCTTATAATATCCTTCTTAACCATTGTTCAACCTCCCTCTTTGATTTGCTTCATGTAAAGGTCTATTCAATGAATGTGTGTGTGTCCTCACTCGAAGTGAAAACCAAAAAATACCTAGCTTAAAACCTTAAAATCCATGACTAGTTAGTTGCCTGAATGGAGACCCAGCTGGCCAGTTCCATTAGGTCAACTCAGCTCATCATCTCCTCTCCTCTCTTCTCCTCTTCTCTCCTCTCCTATCCTGTCCACTCCTCTCCTGTCCTCTCCTTTCTTCTCTTCTCCCTTTACCTAAGGGTGTTCTGCCCAAAGGAAGTTAAATTTTGATGGCCAAAAGCTACTTAGTTAACTTGGGGTTTAGTATCTAGATTCCTTTCTCAAAGACCAGGCCATAAACCCAATTCACTCTGGTTATCACGGCATGGACAACAACATCCCCCTGCCCAAGTACCCCTTAACAGTTATCCTTTGGGCCCTCCTCTCTCAGAGTGAATGTAAATAGTAATTGTTTCTCTTTTGACCAGCAACCTTGAGCATCTTCCCTTCTAGTTTTATTTTTTTTTCCTTAATTAATGGGGCCATCCTTTGACACACTTCTTGAAGTGACTTATTCACTAGGTGGAGTGAGAACTCAAAGTGAGAACCTGAAAGACCTTAGCTTTAAAAGGCCAACATCTCATTCTGGGCCATCTTTAGTCATCCTGATCCATTTCTGGCCACTGGACCCAGATATTTCCGGAGGAGAAACTTAGCCTGGTGACCTTACACCGCCTTCCTTTACTGAAATCAAAGTCAATTGCAAGTCACATCATCATCTCCCTGATGTCATGGTCCTCTTCAAGAATGAAAGGAAAAAACACAACCCCAGTTCCAGAAGCAGCTGCTGATTCATTCACTCCCAAGGCTTAATCCTGGTTTGCTGGAGCCTGGTCTACATTGGTAGAGCCTGCATTATACTGTGTTCTACTCTCACCCATGTGTGACAGACATTTCCTACCAGACTTTTGAATTTTCTGGGGATAAAAAATTGTTTCACCTCATCCTTTTCTAGGTTCTGCCACTCCAAGATTTGTTTTAGGACATTATTTAAAGGTCTTCACAGGGTTTCAGGGAGAGCTCAGATGAGTCACTGCATTCTCTCTACCACCTTGGCTCTGCCCCTCTTGCTGAATCTTTAGTTACTGTCTCACTACATTACAAAATAACAAGAACAACAACTATCACTATTAAAGAAACCTTAGGAATCTTGCTCATGAAATCACCAGATAGGATGTGTGGAATTTTACTCTTCCATTTTGGACCCAGAAAAAGTAATAGAATTAAAGACACATAATACCACTTCAATTTTTCTCAACAAAAGTGTTCATATACTTGGTTCTTAAACACACACAAACACATACACACACACACACAAGAGCTAAAACTATTCAAATGGGGAAAAAATCTTATACAACATCATAGAATTATTGCTTGAAGGACCTCCAAAGTCTTCTAGCTCAAACCCCTCATTTTACAATGAGGAAAATAAGACCCAAAGATGGTAACTGACTTGCGTCAGGACCCAGAACTAGTAAATGGCAGATATGGAATTCAAATCCAGAATGTCTCTGAATACCAAGGCAGTACTCCTTCTACTGTAGTAATGTCCCTCTTTAAAAATTATTTTCAATATTGAAGGATTGGGGAAGGAATATGAAAGAGAGGAAAACAGATGTTTTACTGAACCACGTACTCTAAGAAAGGAACATATCAAAAAAGAGTGAAGTGTCTGCCAGCTATTTCTAGCAAATTTGCACTACAATTGACTTGAATGTATTTAAATATAAAATATTTTCACTAAACTCTAAGCCACTAGTGCAGTCTTCCAACTAATTAGGCCTTCAAATTAAAAAAAAAGTTTCAGGGAGAGTAGTTTAGATTAATTGTATTTGTGAAATTCATTTTTATTTCAATGAATTTTCACTTATGAAAGGAGTACAATGCTTCAAAACCTTGAGCAGTAGATATCAAATTAAAAAGAGGCTACCTCTATCAATGCTAATCAACTTCAACAATATTCTGCTTCTAAATATCCATAATAAAAGGGAAATTAAAAAGGCATTTTTCCACCTACAAGCAAATGTTTCTGACCATTTACAATTTCCATGGTACCATGCTCATCATTATCTCCATTCAGTTATTTTTAGGTAAGACTACGCTCACCTTTAAAAATGCTGAGGGAAAACTTACTAATTGCTTCATGATGCATCTTGTAGTGTTTGAGTATTAGAAAATTCATCTTTCTTTCTCTACCTTCACTCCTGCTTTCCTTCTCCTCCTCCCCCCTCTTCCCCCTCCTTCTGCTCCTCCTCCTCTTCCTTCTTCTTCTTCTTCCTCCTCCTCCTCCTCCTGCTCCTCCTCCTCTTCCTCCTCTCCACAGACACACCATTTGTTACCAACTATGTCTTGCTTGCAAGAACTAACAAGGCTTGGGTAAATGGATGGACAGTGGGGACAGAGACAGACAGAGAGAAAGAGAGAGGATTCAACCATCAGACACATTATTGCAATAATACAGTAAGTTCCCACTGTAGAAAACCCTTTCCTGACAGACAGGAAACTTGTTTCTAAGTTACAGTCATGCAAAGTCACTTGGTATATAGGTCTGCTTAGTGACTCGACAATTGAACGAAGACCTTTCTGCTCCCTGACCAGATTTTCCCACAATTTTTACTGCCTGCAGGAAAAAAAAAAAAGAACCAGAAATTATATGACCAGAAAAAGTCAGCATGAGCAATATAGATAGAATGAAGAACGAGGCAGCCAGGTGCTACAATGTTATCCTCCAAATTTTAAAGAATGTGGAGGACAGCCATTAGTGTTAAAAATTTGTCCTCTAGGAGAATTTATGGAAGAGAGAGAAGAGGGGCACATGTAGCAATGTCTACCATGCACAGAAACATATACATCTCCAAGACTGTGTTCATTTGTGAAGTGAATTATCTAGACCAAAATTCCCACCTTTAGTTCATGCTTATTTTTTTATTAAAATGTTGATGGAAGCAGAGAGTCACCTACATACTATTCCAATATTAAGGTAGTTCTCAGCTTTCTCCTTTGTCGGCAATCCGTCTATCCTTACATCCTGCCAATATGCTTATTCTGAGGTTCCAGGGGTTTCAGATTATTTTTTTCTTTTCTTCAGAAGTGAAAATACATTCATGCTTTTGCATTACTCTGTTGGATCAGAATGGAATTGCTCAGAGGAAGAATCATCTGTTATAGTGGGAGAAGGAAGAAATCTGTTCAGCCTGTATGAAGGCCAAAAAAAGGGCATGTCATGGCCAAAATATTCACTTTTTCCCATTCCACTATTTATTGATGACACTGTGTACTTTCAATTATAAGTAGGATCAACACTTTCACTTATCTGTGTTGGGGAACAGTGCCTTAATGTCAAAAAGAATATAATCTAAAAATAATTTGCCTCCAAATCCTTAATTGTAAGAGAATTGCAAATCAAAATAATTCTAAGGTTTTACTTCACACCTATCAAATTTGACTAGATTTTTAAAAATAGAATAGTCATTGTTGGAAAGTTTCGAAAAGATAGACACCCTAATACACTTTTGGTGGAGAAGTAAAGTGGTTCAATCATTCCGGAAATGATTTAAAATTATGACAAAAAATGACTAAAATGTCAATTCCTTTTGATCCAAAAAGTGAATTATAGGTAAATTAATAAGTTTAAGGACAGAAAAAATGGTCCCTTATCTACAAAAATTTGGAGAGCAGCAATTTGTGTGTATGCGTGCTTGAATACACTTACGTGTGTGTGTCTGTGTGTCTGTGTGTGTGTGATAGAAAAGGACTTAAAATGGAGTAGTTCCCACATTAGGGAATGGCTAGAGAAAGTGTTATATATGAATATAATGAAATTTTACTGTATTATAAAAATTAACAAAATGAACAACTCAAAAAAGCATGGAAGACATGAACTGATGAGAATGAAGTGGGTTCATGAAACAGAAGAATATATATAACTGCAACAATGTAAATGGAAACAAACAATGAAATTGAATGCTACGTAATTATAATGGACAAGTTTGGACCTGGAGAAAATACATAGGTGCCCCTTCTTTCAGAGATGAAGTTGTGGAGGGACACAATGGGTGTGGAATACCACATGCATTATGAGACACAAAGGATTTCGTGGTTAGTTTTGATGAACTGATTTTTCCTCCATAGTTATTTTACATTTGTTGTAAGAGAAGTATTTCTGAATATGGATGAAAGAAGATATTTGTAAGCATTTGTGCAATAAAAATAAAAGATAACAATAAAATAAGATTGATTATATATTTGAAAACTTTAATAGTAAAAAACATATTGAAAATCACAGTTTTTCTTCAAAACTTGCTAAAAAGAATTTATTCATTGTATCTCTGTGCTAGGCAACATGGTAAGCCCTAGAAACACAAAGACAGATTAGAATTTTTAAAAAATTCTCTCTCCCAAAGGGGCTCAAAATCTAATAGGAGATAACATACAAATAACTATGTAAAAGCAAAATACATACTAGGTATATCTGAGAAAATCTCAGAGGGAAAGCATTAAAATTGAGGAGGACTAAGAAAGGATTTTCATAGGAGGTGGCACATTTGTTGAAATATGATGGGAACCTGAGAATTCTGGAGGAAGAGAATATTTTGGGGATGTGAATAAACAAGTAAAAATGTCCAGAGTTAGGAGATGTTATATATTGAGGGAAGAAAAGGCAAGTAGGTTGATGGCACTAGATCATTAATCTTTTTCACATTTGTGTGTATGTGTGTGTGCACGTGTGTGTATGCATCTGCATGGACATGTGTGTGTTTGAAGAGAGGAGGAGGTCCAACATAAGAAAACTGAAAAGGTAGAAAGGGATCAAGTTATGGATGGTTTTAAAAGTCAAAAAGGAAGTTGGGGAAGAAAAAGAGAGAGAAAAGAGAGAGAGAGGGGTGAGGGGTGGGGGTGAATGAGACAAGAAGACCAAGCAGGATCTTGCAGTGGTCCAGCTGTGAAGTGATGAGTTCCTGCACCAGGATTTTATCAGTGTCAGAGGAGAGAAGGAGCCATGCCAAGGGAAGAAAGTAGAAATGACAGGGCTTGGCAAGAGATTAGATGTGGAGGCTGCAAATGAGAGGTTGAGGAAGACACCTAGTTTTGAAATTTTAGACCTGGAGAGATGATGTGACCCTAGACAACAATAGAGAAGTTAGAAAAGAAGTTTTTTTTTTATTTGTTTTGTGTGGGAGGGTGATAATTCAATTTCAGAAACATTGAATTTATGATTTTTGGTGGACATTTAGTTTGAAATATTGAATGGATTGTTGGAGATACAAGACTGGAGATTAGGATGGAAGTTTAGGCAGGACAAATATATCTGAGACTTGTCTGCATAGTCAATAGTTGAAACCATGGCAGCTGAAGAGATAAGTAAGTGAAATAATATAGAGGGAGAAGAGGAGGCCCAGCACAGAGGTTTGTGGGACACCACAATTAGCCAACAGGATTAAGGAGTGGTCAGGCAAGTAGAAGAAGCAGGAGATGGTGATGTTCAGTCATCATCATCATTGTCATCATCATCATTGTCTAGAAAAAAGAGAGTACCAAAGAGAAGAGAGTATTTGATAGTATCAAAGTGACACAAAGGCCAAGAAGGATGAGGACAAGGATGGAGAAAAGAGATTATTGGTAATCTTGAAGAAATGAGTTTTAGTTGAAGGATGAGGAGAGAATCCATATTGTAGAGATTTAAGAAGAATGTGAGAGGAAGGAAGTGGAAGTACTTCTTTTAGATGGTTTTCTCAGGAAGTATAAACACAAAAGAAGTGATATAGGATGATAGCTATCACCAATAAATGGATCCATTTTTATGGCTTTTTCCCCAAGAATGAAGGAGACATAGATATGATTATAGGTAGTGAGAAACAGAAGTACACACACACACACACACACACACACACACACACACACACACACACCATACCTAGTAACATGTTTGACCTTACTCTACTTTGATACACATGGACAGTAGGGTTACATCTAACAGATTCTACCTGTAATTTCCTCACCCAGTTCCCTTCCAAATGAAGCATTATATATTGATGAATGAGTCTTAAACTCTACTACTCCTGGACTAAGTAGGGCAAGTCCCATGGAACTTTACTCCTCACTATCTGGATTCTGACACATTGCAGCAGGTACTCAAACCCCATTGTCTGGTAGGAATCAGACCAAAACTGTACAAATTAGTAACAGTAACAGAATGTGCATGTTGTAAACTGGGAAGAGGATACCAGCAATCGTCCTCCTCATTTCTTTTTGGAAGCAGATACCCCCATTTCTTCCATGTAGAGGATTTCCTCTCTCTCTCTCTCTCTCTCTCTCTCTCTCTCTCTCTCTCTCTCTCTCTCTCTCTCTCTCTCTCTCTCTCTCTCTCTCTCTCTCTCTCTCTCTCTCTCTCTCTCCCCCCCCCTCTCTCTCTCTGTCTGTCTCTCTCTCTGTCTCTCTCTGTCACACACACACACACACACACACACACACACACACACACACACACACACACACACACACACACACACACCCCTGTGCTTAGGCAATTTTTTAAATTTCGGTCCCCCCTCTCAGGGAGATGAGAACTTCAGGAAGGCAGATATTTTCTTTTGTTTTTCTCTTTATGTTTCCAGGGACCAACACACTGCTTAACCTATAGTAGCTGATCAATAAATACTTTATTATGGAATTAATGAAAGTGTCGTACTCTGATAAGAAGAAACCTAAGGCTGTGTCAGATCATGGGAATAAATACATCTAGTACTAAAACTTAGAACTTTAGGAATCAATAATTTGCATATGACTGAGATGATGTTGAAAACAGTAATTTTCAAAATCCACAATCTCCAACATGTTTATAACATCAAATACAGAAACACAATAATGTAAAACTGTAGAATGGAATGGGTGTTTTGGATGAGGCCTTAGAAATCATATGGTGCTACTCTCTTGATTTGCATGGGAGGAAACTGAGTCTCAGAGAAATGACATTGCCTTTAGACTAACAATCCTTTGAATTCCTTAAACAAAAATACTCAGTTAGAAGTCTACTGCAGTTTTCAAGATGACAGCCATGCTGAAAAGCCTAGGTGATTTACAGCTTTTTCGTATCCCCAATCAGTTGGGCCTCATTCCCATTTTACCTACAAATCCTCAGAACTCTCAATCTAGATATCTCTTGCAGGTGCTACACACAGCTAACCTTTCCATAAGATTGACTGCCAGACTGTGATATTTGTTGTGTGATAATATGGACTTGGTGCAGTTTAAATTATTTTGCAGAATTGAGATACATGGAATCTTATCTTACGATAGATTTCAAGGACCAGTATTACCTGCAAAAACTTCTTAGGAAAAATAAAATAGACCATAATGAATCCCAAGTGGAAGGCACAACAGGGGATCTTTCAAAGCAAGGGCATCTTGAGGGGGCTCACCTATATTTGTCATCATCACTGTGGTTGATCATTGTTTATTAAGCACCCACTGGGAGAGGGGAAATGATTTGGTAGGAATGCTAAAACATCCAAACTCTAGCAAAATGGATACAGCTGAGAGTATAATTTTCCTCCCTGGCAGGTTGCCTGCTGATCAGTATAAACACCCCCCTAGCTCACTCTTCACAATGGCAAATGATAACTAGGAACACGTAACAGGATTAGACTGGAGACTGCTATGGTTGAGGTGTTTAGGCAGTTTAGCTGACTGGTTTATGTCAGAGGTGGCTGGACTTTCTAGATTATGTTTTCTTTCTTATACAAGAACGAAAAAAATAAGATTACTTTAACTTCACTTCCTTTCAACAAGCAATTTATTAAGACCCAGACATAAAAACAAACAAACAAACCCAACTGACCAACAAACAAAACCAGGCACTGAATTCAAGGAGCTTACATTCTACTGGGGGTTGGAGAGACATTGAGTAAGTACACAGATTAAGTAGATGCATGATCTTTCATAAAGCCATAAATGCTAAAGCTTTTCCTCTATCACTCACATCTATTTAACTGCTTTCTACTTATTTGTACTTAGAATTTCCTATTTCTGATTTAAACATTATATATGTGTTTTGTATATACACATGTATATGTATGCACATGTGTATATGTGTATATAAGTATGTATGCATCATGATTTCTTCTTTAAAATACAAAGTATTATGGAATCTCACGTTAATCTAATTCACGTAGAAGTCAAGCTGCTTTTTAATGCTTAATAGATATAATTTTTGAAATATTTAGATTTTTCTAAATATTTTCAACCTCTGAAACTTTATCAATGGCTTCTTCCATTTTTTTCCCTTTTATCTTTCTGAGAATTGGAGGTTTGAGATTTTGATGTCCTGTTTTGTTCATTGACATACTTTTGTAGGAATTAAATTCCTTTACATTCACAATCCCAATAGCATAAACTTGTGTATAGCATTTCTAACAATGTTTTTTATTGCCTCTTCATACATTATCAATTCCCTATTTTTTGTGATTCTTAATTTTTGCAATATTATTTTATTTGTTCTTTTCTGATCAAATTAGCCTTTTTTTAAGTTGAATTAGTCTTCAGAAAATCACTTCCTTGTTTGAATGTTCACATTCATAGTCTCTTTAGTTTTCAGTGTTTAAATCATTTTTTAAGCAAAGCTATATACCTGAAACTTGTTCTGCTTTAATGTTTATATAGATACACCATTTACAGAGAATGTGGTAGTAGTAGTAGTAGTAGTAGTAGTAATAGCAGTAGTAGTAGTAGTAGTAGTAGTAGTAGTAGTAGTAGTAGTAGCAGTAGTAGTAAGCATGTCTATAATATTTTATGATTAGCAAAGTTCTTTTCAAATATCTCAATCCTTACAGCAACGCTAGTGATGAAGTGCTATTATTATTCCTATTTTCAGATAAAGGAACTGAGTCAGACATAGGTCAAATGAATCATGCAATGTCACACAGGTAGAAAGTGTCTAAAATAAGATTTGTATTCAAGTTCCTGATTCTAGGTCAAACACCATATTCCCTGCATGTATTAATGGCCCAGGTAGATCTAGAAGTAGAACACTATTTCCATTTTACACACACATGAGTGTGCATATATATACATAGTGTATATATGTATATGCATATATGTACACTGTATACATTGTGTGTGTGCACATATATGTAGATATTGCCATGCATGTTGGTAGACGTGTATAGCTATATGTGCATACATACACATATACATATCTTACAGCTAGCAGATAATAGAGTGGTTTAATACCCCCTCCTTTTCACCTATCACCTAACTTTTTATTTGAATAAATTTTACCTATGGCACTTTGATTTCATTTCTAAGAATCTAAAAAAATACTGTATTGATTCATAAAATAATATTCCTAGATTTGTAGAATATGATTATTATGCCACTCTTTCATTGGCTTTTCAATATATTATATTGCTCTACTTATTTTAATATTGTATTAATAATTGATAGTCCTGTACAATCTAAATTTGTATTCCTCCATATGGGAACTGCTACCTCTCACCTATTTCTTAACATCTGTCTCTGATTGGTGGCAATGTGGAGATTAGCAGCTGCATTTCTAGGTGATTAAAACTTTATTACCTTCTCTGGTTTATAATAATTTTTTAAAAATATTATACTGGGGATTCTACTGCTCTACAATTTGATCTCATTTCTCTTACTTCCAATCTTCTTTTTGTGATTTACTAGAATGTTTTCTTCTATTTTTGTTTGTTTTTTACTTTTTATTTTCTAATTGACTGTTGACTCAATTTGTCTCACTGAGCTCTATTTTCGAAGTCAGTTGTATGTTAAGTATTCATTTCATTTAAAACTATTTACTGTCATTTGTTTACTATATTCTATTGTTATTTTATTCATGCATTTCACAGCTTCTGCCTCTTCACTTTTACAATTTCTTCCTCAGCCCTCATTTTGACAGTGTCAATTATTTTGTTAAGAATTTCTATAGTCCCTTTTTTACTATTTTTTTTAAATTTTATAGAAGCTTAAATTTTCTATCTCTTAGATTAGACTTTTTACTAAGCTTCTAAATGATTCAAGAAGCTCATATGGTTGTTTTCTCTACATTGATAAGCTGGAGTACCTTAAATACACATAATTAGATAGATGAAGAAATTAGACTGAATTCCATATGAGGAATAACTGATTTAGTCAAAGGTTACAAAATCGTTAGTGCATAGATGGAAAGTACCATAGAGATCAACTAATTCAATATTTTACAGTTACAGAAACTGTTTAATAAAGTTTAAGTGATTTGTCTACAATTCCTCTAGCTATTTTGTCATAGGCAGAATATGAATCTGGTTTATCTTGGGACAAAGACAAACACTCTTTTTAGTATTGTTTACCTGGAGGGAAGAAAAGGCTGGGGGAAACAGAAAGACTGATAATTGTCTTCAAGAATACTGCTCACTATATTCCCAGAGAGGAATACTAGAACAAACGGGTAGAAAGTGTGAAGGTAATATTTAGGCTTCAGTTAAGGACTGTGGGGGAGTGAGAAATAAAGTTATGAAAACTTTCTGATAGTTAGATTTAGTAATAAATAGAAGAAGATGCCTACAAGGATAGTGGGTCTCACACGTTAGAGGATTGTAAGCAAAGACTAGATGACTACATGCTGAGTGTGTTGTAAGGTGGAGTCTTTGGAAGACATGGGCTCTATTGTATGAACAGTGACAATATCAATGAACACTCCCAATACTGTAAATATGTGACTTTTTAACTCATTTGTAGAGACCTAATTGTTATTATCAAAGTCTTATTCCATTCCGGTATTTTCCCTTGGTTTATTTATTTATTATATTATTTATTTATTTTTCATTATATTTATTTATTTATTCTTTATATTAAGACCATACTTTTTTGTTTATTCATTTCTTCCATACCTTTGATTGCTTTTTTCTTCAAGGTTTTTCTTGGGATGATTTATTTCCTCTGCCTTCCATTGTTATTGTGGTTCTTTTTTTTTATTAACTTGGCACATTTCTTACTTTTTTGAGGTGATGTATGGGAATGGAGCTTATACACAAAATTTCTCTCAACCATATTGCCCGAAGTCTCTAGTGATCTTTCTACTTGACTACATAAATTCTCCTTTGAATTGTTACCGCTAGAACTATAAAGACTTCAGAGACTGGAGTTTCCTACAGTCAACAAAAGTGGTTTTGAGGGTTGGTACTAGAGGAAATTATGTGGAGAAAAATTATGATTTTCTCTTTAAAAATAGGGAAGACCCTTGAATTAGAAAGATAATAGTTGAAGTAAAATTGTAATAAAAATTTTGATTTATGTATTTGAAGGGTTATGCTAACTTCCAATATTGATGTGTAAGGACTGTATTATCTGGGTAATTTATAAATGTTATTTAAGGCAATCTTAGGGGTCTATTTGGCATGAATTGATGAATGGAATGTGTTATACATTTTATACATTTAGGGCTATCTTAATGTTCAAAGATCAGGTTTATGATGATGTGAAATAAACATGATATATCAGATGCCCAATATTTTGTCATATTCCTCATTGGCCATGCTTGCCCATGCCCTTCATCAATCTTGATGATGTTCTACTTATTCTGCTGGACTTGGTTGATGAGACTTGAATACTACTCCACTGGTCAGCATTGATTGTTGCAAAAAACAATCCTTCTAACATCCCAAAGATGATGAATACCATTACATCATAGATACAAATAGATATAAATAATCTTTACCACACAGATATTCTATTTTCTACTTTTCAAAAACTTTTTCGTGATTTTGTGTGTGTGTTCATGTACAACCAGAATGTTGAAATGAGAAGCATTTTTCTATTTTTAAGTGTTCTTCATTGATGCAAACTATAATAAAATTTTAAAAAAAGTGTTCTTCATAATTATAGTTACCCTGTGCCACTGATTCAATAATAATTAAAATGATTTCTTAAATGTTCTAATATTTTAGAACAGTAATGTAAAAGAATTAGAAACAGATCCCTGCCTTAATATATTGATTTAGAAAAAACACAAATTTCCATTATTTACATTGTATTTTTTAAAAATTAACTGTGGTAACATTTCCTGAATTAGATTTTAATCTCATTTGGCCACACCCAGGAGTTTGGACATTTGTTTTAATAATACACACATCCACATACACGCACACAGATGTGTATGTATCTCTCTATCTCTATCTATCTATCTATATATCTATCTATTTATCTATGCATGAGTGTATACAGCTGTGCATAGATCTATATATGCATGTGTATATGCATGTATATACATACATACATACAAATATGCATGTGTGTATGTATGTGTGTGCATATATATATACATATACATACAAACTTAAACAAACATATATACTTCTGTGGTTAAAGGATTACCTTCATACCTCCCCCTATATGTTTGGTTGTTATTTTTAAAAAGTATTAAGACAATCCTGTTGACTTGAAAGGCTCGGAATTCTAAAGGTTCAAATTAATGACATAACTTCCTAGTCACTTGATATAAAAGAACCACACTTAACACAAAATGTACCCTGATATTCCCTGTCAAAATAAAATGGGTAACTCAGATAAGGGAGATTTGCTCACTTGACTCAGTTTAGGGGTATCCTCAATGAATATCCATGTTGAATATTCTCCTTCCATGACTTAGCAAATCTCTTTTTTTTTTTTTACTTTTATTTGAATGATCTATGCAGATCTCATTTCATTTCAACATGAAACATGTATGAAACATACTAGGAGACTGGCATGAATCAGACTAAGTTCAAAACTGTAGGAAAAGACTGTAATGTTTTAAATGCTTAAAAGAAAAAAAAAACTTTTTGCTTTCTGATTTCTGCCAAAATTTAATTTCCTTGTAAATCATAGTTTTATTTTGTTTTGGTTTAAACCACACATATCCTATCCAAAGATGGGACTTACTTTCCTTCTTTAGGGCATGTGTTTGGTTGTCCTTCTGGTAATGTGGATGGATTTGCACTGACACCTATGTTGACTTTTTCTGCAATGTAGCTACATATATTCTCTTTTCTGCCCAATATATGAATCATAATTGAAAGATATATGTTCCCTTTATTTCAAATATGTTTTGATATACTCCTTTGGAAAGAGGTTCCTTGCTCTATGGCAGCATTGATGCTAGTATCTTGCTTTGAAACCCAGTCTGGACTTTAATTTCTGCATTCCTGTTTCTTGCTCTCTAGACTTTTAAAAAGTTGCAAAGTTGTAATGATATTTAATTCACCTAGAATTGAAAAATACAAGACCCAAGTCAAAGGATCAGTTCTCAAAGACACATGGCTTTGATAGAAAAGAATTCCCTGCAGGCTGTCCTCTTACAACACTGAATCTCACAATATGACATGAGCAGAGGAGTGGAACTACAGAGTAACAGAAAGGACTGTGACCAAAGACAGGATGGAAACAGGAGAAATTCTTATAAATTTGTTTGTAGCCTTTCAAAGATCCATACATTCACTACATGGTTTGCTAACCAGAACCAGTTATAACATGACTGTTCATGCTCCGCAATCTCTACAAGATAATTATTTCCTTACACATTTTGTCTATTGTTCTAGAAGCAGGCTTCCAGCATCCCTTCATGGACAGATGCAACTCAAGGTAATCTACTCATGTGCCAGATCCCTGAAACACTTATTCATATACGAGGCCCATCAAATAAAGTTAAAATTCAATGCCTGGCATTCAACGTCCTTCACAATTTAGCCCAACCTTTCACTAGGGTCCAAATCCTATTACTTCTCTTCACATTTCCTATGCTTAAGACAGATCACCATCCACAGGGTCAGTTATACAAAATTACAGTATTTCATAATTCAGAGAAACTCACAGCCTCCCTGTACCTGAATAAGAATCTACCATACCCAATTAGTTGTACTCCATCCTTTCCTTACAGACTTCCATGGCAGAGAAAGCTAAAAGCTCACAAAGCAGATTTTAGTTTTACTCAGCTAAAATTGTTAAGAAGTGCTTCTTTTTCCTTGTTCCTGAATTAAAATATGATTCTTATTATGCCCATTGGTCCTTGTTTTGGCATTAGGAACCAAAGAGAATAAGCCTATTTCTTTTTCCACATGGTTGTATTTTAACCTCTTAGAGGCTGCTATTATGTCCCACTTTTCAACTAATATTTTTAACCTATCCTATGCCTTTTAAATAAAAGATCCATTCAGGAAGAATGGGATTCAAATGGATCTACTTGACTATGCCTCAAACCCAAATCACTCCAGCCCTCATTCCCTGGCCAATAATCGGACCCAACCCATACCTCAATTCATCAGTTTGGGTTTCATTGGCTCAGAATGAGTGTAAATAGAAATTGTTTCTGTCCTGGCCAGAAATCCCGAATGTATTCCACTCCCAGATTGATGCTTTTTTGGAGTAGGTAAAAGATGCCATCTTTTGCCCCATTTCTTACCTAGCCTTAATCACCGAATGGATGTTGTCTCAGACAAACTAAGATGTTGTAAAGTGTAATGCCAAGCACATACAACTTCCAGGTTCAGATAAGGAACATAGAAAACTCCATTTATGCAGTGACAGATTAAGGCAAAACATTGATAGAAAATCAAAACACAGCATTCACCATTTGTAACTCAATAATTTAGTAAATCCTTAATTCAATCACAATGTACTAAGGTCCAAGTGCTCCACCCCTGGGTAGTACATTCATTTAGTCAATTACAATGTCTTCTCTCTATTCAACTGGATATTAGATTCCAATCATAAACACAGTACATTGATTTGGTCAGTCACAAAGTACGAAACTCGAAAGTTTTCCACCCCTGGATCACAGCTGGATTACAACACCATCCACCACCACCAAGCACCTTCTCAAGAGGCAGTGGAAGGCCATTCACCCCTAGGTCACAACTAGGTTGCAGTATCATTACAGCATTCAATACCCAAGGAGAGATCTTTTCGCTTTCCAGCCCTCGAGGCCTTTCGGCCAGACCGCTTTTCTCCCTGATTTC
>CM053590.1:34794707-34813741 GCA_028646515.1 Pseudochirops corinnae
ATTTTTGATACTCATAATTTGGTTTTCTTTCTTTTTTTTTTATCATATTGACTAAGGGTCTATCAATTTTATTGGTATTTTCATAAAACCAGCTCTTAGTTTATTTATTAATTCAATAGTTTTCTTAATTTCAATTTTATTAATCTCTCCTTTGGTTTTCATTATTTCTAGTTTAGTATTTAATTGAGGATTTTCAATTTGTTCTTTTTCTGGCTTTTTCAATTGCAGGCCTAATTCATTGACCTCCATTTTCTCTAATTTATTCATGTATGCATTCAGGGATATAAAACTTCCCCTAAGAACTGCCTTTGCTGCATCCCAGAGGTTTTGGTAGTTTGTCTTATTATTGTCCTTCTCTTGAATGAAGTTTCTATAATTTTTTGTTTGACCCACTCATTCTTTAGGATTAAATTATTCAGTTTCCAAATAGTTTTTTAGTCTATCTTTCCATGGCCTTCTATTATATATAATTTTTATTGCACCATAATCTAAGAATGATGTTTTCGATATTTCTGCCTTACTGCACTGAATTGTGAGGTTTTTATGCCTTAGTACATGGTCAATTTTTGTGTATGTGCCTTGTACTACTGAGAAGAAGGCATATTCCTTTTTATCCCCATTCAGTTATCTCCAGAGATCTATCATATCTGGCCTCTCCAAAATTCTATTTTCCTCCTTAACTTCTTTCTTGTTTATTTTGAGATTAGTTTTATCAAATTCAGAGAGGGGGAGATTTAGGTCCCCCATTAGTGTAGTTTGGCTATCTATTTCTTCCTCTAATTCCCTTAACTTCTCTTCTAAGAATTTGGGTGCTGTACTACTTGGTGATTATATGTGAAGTAATGATATTGCTTCATTTTCAATGATGCCTTTTAGCAGGATGTAGTTTCCTTCCTTATCTCCTTTAATTAGATCTATTTTTGCTTTTGCTTTATCTGAGATAAGGATTGCTACCCCTGCTTTTTTTACTTCAGCTGAAGCACAATTTATTCTACTCCAGCCTTTTAGCTTTACCCTGTGCATATCCCCTTGTTTCAAATGTGTTTCTTGTAGGCAGCATAATGTAGGATTATGGTTTTTAACATATTCTGATATCAGCCTACATTTTGTGGGAGAGTTCATCTCCTTCATGTTCACAGTTATTATTACTATCTGTGTCTTTCCCTCCATCCTATTCCTTCTCCTGTTTGTTTTTGTTTCTTCCTTCTCCCTTCCCCTCCTTACGAGTTTTCTTTTTGACAGCCGCCTCCTTCAGTATTCCCTCCCTGTGACTCCTCCTCTTTACCTACCCTTTTACCTTACCACTATTTCCCTCCCTTCTAACCACCCCCTCTTTCATCTCTCCCACATCCCTCCTACTGCCTATAGGGAACAAAGGATTTTTATACTTATCTGAGTATGTTATTCCCTCTTAGACCCCAAACCAATGAGAGTAATTTTCATGCAGTGCTCCCCTCCCTTGCTCCTTTCCCTCTATTCCCTCCCTTTTTGTCTCATTTCACATTAGGATGTTGAACTTAACTGATTATGTTTATCCCTCTTTGAGCCAGAACCAATGAGAATAAAGATCATATAATGTTCATCTCTCCCTTCTTCACCTTTGCTATAGTGTGTTTTTATGCCTCTTTGTCTGGCATAATTTACCTTTTTTTTTGACTCTTCTTTTCTTTTTTTCCCATTACAGTCCCTTTGAACCCCTTAATAAATTTTTTTTAATCATCAGATTAGTTCATCTATACCCACACCCTCTATCTCTATATATCCCATTTAAATGTCACAACAATCATTTAAATTTCAATATTGACAGGTATCAGCTTTTCATATAGAGATGTAAACAGTCAGCTCTTATTAAATCCCAAGTTATATGCTGTATGCATGTGTGTGTGTGTGTGTGTGTGTGTTTTGCTTGTTTACCTTTTTATGCCTTTCTTGAGTCTTGTAATTGGAGATTAGATTTTCCATTGAGCTCTAGCTTTTTCATCAGGAACATCTGAAAGTCCATTATTTCATCAAATGACCGTCTCCTTGCCTGAAAAATTATGTTCAGTTTTGCCAGGTAGTTGATCCTTGCTTGCAGTCCTACCTCTTTTGCCTTATGAAATATCAAATTCCAATACTTCTGATTTTTTAATTTAGAAGCTGTTAGGTCCTGTGTAATCCTGACTGTAGTTCCAAGATATTTGAATTGTTTCTTTTTGGTTACTTGCAGTATTTTCTCCTTGATCTTGTAATTTTGGAATTTGGCTACTATATTTCTTGGAGGTTTCAATTTGGGATCTCTTTTAGGAGGAGATCAGTGAATTCTTGTGATAACTATTTTACCATCTGATTCTAGGACTTTAGGACAGTTTTCTTTGACAATCTCTTGGAGGATGTTGTCCAGGCTACTTTTTTCATCATGGCTTTCCAGTAGACCAATAATCCTTAGGTTATCTCTCCTGGATCTGTTCTCCAGGTCAGTTGTTTTTACACTGAGATATTTTGCACTTTCTTCTAATTTTTCAATCTTCATGTTTTGTTTAACTGATTCTTGGTGCATCATAGCGTCCTTAGCTTGGATTTGACTGATTCTAATTTTTAGTGAATTATTTTCCTAGGTTATGTTTTGAAGCTTCTTTTTTAGAGACATATTTTCTCCAGTTAGATTTTGAACCTCCTGTTTCAGTTCACAAATTTTACCTTTTATGGATTTGTTTTCTTCAGTGAGATTTTTTTTTCCAGTTTGCTCACTGTAGATTTAAATTTATCTTCTATCTCTCTAATTTGGCTTTTAAAATCCTTTTTGGGCTCCTCCAAGAATGCTTTTGGGGCTTGAGACCAATTAATATTTCCTTCTGTGGTCTCAGGTGTGGTTACAGAGTCCATGGTGTCTCCTGAAAGTGATTCTTCTAGTTCACAATAATAGGATTCAATCATCTTTGGTCTTCCCTTTGTAAGTTGCTTCTGGCCCATTTTGATTATCTGTTTCCTTACCTTGAAAGTTTATTTCTGCTTCTGGGGTACAGAGGGCTCTGACCCATGTTTCTCAAGCTGGGAGCTAGGTGCCTGGTTGTTGACATTGTGTGCTGTAGCCTCTGGGTGTCTAGACTGAAGTCAAGCCCAGTGTTTCCCCTGAGTTAGGGAGGAATGGTCTGGCTGCTTCAGATTTATTCCCCTAAAGCCCACCTGGACTTGTGTTGTTAGGACTTGCTGGTTCTACCACCCTGGGCTTTGGGAGCTCCTGCTGGTTAGCTGAGGTGGGGCTTTTTGGGACCCCTCCTGTCCTTCACTTCTGACTCCTTAATGCCTCAGTTATGGCCCTTTCTCTGTGACAACTAAGCCTGAGGCTATTTCCACTATTTCAGGATTTTACTCTGGATGGGACATTTATCTCTGGGTTTTCTGGGTCAGGGAAGGGGAATGGGAGCAGCTAGGGATCACTCTGCCATCTTGGCCCCTGGAGATGCAGTAGGTGATTTCCAAACTTCCAGGCTGATAGCTGCAGGACAAGTCACTGTTGCTGCTGCTACGGGCCCTGTGCTCTCTCTTACCCAGTTCCTACTGACCAGCCCTGTTTCCTGTGGTGAGAGGGCTGCAAATTGACCTTGGCGTGGTTGACTTGGTTGGCTAGGGCTCCTTCTCACTCTGCTGTAGTCGGCTCTCTGGTCCACACTGGTGCAGCACTCACGTGCTCTGTGCTCCATGCTCCTCCTCCCTAGACCTATGTGAGCACTATCCTGGGTCTAGAATCTGCCACACTCCATCTCCCAATGGATTCTGTCACTCTAAAATCCATTCAGATTCACTTTTTAAGGTTAAGTGATAGATTTCTTGGAGGAGATTAGAAATGTTCCTGCTTCCATTCCACCATCTTGGCTCAACACCAACACCTATTTTCTTGAATGAACGTAGAGTCAAAGTGTGTGATGTTCCATATATAAGTGGATCAAATTAAACCTGAAACAGAAGCCATGATGATGGAATAATAGTGGTCTCCTAAAGCCAACATAGACAAACTAGAGTGTTATATCTAAAGATATTGTATTCAAAAGAGTATCAGTAAGATATAGTATAAAATTCATCTAAGAATTGTAAGTGCTAATGAGAGAGAGAATTTACTGATTGTTTTGGAACTATGAGCAGCACATGAAACTTCTATGTCTATGTAATTGTGGAAATATCTTTCACATTAATTAATCTTAACACTTTTTTTAGAAGAACTTATAATTATTTAAAATATTGATCTGCAAAACAAGGGCTTGGTTCTCAAATTTTCTTACAAAATACATTGCCATTTTTTTTGTTTTAATTATACAACTCCAAGTTTACCTCAAATGTGTAAATTGCATGGAACATAACAGAAATAAATTATTTGCAAGGACATAATGAAATTGGACCCTGAAGTCAATCAGGATTTTTTCTCTAGTTTTACTGACACTTAATAAATTACATAAATTCGGTGATTAATGAAAATCTAATAGTGAGAGAGTCAAAACAAAACCTATATGACCTTTGTTACATTTGTTGCAATGGCTCTCAAAGGAATTCTTTTTTGTAAAAATTTTACTAAATCTACAATGAAAAACAATTCAGATTCTATTTTTGACAGACTGGAAGAGACTGGTAGAATTAATTATCTGTTGCCTGGACTCAGTTTTCCTAAAATGCTCTTTTACCATATTACTCTTAAAACAATCCCATTACAATGATGAACTTATTTCCTTAACAAATTACTAAAAAAATTGTCTGTAACCTGAAAAATATTTTAATTGATTTAAATGACCATATTTAACTCATTCTTTTAAAATTCTTTTTGGAGGGGGGAAGGCAGGGCAATTGGGGTGAAGTAACATGCCTAATGTCATATGGCTAGTAAGTGTTAAGTATCTGAGGCTGGATTTGACCTCAGATGCTCCTGACTCCAGGGCTGGAGCTCTATTCACTATGCCTACCTGCCCCAACTGTGCCACACAGTCTCCTCCTATTTAAACCATTCTTCCCTCACCCCCTTTTTGGTGTTTTTCGAAAATTTTAATTAATTAATTTGTAGTTTTCAACAATCATTTCCACAAGATTTTGAGTTACAGTTTTTTCTCTCCCCGTCTTTCTCCTACACCCACCCCAAAATAGCAAGCCTACTGAAGACCCCTTCCCTCAATCTGTTCCCTCTTATATCATCCCCCTTCACCCCACTAATTTTCTAGTAGGGCAAGATGGATTTATATACCCCAGTGCCTGTATATCTTATTTCCCAGTTGCATGTAAAAAACCCATTTTTAAATATTTATTTTTAAAACTTTGAGTTCCAGATTCTTTTCCCCTCCTCCCTCCTCACCCACCCCCCACTGGGAAGATGAGCAATTCAATATAGATTGTACATGTATAGTTGCCCAAATAATTTCCATAGCAGTTATATTATGAGAGACTTGCTATAGTTCCCTCCATCCTATCCTAGACCCCACTTTTTCTATTTTTTTCTTTGACCCTATCCCTTTTCAAAAATCTTTACTTCTAATTATCCTCTCCCCCAATCTGCTGTCCCTTCTATCCTCCCCCCTCTAATCCCCTGTCCTCCCCCCATTTTCCTGTAGAGTAAGATAACTGAGTGTGTATGTTATTGCCTCCTTAGGCGAAATTCAATAAGAATCAGGTTGTCCTATTTCCTTTCACCTTCCTACACTTCCTCTCCATTGTAACAGTTTTCTCTTGCCTCTTTTATATGAGATAATTTACCCTAATCTATTGCTCCCTTTCTTCTTTTCTAATAAATTCCTTTATCACCTCTTAATTTTATTTTTTAGATCTCATTTCTTCATATTCCACTCATCCTGTGTCCTCTGTCCATGTATAAATGAACATACATATTCCCACACTCACCTATATATTTATATACACATACATCCTCCTATACATACACACATACACACACACACATGTGTGTGTGTGTGTCATCCCTTCAGCTATCCTCATACTGAGAAAAGTCTTATGAGTTAAAATGATCATTTTTCCATGTAGGAATATAAAAAGTTAACTTTAATAAGTTCCTTATGATTACTTTTTCCTGTTTACCTTCTCATGCTTCTCTTGCTTCTTATATTTGCAAGTCAAATTTTCTGTTCACCTCTGGTTTTTTCATCAAGAATGTTTGAAATTCCTCTATTTCATTGAATGACCATACTTTTCCCTGTAGCATTATGCTTAGTTTTGCTTGGTAGGTGATTCTTGGTTTTAGTTCTAGCCCCTTTCACCTCTTGAATATCATATTCCAAGCCCTTTGATCTCTTAATGTAGAAACTGATATTACTTGTGTTATCCTAATTGTGTTTCCACAATACTCAAATTATTTCTTCCTGACTGCAGTATTTTCTCCTTAACCTGGGAAACTCTGGAATTTGGCTATAATATTCCTAGGAAGTTTCATTTTGGGATCTTTTTCAAGAGGCGATGTGTAATTCTTTCAATTTCTATTTTGCCCTCTGGTTCTAGAATATCAGGGGAATTTTCCTTGAGAATTTTTTGAAAGATGGTATGTAGACTCTTTTTTTGATCATGGCTTTTAGGTCTCTCTTGGATCCATTTTACAGGTCAGTGGTTTTTCCAATGACAAATTTCACATTGCCTTCTCTTTTTTTCATTTGTTTGGAACTGTTTTATAGTATCTTGATTTCTCATAAAGTCATTTGCTTCCAGTTGCTCCAATATAATTTTGAAGGAGTTATTCTTTTCAGTTAGTTTTTGAAATTCCTTTTCCATCTGGCAAATTTGGATTTGTAAAGCATTCTTCTCCTCACTGGCTTTTTGGGCCTCTTTTGCCATTTGAGTTAGTCTATGTTTTAAGGTATTATTTTCTTCAGTATATTTTTGGGTTTCCTTTAGCAAGCTGTTGACTTGTTTTTCATGATTTTCTTTCATCATTCTCATTTCTCTTCCCAATTTTTCCTCCACTTCTCTTAATTAATTTTCAAAATCTTTCTTGAGCTCCTCCGTGGCTTGTAACCAATTTATATTTTTCTTGGAGGTTTTTGATGCAGGAGTTCTGACTGCACTGTCTTCCTTTCACTCCATGCCTTGGACCTTTTTGTCACCAAAAACAAATTCTATCATCTGTTTGTTCTTCCTGTGCTTGCTCACATTGGCAGCCAATTACTAGACTATTGAGCTCTTTGCCATGGTAGTACTCTGCTTCCAGAATGGAGAGAGCTATGTCCCAAATCACTGGGGTTTTTGTAGCTTCTAGAGCTATTAGATGGGCACCCTTTCTGAAGCCCCCATGCACTCTGGCTCCCTGGTCACATACCCCAGGACCACCACCCAAGACCACGATCCAGATCCAAGCAGGTCAAAGCAAGCGCATTTAGCCTCTGAATGGTCACTTGGTCCCCCTACAATCTGTAGGCTTGGCACTCTGGAAGCAGCCTTGTGGCAGTGGCTGCAGTCACCCAGCCTCTGCCACTTCTTGCTTTGGGTATGGCAGCAGGACCATGCTCCCCCTGTTCCAAAAACTTTCCACACTAACCTTTTACTTTGTCTTTGGCATTTATGGATTGAGAAGTCTGAAACCTACAGCTGTTGGTGATTTACTCTCTTGAAGTCTGCTTCAGCCACCTGTTGTTGGGGCTACCCTGGGGCTAAAACCAGGGCTCTGTTGGCACTGCTCTGCTCCAAGCATGCTGTGATGGACCCTTCTTGCTGGCCCACCTGGTTTCCTCCAGTGGGAGATTTGTTTCTCTCTGTCACTTTGTTGGTTTTGTAGCTCTAAAGTTTGTTTAGAGTCATTTTTTTACATGCATTGGAGGAGGTGGAAGCTGGAGCCACATGGAAGTCCTGTTTCTACTCTGCCATCTTGGCTCTGCCCCTATTAAATCCATTCTTAAAGTTAGAACAGTACTCAGAGGTCTTCTTGTTCTTCTTCTCCTCTTTCTTCTTCTTGTTCTTCTTTTTGTTATTCTTCTTCTCGTTCTTGTTCTTGTTCTTCTTCTTGTTCTTTTTGCTCTTCTTGTTCTTGTTCTTATTCTTCTTCTTCTTGTTCTTCTTCTTCAATTCTGGGTTTTGATTGTTCCAAAGAAGAAAAATGAATAATCCCAGAAAGCCTGGAGTTTCCTTGAGTATTTCTAAATTATCACATTTGTAATCATGGATATAAATATATGAATGATATTATTTTTTCCATATTTATTACAAATATGTGCTAGTTTTATTAGAAACAGCTTGAGATAAAGTAGAAAACACAATCACACAAGCATATAACCACACATCTCAATTTAAGTAGTGTAGATGGAGTACCCTACAGGGAGTAGGTCATAGATCAACCCAATTAGTTAACTATTATAATCAGAAAAGCAGAGTAAAAAGAAGGGAAGGGGTCAAAATGGGATGGCACACATTTAATAAAGGATTAAACTTATTGTTAATTCTTATATGCCAAAGCATAAAAATTGAAAATAACTATTTGAAGTAGAAGTCTTGGTTGTCTGGAAAAAAAATAACTCTACCAAAATGAAGCTATGTATATTGAAGATATGGAATGAAAAACTTTTGATCATAGTAATTGTGTTTTCTGTGGTGTCCCTTTCAGAGAGTTGTCCAAGTTAACAAAACCCTTTGAAAATATCACGTTGAAGGTTCACTAATACATTATTGGCACCTTGGCTGACTCATGTCATCTCTCTGTGGTTCCTATTCTTTGTCAAATAATCAACATATCACCATTTACAATATGATTCCTTCAAAGTTATAGAGCCTTCAATGATACCTTCCTTTTCCTACATTGTGGGTTCCCTTTCTTTTCCAATTTAACTCTTCCTGAATGATCATTTTTTACTTCCTGTTTTGCATGCAAATCATCACTGTCATTAATATGCAGACTAATAAAGATTTCATTCATCTCTTCTTGGTCTTTCACATAATCCATTGATAATTTTAATACATCAGAGATTGTAATATAACATGATTTAGCATAAATGAACATAGACAAGCTTATATTGTGACTTGAATACAGGTTTTGTTGGCAAGGCATATCTTGAGAGGAATGAATGAGAAATGAATTGAATTCTAGGGCAGCACTAGAGTTGATCCTTGAAGAAATATAACTTTTCTAAGAATGTGAGTTGAGAAGGGAGTGTTTTCAAGGTATTTGGCATGGCCATTTCAAAGGTTTAGAATTCAGACATGGAGTATATTATAGGGAGGCCCATTTGGAAGGTATACATGTCAAGGAGATGAGTATATATTTATTTCCCAAGCAATGGGGAGGTAATAGAGCCCAGTTAGTAGAGGAAATGTCATTGTCAGATCCACACATTAAGGAAATCATTTTGCCTTCAATGTGGAAGATGGATTGGATATAGAGGGACTTGAAAGAGAGAGGATAATTAGGCTATTGCAATAGTTCAGGTGAGAAATGATAAAAACCTGGAATACGGTTATAATTGTGAGAAGAAAGTTAGGTAATATAGTGGATAGAGATATAGGTTTGCAATCAGGAAGACATGAGTTCAAATTTAACTCAGACCCTTACTAGCAGTGTGACCCTAGAAAAGCAACTTGATCTACTTTCCCCTCATTTGTAAAATAAGGATAATAACAGCTCCTGTCTTCTGGGGTCATTGTGAAGATTACATGAAGCATTTGTATAGTACTTAGCACTGTGCCTAGCACATAGTAAATGCTAAGTAACTTCTATCCACTTTCATTATTATCTCTGGATTCAGAGGGGAAGCAGCTGCCATAGATATTGTGGCAGTAGAAATAAGATTTGGCTATGGAGTCAAAATGTTATTATAGACATAATATAGATTGGAAGTGGACTGTCGCGTATAAATTATATTATATAGGTCAGTTTTGCTGTACAATTGAATGTGTGGAGAGGAACAAAGTAGAAACCACAAAGGTGTCAGAATAAAGACTAAAGTTTGGAGTCTCAGACTTAATCTCTTTCCCACTGTCTAACTCAGGTGGCCTCTCAACCACATTGATGCATACATAAGCTTCTTATTTGCATTTTGTCAAAAAAATAATTAAATATGTTCACATTTACTTCATTGCTGAAGAACAAATAGGCAACACATTTTTGTTAGCCGTCCCTTTTCAATATGGCCTAGTTGTTGTCTACTAAATATGTCAGCTTACATAAACTCAAGACCACATAAACTAGTATCACTTTGGTAAGAGTACTTAAGAAACATATACATTTTCTTCCTCACTACAAGGTTAATCAAATTAACCTAGACTGGTCTTTTAATCCCTAGCTTCAAGTAAAAGCTCACTTGCCACCTTCTACAGTAGAAGGCAACTTGTGCTGATGCCTGCATTAGTTAGTGTTCTCTTCCCCTTGAAATTATGTATAATGATTTTGTATAAATTTTGTTTGTACTTATCCACTCATTCATTATGGGCTGTCTCCTTGGTCCTAGACTATAAATTCCTTGAAGTTGGGAACTGATTAATCTTTGTTTGTGTACGTTCAAATTTTAATAGAGTGACTTATATTTCTCAATAATGCATTATTTTGTTTTTCAGCACTTATTATTTTTAAGGCATTGTGCTAGGTCCTGGGGATACACAGTCAGAAAGAAAAAGGGAAAAAAAAAAAACTGATCTTACATTATACCAAGTGGATGCAACATATTATTACTGGCTGATAGGCTCAGAAGAGCTCATTTAGGGGGAAAAAAAACCCCACAGTATATCTCCATTCCACAGAATCACAGAACTTGTGAGTAGTAAGGAACATCTGGGGTCATCTAATTAGACCTAGACATGAAAACAAGCAAGTATTGAGCTAGATTAAGCATCTTTATCCCCCTCAAAAAAAAAAAAACTCTGCTAGCTTGGTAATTCAAATGATAACTGATCAAATACTTGTTGAATGTAAATGAGTTGCCTATAGGTGTAATGCCCTGAACAAGCAGCTTTCCAGAGGAATGCTACTGTGAATAGCTTTTAAGGTTCTGATTACACAGTATAGTGAACACTCTATTTATTCAATAACAAATCAAAGCAAAACATCCCCAGATAATCAAGGCACAACATTCACAATATTACAACTTATCACAGAAAATCACAATATAGTAGTCACAGCAGTTTATCATCAAAATGGCCACATAGTTTCCACCATAGTGACCACAAAGTTTTGAACAAAGAACCATCTGGTATTCTTAGGGAAGTTTGCCTCCTTACTCGGTCATTCAGTCATCTCAAAGTACAGTAGTCAAAGTCTTCCACTCATGGGGCAACTAAGTTAACTCAATCAGTCACTTATTCAGCAATCAGTTACTAAGTATCATTAATCGCTAAGTACAATCATTAGAAAATACACAAATCCTCCACCCTTAGGTCACTAGTATACTATGTTATCATCACAGCACTCAATACCCAAGGAGAAGTAAGTTCTCAACAATCTTCCTAAGTCACTAGTAAACTACAATTCATCATTACTCAGTGTCCATGGAGGGGTCTTTTCATCTTGACTTGGGGCCGGTTCTCAGATACCCTGGATCCCCTTCCATGGTCCGAGATTCTACCTAGATTCACCAAACTGGATTCACCTGGGTTCAATGGCAGACAGCTCCCAGTTCCTTGTCCAGCTCTCCAGGTAGGTTCTGCTCCACACTGAAGTTCACAGAGTCCAGTCCATCTCAAATCCTTCACAACTCTGTTCCTGAACATTCAAGGCTCAACCAAGCCACAAACAGCCTCCATCCCAGTAATGCTTCCTCAGTCCTTGGGCAGTTTGCCTTGCCCTCGGACCCAGAAGAAGCCTCTGTTGGCTCCCAGAATCAAAGTCACTCGACCCAGCTTTTCAAAATCAAAAGAAGGGGGGAAGGGCTTTCCTTTACAGCCTTCTGGCCTCCTGGGCTCCTCTTCAGAACAGCTTCTGCCACCAGATTCTTGTCCCAAGACATTCTGACTGTGCCTATCTGGGGCTTTTCTTCAATATACACAGCATTGGCTTCCTGTTTCAGCCAACCCCTTCCTGTTAAGTCAGTAACAGGAGACAGAAGTTCATACCTTCCATTTCCTCAAAAGTGGCTTGATCAATTACTAAGTACTAAGTATCTGATATTTTTGCTTAACTTGAAACAAGGTGTCAAGTACCTGCTTACTTGCCAATACAAAAAGGGGTCTTCAAATTCAAATTAATTACCATTACAATATACATGCAATTATTGCCCAAACCCTAAATGTTTGATGAGTCAAATAGATTTGGAATTGATAAGTGTTAACAATGGGCTATTTCCCACCTTATTTTTGAGGGGATGGATGGGTGAATGAATGAATCAACAAATCAGTGAGTTAATGGATAAATTGATTAAAATCATATTAAATGCCTACTATATGTCACACATTGGGTTATTCCAGGGATACAAATATAGGAGAAAATAAATTGCCTATCCTCAAGGGTCTAATTATAAAGGAGAAGATATATACATAGTGGAGGACTACTCAGAGAGGGACACCATGTTCCAGATAACTGGTGATAATTGCATCTATCAGAGAGTATAATGACATACAACAGTAAAGAAAAAAAATAGCAGTGTTGTTTTGATCATGGTCCATGGTTCCAGAACTGGAAGTGGAGAGAGGGTGGCAATAAGGGTATGAAGAGGAGGGTTGGGGAAGAAGTAATTGGAGGACAGGCAATGAAGTGAAACATGCCTGAGGATTTTCTGAAGAAAAATTCCACTATAGGTAGTGACTAATCAGACACCAGGGACAGTACCTCCTAGATCTGGTTTCTGGCATAGAATTAGAAAAGGTTATGAGAGAGGTAAACTGAGATCAAGGGAAGAAATGAAACATAGATGAAGTTTTCCTAAAATAAGGTGTGGTTGTTGGTTCTTCTTTTAGCATAACACAATATTTCTATTTTATATAGGGCTGTTGGAAAAATTTGGAGGTCCTAAGACAGCATTGAAGGGATGGATAGCAAGGTTAGGACTCCTTGTGTTCATCATTAGGCTAGATGGTAATGTGAGGGATCTTCAGGGAATGGAGGTAGGGAAAATGATAAGGTCTATTAGTTTTACATCCCATATAAAGGAATAGAATTGGTGCCATCTATCCCATCCATGCCCCATGAACAGTAAAAAGTAATATCCATATAGCTCCTATACTACTCAGGCTGGGTAAAAGGATGATTAGTAGGAAAAAGGGGAATGATTTTCCATGGTAGATATGGCTCTGTTTTATTTTAAGCACACACATACGTATATTGGAAAATAGTGTTTGTGATAAAGGAAAAAAAAACTAAAAGGTTTATAACTTATTTAAAACTTTATATCATTTTTTTCTCAATAGTTTTTGAAAGAGCATCAGAAGGTATTTGAATTTGAGAACATAATAAACAACAACTAGTGCTTTGATGGAAATAGCTAGAATATGCATCATTATTGAAATAACAAGATATATGAATCAATTGTCCGTGTATAATCAGAACTTTATCAAGTTAGAACACAGGTAAGAAGCAACAACAAATTAGCCACGATACTGAAGAGATCCTACATGAAGTTAGCAGTTACATCTTATCTATTCAAATAAACCATTGACATTTTAAATAGAAAATGGATATAAGTAAAAACAAACAAACCATTGATTCTGATTATCACTATATCTTAGAGAAGGTTATTCAATATTAAGCAGTCACCATAACAAGACCCAAGGAGAATGGGAATTCACTTTAGCCAATAAGAAAATACTTGCTTGAGAAAAGGACCCACATGTACAAAAAATATTTATAGCAGCTATTTTTGTGGTGGCAAAGAATTGGAAATTAAGGGGATGCCCATCAATTGGAGAGTGGCTGAACAAGTTGTGGTATATGAGTGTAATGCAATACTATTGTGCTATAAGAAATGAGGAGCAGGCAGTCTTCATAGTAACTTGGAGGGACTTATATAAACTGATCCTGAGTGAGGAGAGCAGAACCAGGAGAAATCTGTACACAAATACAGACACATCATATCTGTGATGACCAACTAGACTAGGATCCTCTCAGCAATGCAAGGTTATAAGAGTAGTCCAAAAGACTCATGATGAAAAGGGATATCCACATGAAGAGAAAGAAGTAGAGAGTCTGAATGCAGATTGAAACAAGTTACTTGCTCTTTCTCTTTTGTATTTTCTTTTGTTTCATTTCTTCTTTCTCGTTGTTCACTCCATTGGTTATAATTCTTCTTTACAACTTGACTAATGTTCAGTGTGAAGGTATTTGTAGAACCTATACTGGATTGCATGCCACTATGGGGGGAGTGGGGAGGAGAGGAAAGGGTAGAAAATTTGGAACTCAAGGGACTGTGGAACTGAATGTTGCAAACTAAAAATAATAAGTAAAGAACAGAAAAAAAAAAAGAAAATGCTTGCTAAGAGGAGAGATCTTATACAAAGAAGGGAGTAGATGTAGGGACACAATCGTAGTTAACACAAATACCTTTGATAGACCTCATGGAGGAATGTGATGAAAGATGAAAAAGGCTGGTTGCCTCACAAAGCAATGAAAATTGGTGGAGGAGAAAATGGTGTGTGGGTATGACGTGTGTGTGTGTGTGTGTGTGTGTGTATCTTACAACTATATGTCTTTATACACAGACACACATAAAATATGTATCCTGCTGTTAAGACAGACTTGGTTTGTGTTAAATTATACACAAGGTTTTAATTAGCATGGCAGTTTGTAATGATGAATTTATTATAAACAAATAAAAAAATTAGTCATTCCACCCTGCACATCCTCTCCTTAAAGAAGTCCAACTTTTAAAAATCATTTGATATTTTAACTGACTTGAGTGTTTCATTTTTATTCTGAGATTGGCTGGTTACTTTTCACTGATTTAATTGTATATCCACCTGACAACCAGTCACATCTTCAAACTAGCAGTGGATCTAGAAAAGAAATAGACCAAAAAGATGGTTGGAAAAAATCAGCATTTTATCATTCGCGATTTGATATCATACTTTACAATGCCTTTGTATCTCCAAGGGACCATGACTTTCTGAATTCTTGATGGTACCATTAAGCAGCTGTGCTGCACTCATTTTGTAACAAAAAACGCTGAAGCAAGAACACTGGAATTAACTGTGGAGAATACAAATTAGCTAACAGATTTATTCTTCACACTGACATAATAAACAAATATTGATGGTTTCCTGTGGTGTAATACATCCTTATTCATTGCTTCACAACTCACTCATAGCTTCTTCATTTTCTCTTCAATGCCTCTAAATGGGTGATTCATCCTGTGCCTCTCGAAATATTAGTCTGTTTACAGTCTTCCGATAGCTAACAGATTGTGCATCATTAAAGTAGCAATGGGATGGTTTGCACTGTAGATTGTTGTTCTCTTCCCTCTTCTTTGCTTTTTTCCTTGTCAAGGTTTTAAGGAATAGAGGAAAACAAATGGTATCAATTTTGGATTTAGCAATGTTTTGATTGCACATCCTGATATTGTCTTTTTAATAACTTTGGAGTATCCAAATGCCTCCTACATGGTAAAAGTTATGAAACTTGAAATACATAAATCAACAACTGAGCATGAATCTTTTTTGCATAAATACCTTTATATTTTCCATACTTTTATTTTCCTGATTGGAAGTCAATTACAATGGAAGTCACCATGTCTCCTTCCTTCTGACTTGTTTTTTTTTTAAATCTTTCTATTTGGAATAATGAAAGGATTCAGGAAAATACTGCCATTATTCCAATGAATCTTTATTACATATGAAGTTTTCATACATACATAATTTTTAAAAAGCTTCCATTACAAATTAAGTTTTTCATACATATATAATTCTAAAAGCTTCCAAGCTTGGTTTATTTATTAGAATAGTCATAAATACAATCCACCCTAACCTGCACCCTTGACTGTCCATAACTCCCATTAAAGTCAGTAATACTGTTTTTACAGATGGGTAAGCTTATCATAGAGAGATAAAGTGATTTGCCGAAACACATAGAGTGTGTCAGAATGAGCAATAGCACATGTAACTTGGGATGTCTGGTCACCTGTTTTGTTAGTGCATACCATCCCAGTTTTAGGATGCAAGGCACAGTCTCAACTGAAAGGATATATCTCCTTATAACTCCCTTCACCCACTACACCCCCTAACTTGTATTGGTTGAACACTGTTCAGTATCATCACTTACTATTAAATACTTCCTTTTCACACATTCCACTCTGGTAGTCCCGTTTACCTCTTCCCATTAATTTCAATGAAAGTTTATATCTGCAGTAGTAAGGCAATTCAACCTTCCACAGTGTTTTCAGTAATGCATAGTCAAGGAGTTTCATTCTGTAGTACTGCTGGGGCCAGATTCTCATTAAAAAGTGTTTTGCCTCAGAAAAGATTAGGCCTGAAACAGTTAAGGGCATTTCAGTCACAATTGTGTCTATTGCACTCAGGAGTTTCCCCCACTTCTGTTGCAAAACATCAAGGAAATGGCCTTTCGTGCTAATACACCAAGATCCCAAACCTTGCTTATCCTCTATGCTGGGGCTTTGAATTCAATGATGCAGGTATATGACAAAAGACACAGGCATTTCTCTGCTGCCAAGGAAAGACACACATCACCAACTTCACATTAATAATTAGCTAAAAGTAAGATTCTTTTAGTCTTTGTTTATGGAGGCAATTTGCTCTTTAAAGTTTTACTCTATGCAATTAACAAGACAGTTCTATTATCCTTGGAAATCACTAATCAAAATATGAATTTATGATAACATCCTATGTTCATGTGTTTTGGGAGTCATCTACCTGTGAAATATAAACTTATTTTAGTTGTCATGGACTGCTAAAGGAAAAAAGAAAAGAAAAAGACAACTATGCTATTGAAAAATATTCTGTTTTAAACTCTTTGCCCCTTCCCTATCAGTTTCTCTTTCTCTTTTCTTAACATCTTTTCTCCAATAACTGCTATTCCCAATCCATTAGTTATATCTGTGTTCTATCATGCTCTCAGATCACTGTTCATTAGTCTGAGCAAGGATGCCAAGTAAGTTGCTGAGTAAACATAGACTAAAGAGTCTTCTGTATTATTTTTAAAATAAAGGATGATCTCTAATGACATTTCCTTTTGATATTACATGCTGGGACTTGATTTAAACAAAATGGGGAATAGAATGAGACACTGAAAAAATAATACAGTCAAAACTCCATTATCCACAACTCTTTAAATGAAATGTCTTCTACCTCTTCTGTATAGACTATAATGTCCATCAACACTTTAATTGTAGAAGATATTAAAACATGCATAATTTTTTGGTTATCCACAAGGAAGTGTTAAATACCCACTTTCCTCCCAACTTCTGATCAGGCTAGGTTCAAGCTTGGCTTCTATTCTTGGCTATTTACTAGCCAAATGGCCTTTGATAGTCACTTAATCTCTATGTATCAAAATTCTGAACTGCAATATAAGGATAGTAATGCCTGGGATAATTATTTTTACAAACTTAAGATCATTATAAAATGAGAAAACTTATGAGCAATTGAAAATATAAAAGGGAGTTTTAAAAATAAAATGCAATAATTGTTAGAAAAAATGGAAAATGACATGGCTGCCAAAAACATACTCAAAGAAAATTCAAAATCAAAAGGGTATCTGAAAAATTGAGAGTTGACTGTACAGAGGATCCAAGCCCTAGATTTCACTGTAAAATTGAAAAAAATTGGAAAGAATACATGGGCTATATTGTGGTTATATAGTGGGACATTATCTAGAATTCATGGGATAGGGCAGGAATGTTTAAAACTTGTGTGACTGGGAGTGGAGTCATGATGGCAGCATAGAAGCAGCAAAACTTCACAACTACCCCCATAACCACTTCAAATACATATAAAATATGATTCTAAACAAATTTTAGAGCTCCAGAACCAACAAAATTACATAGTATCAAAGCTCCTACTGAAGTCAGCTTGGTAGGCAGATGGAAAGGGGTTCATTGGAGCATGCTGGGAGCCCAGAGCTGCACCCCATGAACCTGCTGCTGTAGCCCAAGGGTGGCTAAGGATAAACCATGGCTGGAGCTTTCAGGAGAGCAGATCACTGGCAGCTGTGGTGGTTCCAGAATTATCAACCCATAAGAGCCAAGGACAAAGGGAAAGGTTAGTGGAACTTGGCTAAATTTGGAGGAGAGGGTCTGGCCAACTGCCCCAGAGCTAGAATTGGCTCAAGCAGTGGCCCTGTAGCCACCTCTATACAGCTGCTTCAGAGCTTGCAGCCTGCAGATTGCAGGGGGGCCGAGCAATCATTCAGAGCCAAAGTGCTGTTGCCTTGACCTGCCCGGATTGGGATCGCAGTCTTGGGTGGTGGTTCTGAGGTATGTTTCCAGTGAGCCAAAGCTGGTGGGGGCTGCAGATATTGCAGGCTCCTAATAGCTTTGGCAGCTTCAAAACCTCCAGCAATTTGGGACAGAGCTCTCCTCTCTGAAAACAGAGTTCTATGGAGCTCAAAAGTCAAGTAATTGACTGGCAACATGAGCAGGCAAGGAAGCAAAGCTAGCCGAGCAATTCAATTTTAGATTCTTTTTTTGGGGATAAAAACGATCAAAACATGGAATGGGAGGAAGGCAACACATTCAGAACTCCTGCACCAAAAGCTTCCAAGAAAAATGGAAACTTGTTACAGGCCACAGAGGAGCTTAAGAAGAATTTTGAAAACCAAATAAGAGAAGTGGAGGAAAAATTGGGAAGAAAAATGAGAATAATACAAGAAAATCATGAAGAGAGAGTAAAAAGCCTGACTGAAGAAAATAACACCTTCAAAAATAGATTAACTCAAACAACAAAAGAAGCTCAAAAAGCCAATGAGGAGAAGAATACCTTAAAAAGTTGAATTTACCAGATGGGAAAAGAATCTCAAAAGCTTACTGAAGAGAAAAACTCCTTCAGAATTACAGTGGAACAAATAGAAGCAAATGACTTTATGAGAAATCAAGATACTATTAAACAGATCCAAGCAAGTGAAAAAATAGAAAGCAATGTGAATTATCTCACTGAAAAAACCACTGATCTGGAAAATAGATCCAGGAGAGACACTTTAAAAATTATTGGACTACCTGAAA
>CM053590.1:34814241-34830272 GCA_028646515.1 Pseudochirops corinnae
AGCAAATGACTTTATGAGAAATCAAGATACTATTAAACAGATCCAAGCAAGTGAAAAAATAGAAAGCAATGTGAATTATCTCACTGAAAAAACCACTGATCTGGAAAATAGATCCAGGAGAGACACTTTAAAAATTATTGGACTACCTGAAAGCCATGATCAAAAAGGGAAGCTAGAAATCATCCTTCAAGAAATTCTCAAGGAAAACTGCCCTGATATTTTAGAATCAGAGGGCAAAATAGGACTTGAAAGAATTCACCCGTCACCTCTTGAAAAAGATCCCCAAAAGAACACTCCTAGGAATGTTATAGCCAGGTTCCAGAGTTTCCAGATCAAGGAGAAAATATTACGAGCTGCCAAGAAGAAACAATTTGAATACTGTGGAAACATAATTAGGATAACCCAGAATCTAGCAGCTTCTACATTAAGGGATCAAAGGGCCTTGAATATGATATTCCAGAGATCAAGGGAGCTAGGATTAAAACCAAGAATCACCTACCCAGCAAAACTGAGTATAATGTTTCAGGGGAAAATATGGTCATTCAGTGAGGTGGAGGACTTTCAATCATTCTTGAGGAAAAACCTAGAACTGAATAGAAAATTTCATACTCAAGTACAAGAAGCATGAGAAGGTAAACATGGAAAAGAAACCATAAGGAACTTATCAAAGTTCCAATATTTACATGCCAACATGGAAAAGCAGTAAATGTAACTTATGAAACTTTTCTCAGTATGAGGATAAGTGAAGGAAATATAAATGTATATATATATAGACCGCACATAGACAGAGGGCACAAGATCAATTGAAAAGGAAGAGATGGTATTTTAGAAAGTGAGAGGTGGGAGAGGTTTAGAATGAGAGGAGACAGGGAGAGACAAAATGGGATTAATCATCTAATATAGAAGAGGTAAGGGATAACTGTGACAATGGAGGGGAAGAACAGGAAGATAAAAGGGAATGGGTCAACCTTACTGTCATTGAATTTGGCTTAGGAAAGAAATGACACACACTTTAAATTGGGTATCTTTCCCTTCAGGAGAGTAGGGGGGAAGGGGATGAGAGAGGGGATCATGGAGGGGAGGGCAGGTTGGGGTGGGACGGTTGTTAGAAGCACATGCTTTTGTAAAGGGACAGGGACAAAGTAGAGAATGGAACAAGTGGAGGGAGGTATAGGAGGGAGGGAAATATAGTCAGTCTTTTACTATATGTCTATTGTGGAGATGTTCTGCATAACTACACATGTGTGGTCTGTATTAAATTGCTTGTCTTTCCAGTGTCTGTCCTCAGTGGGTGACAATGAAGGAAGGGATAGAATCTGGAGTAAAGTTCTAAAGTCAAATGTTAAAATATATTTTATATTATATATATATACATATATACATATGTAAAATTATTATTATTATTTATATGCAACTGGGAAATGGTCTATGCAGGCACTGGGCTAGGGAGATCCATCTTGCCCTACTGGAAAATCAAAGGCGTGATGGGGAAGGATATAGGAGAAAGCAGATAGGGGGAGGGGGTATACAGTGGGATCGCTGTTTTGGGGTGGTGGGTAGCGGAAGGATGGGGAGAAAATTTGTAACTCAAAATTTTGTGGAAATGAATGATGTAAACTAAAAATAAACAAAAGTTAATTAAAAAAAATTAAAAAAAAAGAAGACTTCTGTAACCATACCACTGGATTTGGTCACTTCTACCAGAAGGCAGATGATGTATGTGGCAGGGGCTACGAAAACAGAATTGGGCCACTCACTCCCCCTGGTCAGTAAGTGAGGAGTTTGTGGTGAGACTCTGAGGATTAAATATTCCCTTTGCATAATGTCAAGGAAGTGAAAAAGATTCTAGTTTTCAGTCCTAGTCAGTGGTATTCAGGTTAAGGAAGGACTGGAGGATAGGGTCTGTCAGGGAGATGGAGTATCACATTTCAAGGCTAAAGGAAAACTGCTTAAAATCAATGCAGCATGATCGAAGTGGTTTGTTGTTCTTATTTTTAATGTTGTTCAGTGGTTTTCAGGCATGTCCAACTCTTTGTGACCCCACTTGGGGATTTCCTTGCAGAGATACTGAAGTGGTTTGCCATTGTCTTCTCCAGCTCATTTTACAGATGAGGAAACTAAGGTCAACAGGGTTAAGTAACTTGCCCAGGCCACATGGCTAAGGATGTCTGAGGTCAAATTTGTACTCAGAAAGATTAGTCTTCCTGACTCCAAGCCTAGCACTCTATCCATTTTGCCACCACACAGTTTAAAAGTGAAGGAAGGAGAGTAGTATTCTGCCCTTTTGAAGACAGATTCTTTTCCCCTGGAGGTCTTGCGATTCCTTTCTCCTGGCTCAGGTGATCTGATGCAAGTCCATCTGGGAATCAAGAAGCTAGTATGAGCACTAATATCCTGGTTAGAGGAAGTCCCTAGGCCCTAGTCCCTATAGCTGGGATCAAGACTACTATTAGAGATCATAAAAGGTGGGAATTGTAAGCATTTTCCTAAAGAGAACTGTTAGAATTCAGTCTAGAAAAGGGAAAGTGAATTCTGTGAGCACTGAAACAAGGTGAGGGAATAGGATGGGGCCAATCCCACTATGCACTCCATGGACATCATCCCTCCATACAGTCAGAGTCTAGGTCATGTACCCTCTCAAACACTTTTGTTTCATTTCTTTATTTTGAAAACCATTTATTAGGATAATTTCTGAATTCCTCTTTGATCCAATGCTCTACAATCATTTATGCTTTAGAATGTGCCTCCTTATTTTATTAAATATGGAAGCAGAGCATCATAGGTTACTCTTTAATAAAAAAATGTTATGATTAAATTCAACATTTATTTTTAAAAAATAGTTCCAGAATTCTCCCTCCCTTCTACCACCCATTGAGAAGATGAGCAATATAATATTGATTATACATAATAAGTCATGTAAAACCAATTTCCATTTTAACAATGTTGCACAAAAAATAGGAAAAAAGTAAAGTAAAAAAATATGTTTCAATCTGCACACAGATTTCTTCAGTTCTCTCTCTGCAACTGGATAGCATTTTTCTTCATGGGTCCTTTGCAATGATATTAGATCAATGTCTTGATCAGAGTAGCTAAGTCTTTCACAGCTGATGATCCTTACAATGTTGCTGTAACTATATACAGGGATCTTCTGGTTCTCCTTACGTCACTTTGTAACAGTTCATATAAGTCTTTCCAGGGTTTTTTTTTTTCCTGAAATTGAGCTCAATGTTTCTTATAGAGCAAGAGTATTCCACAGCAATATATTACAACTTGTTCGGCCATTCCTCAATCAATAGGCATCCTATCAATTTCCACTTATTTTGCCATCACAAAGAGAATTACCATAAATACTTTATAGGGCACCTAGATGGCGCAATTGGGCCTGGAGTCAGGAATATTTATCTTGGTGAGTTCAAATCTGTCCTCAAACACTTACTAGCTGTGTGACCCTGGCCAATTCATATTAACCCCATTTGCCTCAGTTGTTCATCTGAAAACTATAAGATGAAGGAAATGGTAAATCTCTCTAATATCTCTGCCAAGAAAACTCTAAATGTGATCACATAGAGTGGGACACAACTGAAAAAAATAACAACTTAAATGCTTTGATTTAGTTTCTAACTAATAGGTAGACAATAAAGTAGAATTGACATCCTTCTATAGAATTTCTCTCCTGACATGAGCAACTGATCAGTAACAGTGGAAATTTCCTAGAAACATAAAGATGTTGGTTTACTGCTCCCCTTTTCCCATCCCATAAGCAACAATCATCAGAAACCCTAAACCAATTGAATGAATTGGTTTGCCAATTCATGGTAACGGTGTTGAAAATGGAATCAGGATTTTGGAACTAAGCAAGTCTTGTAGATCAATTAGTTGTGTAAAAAGGGTCAAGTTACTTAACTTCTCTGATCTTCAGTTTCCTAATTCATGTGTGAGAATATTGATGCCTCTATGAATATCATAGACTCATTGTGAATCAAAAATAAGATACATTATTTTCTAACTCTGTGTCAGGTACTGAATTCCAAAGAGGTTAAGGGGCTGGGTCACTGTCATACCAGTTGTGATCATCAAATATATACACCAAACTTAGGTCCCCAGACTTCAAAACTGTCATTCCTCAGTTGAAGGACATCTATTATTTTAGCCAGTATGAGAGATGTAAAATTATATTTCAATACTGGTTAATTTGTATTTATCTAATTATTTAATAAATAATAATTTAGACTTATTTTCAAATGACTGTATGTAATTTTGATTTCTTTATTCAAATAATACTGCTATATGCTTTGACTGTGAATTGGGGAATGATTCATATTATAAATTTGACAAAGTTGTTATGTATTTGAGAAATGAGACTTTTTACTGATAGACTATTAACATTTTTTAAATTTTGTTTTGCTTTTTTCCTAGTATTGACTATATTTGATTTAGTTTAAAGTAAAAGAAATTATTTATTTTAAACCTCACACTGCTCTCTCTCTTGTTTTTTCATAAATTATTCTCCTATCCATAAGTCTGATAGGTAATATATCCTCAATATGTTCTTCTCATTTTCTTGTGATATCTATCTCCCTTTATATCTAAGTAATGTATCCATTTTGACCTTGTCTTGAAAAACAGTTTAAGATACTCATATATGCCTAATTTTTGCTTTCCAGCTTTTCCAAAATTTTTCCCTAAATAATGACTTCTTATTCCCAAAACTTAAATATTTACATTTGTCAAATATCAGGTTACTAAAATCATTTACTATTACTTATTGCATGTCAAAACTAGGAATTCTTGATCTGTATTATATAGTCTTGTTGTCATAGATCCAAAAGTCAACCAGATTTTATGAAGCCCTGATACTGAAGCCATTATGATGCTAGACCCAAAATTATTATTATTATTATTTTTAGTAACATTATACTTCACTATGGAAAGCCAATTTGATCTGTATCATAAAACCTATTCTTCCAGGAAAACATTATCCCAATTTAAGATGCAAAACATATAGGCATTTCTTAAGCTAGATACAAAAAAGCACAATGATTTTGAGTTGCAAATGACAATGGTTATTTAGTACAATCCATGCCTGAAAAAATATTGATTTTGTCTTTGTTTTAAGACTTCTAATGAGAGGGAATGATCTACTTGCCAAGGCAGTCCACTCATTCCACTTTTAGACAGTTGCAAATGGTAGAGGGCATTTGTTTTGTTTTGTTTTGTTTTCTTTGAGCCATGCCTAAATTTACCTCTCTGTTATTGCTTCTAGTTCTATCCATTTGGGACCAAGTATATAAATTCTAATTTTTCATCATCATGATAGCATTTTAAATGAACATGATTTTGATTCAACTTGAGTTTTCAGTCTATTAAAGAGTATCTCTCTGTATGTATGTATGTATGCATGTATATATACATACATATGTATGTATGTGTGTGTGTGTGTGTATCTTCTCTCATATTGCTGCTTAGCAATGTTTCTCTGATCTGGTAAGTTAGGAATTGACTTTTTGAATGCAAGTTCATTACTTTATATGTTTTCTTGGAGAATAATCATAGATACTGGAATAGGGGGTGGAGTAATAGATCAGAAATCAGGAAAACCTGAGTTCAAATCTAGCCTCAGACACTTTGTAGCTATGTGATCCTGGACAAGTCATTTAACTTTTTGTTTTGCCTCAGTTTACTCATAAGTAAAATAGAAATAATAATAGCAAATATTTTCCAGTATTGTTATGAAGAAAAAAATAAGATTAAATTTGTAAAGTACTTTGCAAACTATAAAATGCTATATGAATACTAGCAATTATTTGTGAATTTTATTTCATTTAATTTGTTTTATTTTTCTAGACTCTAAGAAACTTTTCATTTGACTCAGAAATGTAATAATTTAGTTAAGTTTCAAATAGTTCTACTAGGCTTTTTTGCACATATTTAGTCATATTTCAAGTGATATGGTTTGATTATATGTAAATATGTCTAACAATGAGCCTCATTTTAATAGGGTTCTGTGCAATTTCAATCCACATGCTCTCCTTAGAGGTGCAAAAGGAGGGGTGGTTAACTAGTTATTTGTGAACATTATGAAAAACAATCACTAATTATATTTCATTACAATTGATTCCCTTTGTAATCCCACCCATTTTATTTTATTCATTAAAAAAGAAAAACTTTTATGAGAAGGATTGTAGAGCTTTAGCAGGATGTCAAAGTGAATAATGATATATGAAAAAAGGGTAAGAAGCCTTTCACTAAACTCATTCTGATTATAAATTTAAAGTGATTTAATTTACTTAGATATCAATCTTTTAAAAACAAACCAAAAAAAAAAAACAAGAAAATCTAAGGTTTCCTTTGAGGAGAAGGAAACAATTATAGAAGACTGGAATTTGTAGTCCACTAAAATCTGATTCTTTCATTTCCATTCTTCTTTAGATGCAGATGACAGGCTATATGCACTATTTCTCCAACCATCACATCTGATGCCCTGGCAGTCATTTTTGGCAAATTCCTTGGCAGCCAGTGAGTGGCTTTCATTCTTTGGATGCCTTTGGTGTCTGGACTGAGCTGCTTATCTAATTTTTTTTTTCCTTCCTTTTAATAGTTTTCTAAAAATGAGCTATTCCTATTCTGATCCATTCATATGGACAACTAGTCTGCCTCATCTACTTCCTTTCCGTTGATAAGGGGTTTCCAGTAATATCCCTTAACCTTGGAGACTTCAGCCCAAAATCTGTTTCTTGTACCCAGAGGCACACATTGCATTATGCTAGGGTCACATTAATCTGCTTACTGGCTTTCAGGTCACTCTCTGGTCTCAAATCAGTCTCAAGGAAACTTTCTCTTCTATTCAATTTGTGTTCCTAATGAATGGTCAGAGCAACACCCCATTCCTTTTCTAAGCTTGAGTTATTGGCACATTCTATGCAATATTGACACTTCATTTCAAATGTGAATTTGAGGATATCTCTGAAAGCATGGAATGCTGAAATTTATAGAATAGGATCACTTTGTATGAGTTATTGTTATGTTGGAAGACAGAACCAGTATTTTTCTTGTAGATTAGAGATGTCAGTCCAGGATATTATCCTCACATCATTGAATGAGCATATGATAGATTGAGGATGTAATATATCCCCTAGAATAGTGATCAATCAATCATATTTATTAGGAAGCTATGTTGCCTTGATAAAGCAAGACCCTGAGAAAAAGAAAGGCTTGGGTCCATATTCTACTTCAGATACTTATTAGCTCTGTGAACCTAGATTTTCATTTAATTAATATGTGTTTCCTTGTCTATAAAATGGGGGTAATCCTATCAGCAGTTCTTATTTTACAGTGCTGTGACTCTCAAATGAAATGTTTGCAGACCTTAACATATGAATGGCAATTATTATATCCTCAACACCAGCACCAGCACCATCATCATTATTATCATCATTGGTGTCCTCATCATTTAGAGAGCTTCCAGTATGTGATCAGTTCTGTATAATACAGAGGGTAGCATAATCACACAAGAACCATTGTCAAAGGACCAAGATTGCTTATGTGAACTTGATGAATCCTTTGATGTCCCTGACCCTTAGTTTCCTCATCTGAAAACTGTGGGTTCAACTCCATGACCTCACATTTTCCCATTCTATGTGTATGATTATACAATCCCATGATCTGGAAAATTATGGGGCTAAACTTCACGTGACCTCTAAGAGCCTTTATAGTCCTAATCTATGATTCTGTTATAAAAGAATTAGACTATGCCCCCCAGGAGACCAAAGTTTCTTGGACACAATAAGAAGAAAACACAGTCATGTGAAACTAACTCAGTGCTGAGAGAAAGCCTAGCAAATAAAGACATCAGCATGGGCTGATGTAACTGGGGGAGCCTGCATGGAATAGATTTTTTCTTTAACTGAGTCTTACATCTGCCAAATAAGGAACTGTTCTAATGAGGTTCTACTCTCATTCTTTTCCTAGATCCTATTAGTTCATGAGACCTGTCCAATTCTATTTCTTTTTTTTCATAATACTATAAGATTGATGGGCTCCTATAAAAGTACAGTTTAACCCAGCATAGAGAGGATGGGATAATTTACTCAGTTTGCAAATGACCAGCATCATCATTAGCTCATTCATTTTCTAGCTTCCAGCTGTTTGAGATAATGCTTGTTCTTACTTGATCTTAACTTTGGATATGGCCAAAGAGTCCTGAAGTCAGAATTTTTTTTTAAATTGCATTAAGAAAATTAGATTAACTTTCCCTTCCTGAGACTTGGTTCTCAGTTGTTGATAGAAAAAAAAATGTATCCTTAAAATGCCAATACAAGTCACACTGTTGCATAATCTACATAATAATTATAACCACATGGAATCAAGACAAGGAAGCGTGAAAACATGTTTATTTATTTTTTTTAATATTATGGTGATAGCAGTTATGTTGTCCCCACAAGAAACCCAACTTTAGCCTAGAGCTTATGCAATTCTTGGCTCTAGAATATGAACTCCCTACCTTGGCTTATCATTCTCAATCATTGACTATTAGAGTCAACTTTTAAATCATGGAAAATTTGCTCCCATCCTTTTGAATGCTGGAGCAAATTCTAGTTTATCTTGGAAAATACATTACTACTGTAGTGTAATCATATGTATAAGCAGAGAATTAGATATAATTCTCCAGCTATCTTGTCTTCTTTATGAAAAGAAAAGGAAGAATGAAAGAAAAAAGAAAGAAAAAGGAAGGAAGGAAGGAAGGTAGGTAGTCCATAGTCTGACACCCATCAATCATGATGTAGCTCTATTATATATTATTCTCTTTTATGTACTCTCCAATAATTTGACCCGTAACTATTCCTCATAGAAGATATGTTGGATATTACATTTTTGCCTTTGAATAAGTTGTGTCTTCTGTCCAGAGTACATAACCTTTTCACCTCCATCTAAAAACCCCTACCTTTACTTAAAGCATATTTCAGACCTCCTACCCTGAAGCCTTTTTCCTTGTCATAACTGCATTGTTTTGAAAGTTTTACTAAAATATGCATGTAATGTTGCATCCTCTCAGGAGAATGTAAGATCCTCAATAGATGTTTTTTTTTTTTTTTTATCTTGTATTTTCAGAGCCCAGGACAAAATAGGCAACTGTCAAATGATTGTTGACATGAAATGGAGTGTTAAATGAACTTAATAAATATTCCAAGCACATGTTCTATTCAGGAGAGAGAGAAATCAAACTAGTGGGAAGAGAGATGGCCTTAAACCTAGGAAGACCTGGGTTCAAGTTTATCGTGTTGGCTGGGTGACTGGACAAGTTACTTAACTTATCACTGCTTTAGAAAAATGTTGTGAGACTATAAATTGCAGAAAACTTGCTCATATCTATTAGTGGAAGTATCCTCACTTGGGAATTCCCTTTATCAATAAAATCAGAGGTCCAATCCTCATCCCTTATTCCTTCTGTGTTTGTGCCACTGTGTTGGGCACAAAATAGTCCCAAGGAACAATAACACAGAGCCTGTTAATCATTTTATGCAAATACCATAGGATTTAGATGATGTACTTTAAGAAATAAAGTAAACTCTGTAATTTGGAGGCTGAGTTTCCTAGCAAGCTGTTTACTAATGATCTCCTAGGTTGCTGCTTATTATATCCATCAAAGGTCCTTTATATACAATTTAAAATAAAATAGAACTCTGGGAACTGCCAATAGAATCAAATAGAAGAGAATAGCAGTAGGGAAGATAGGATGGGATGGGATGGGATGGGATGGGATGGGATGGGATGGGATGGGATGCGATGGGATGAGATGAGATAGGATAGGAAAGGAAAAGATGGGATTGGATGAGATAGGACACAGCAGGATAGGATAGACCAAAATGCTCTATCTAAAAGATCCTATTATAAACAATTTATTCTACCAACTCCTTTTACAGTTGAGGACATTAAGGTACAAAGAGGAAAAAGGACATGTCTTGTCCAGAGTCACATAATGAATTATTTGCACAGCTAAAATTAGAATCTGAGCCTCCCAATTCTCAGCCAAATGGTCCTTCCAATTCACATAGGGATGATTGAACTAGGTTATTATGGCAAAAATACCCACAAAAACCAGATTATCAAGACTGTTGTCAACACTATACTTTACTTGACTTTTCAAGACTGGATCTCATATCACTGACCTACTTCATATTTCTTCCTTCTGATCTGTTACCTTCTTTTACTTTCTTTCCTGAGTAGAAGTATCCCATTCCTAGATTTTCATTTGAAAATTACTTGAAGTAGAGGGTCAAATGCTACTATTGTGCTCTAAGAAGGCAGTGGAAAGCTCATGAATAAAACCTATGGGATTCTCTCTTTTTTTTTTTTTTTGACAATTGACATTGTGTGTGTGTGTGTGTGTGTGTATGTTTGTGTGTGTGTGTTCTTGACATTACTAGTACAATTTGGTTATTCGCTTGCAGATGTCAGAGATTGATAGATAACAAATTTACTCTAAACACCTCCACCCAAATTTTAAACTGCCTGTGAATTTTATCTGAGATTCTTGCTTTATATGTTGGTTACACACTGGTATATAAGTGCTGTGAAGTAATGAGGAAAGCAAAACTTGGAATGAAAACAAAAGATAGGTGACAGTATAGCATAGTAGTTAAATGAATCAAGAATGAATCAATGAACAAGTGAAAATGAGTGTATAAGAAAACATTTACTAAGAATTACATGCCAGGAACTACAACAAGGAAAGTAGTAGACTTAAAGGCAGGAAGACCTGAAGCAAGAATCTAGGCTCTGTAAGTTAGTAAGAATCATATATTAAGAGTTAGAAGAAAATCGTTTGGCCCAGTGGCTAAATGCTGGGCCCAAAGTCAGGAAGACTCATTTTCCTGAGTTCAAATCTAGCCTCAGACACTTAATAGCTATGTGACTCTGGGAAGGTCATTTAATACAGTTGGCCTGAGTTTCCTCATCTGTAAGATGAGCTGGAGAAGGAAATAGCAAACCACTCTAGTATCTTTGCCAAGAAAACTCCAAATGTGGTCACCCAGGGTTGGACCTGACTGAAAAATGAACGAACAACAAAAACATTTCTCCTTTGTTTATATATGGCTAAGGACACAGAATCAGAGATATGAAATGACTTGTTCAAATACATATGGAATAAATGGAACAGCAAAGAAAATTTCAGAGATAGATTAGGTTAGTGTATTTATCCTCTGAGTTTGTGCTTCACCGTAGAATGCTGTCATTCCTTGAATCTGGGATTCTGTGAATCCCAGGTCCTCCCTGTTCAAACCTGGCATATTTTCTACTACACTCTTTTGCCCCAGGCAAGTGTAACAATTAACTACTCTGGGATTCAATGTATTCATGTGTAAAATGAAGGTATGCAGTGGATGGTCTCTAACCTTCCATTCATTTGTAAATTTCTATACTGATACTGACTTTGATAACTTAATAGTCTCTTAGCTGTATTTTCTTCCTCATTCTTCCCTTAACCTTCCTCACATTCTTTTTTTTCCCCCTGAAATCACTCTTTTTAATGTTTGTAATTATCAAAGCTTTGCTAATAAAGAATATGCAAAAAACTTCTGAAGCAGTTAAATTTTTGAACTTTTTTTTCATTTTTGGAAGCAATAAGGAATGGTCTTATGCCGAACACTTCTTGTTTACTGGAAAGAACACCAAATTTGGAACTGAATCACGTGGGTTGAAATCTCAGTTCCACCAGTTATTTTCAGTGAGATATTTGGATAGTAATTTTACCTCTTTCGGCATCAATTTCCTCATTTGTATAGCAGAGGGTTAGACTGGGATGATAATGGCATAAATTTAGAGCTGGAAGGCACCTTGGCAATCAAAGGAGCAAAGAGAATTGCAAACAAACTTTAAAGTGCAGTATTAGTTCTATTTTTGTTCATTATGCATTTTTATTCATTTGTTCACCTGTTGATCTATCCATCAATTATTCATTGATTGCTCAATCAGTCCATGATTCTATTGATCTAGCTATAGATTATTCTATAAATTTAATCTACCCATCTTTCATACCTTCATTTTACTGATGAGGAAACAGAAGCCCAGAAAAATTAAATGATTTGACTAAGGTTACACAAGCATTAAAAAAGAAAACAAGGACTAAAACTCAGGTCTTCTTTCTTCAAATCTATGCTCTCTCTCAGACCCTTCGAATGCACAGATTTTCCATTTCCCTGAATTTTACTGCATCAGACAAGAGCTCCTTGACATGTCATTACAAAATTAAGTTGTATTAATTAATCTATGCCCTAGATTTTAAAACTCTGGCAAACAAGTCTCTGGAAGCTTTGTAAATTAAATGTCCTTTATAGGGTGGGTTCATTTGTAATTATCAGTCAAAAAGTAACAAATGTTGAACATCTTATTGGACATGGCAGGTTGTTAAGGCTCACTTAGAAAACCAGCTGTGCTTGAAGGATAAAATATGTGTTCTGTTTTACATTCCCTACAATTGAAAAGAATCTCAACATAAAGAAGGCTACATCATGTGCAATAAGGAGTGTTCTTTGATATTTGGAAAACAGGGATGAAGTAGTTTTGGTATTTAAACAAATAAGCTTTTAATCAAAAAGAGGATTTTATTATATTTCATGATACATATGTATTTTTGTTAGGATGGTTTAAATTAGTTTTAGTTTAAATAGCAACTGAAATTATTGATTAAAAATAATTAAAATCCCCAGTCAAAAAAGTCTTTTTATTTATTTTTCTGATTTAAAGTAAATTGTCAATATTCAAAACAACCTTAATGTATTCAATTAATACAGAACCAGAAGAATCTTTGTTTTTTTTTTTTTTTCTGAAGTTGCTCTATATACATTAATATGTAAGCTCCTTGAGAGGAAGAATTATTTCTAGTATAGTAGTCATAGTAGTAGTAGTAGTAGTAGTAGTAGTAGTTAGTAGTAGTAGTAGTAGTAGTAGTAGTAGTAGTCGTAGTAGTAGTAGTAGTAGCAGTAGTAGCAGTAGTAGTGGTGGTGGTGGTGGTGGTAGTAGAAGCAGCAGCAACAGCAGCAGTAGTAGTCATCGTGGTAGTAGTTGTAGCAGTAGTTCTACCTTTAGTGTCTATTATACTGCCTGATTCATGCTTAGTGATACACTAATGCTTCTTCATTAAGACCACAATTCATTTTTACATTTAATGTTAATATTGCAGCTGCATCAAAAATCCAGATGGTGATTTAGTTATTTCATCTATCCAAATAAAGATAATACATTTTCAAGTCAGTAGATACTTGAAAGATCAAATAATCAGACACTCTGTATTACCAATGAAAAACTAAGCACAAAGGAGTAAGATGACTTGCCTAACATTGTATAGATAGTGGAAATGAAATTTAATTTCAAGTTCTCCTGAGAGACATTGCTCCTCTTATTAAAACTTGAAGCCTTTTAGTCATGAAGTGACCCATTCCTTCTTGAATAAGTTCATTGCTTGAGTCGTTAGATGCTTAGCAAATATTTTGATGGCATTATTTTAGTTGGGTAACCAACACTTAAAAAGGCATATAAAAATTAGACAGGCCAAGTGTTTAATTTTAATTATACATATGTTTGGTTGCTTTCATATTTCAAATACGATTTTGAATGTTTTAGGTATATGTTTGACAATTTTGATATACAGCTTGATATCTGAACACTAATTTAATCCAGCTTTCATTTCCAGAATATTGTATATTAAAACTCACTGAGCCTTCAATTTTTTCTGTTTGTTCATAGACTGAAAAAGGAAGATTAATTTTCCCACATTTTCAATTCCCAGATGAAATTTTAATTTAGAATAAACTAGTTCAAAGAAAGAAAGTAAACATTTTTTTTCTGGACTACAGGGAGCTATTACTATGAATAGCGGGATTGTCACCTCAATCATTGGAGAATTTGAAGTTTAAAAATGAGCTGGAAATTACATATGTTTAGTTATCACCTAAATATGAAGCATTCCAACACAGAAATGGTTACATGGTTTTATCATATGAGTGACTATATAATTAGATGCTTTATCCTGTCATGGCATATTCAACATTCTAATTTAAGAAATCTATATTAAATACGTTTTATGTGGTAAGTCAGTCAATAATTGTCCTGTAAGTGTCCACTATATGTCAGGAAATGTTCTATTCTCTAGGAATTCAAAGACAGACAAAAGATATCCCCTGTTCTAAAGGAGTTCACAATCTAATAGTGGAGAAAATGTAAAACAAAAACAAAAACAAAAAACAATTATATACACGCATTATATAGAGCAGTGGTTCTCAACCTTCCTAATGACACAACCCTTTTCCTCATGTTGTGGTGACACACAACCATAAAATTATTTTCGTTGCTACTTTATAATTGTAAGTTTGCTACAGTTATCAATCTATGTGATATGCAGAATGTATTTTCATAGTTACAAATTGAACATAACCCACAGGTTGAGAACCGCTGATATAGAGGATACCTTGAAGATAGTCAACAAAGGCAAGAGACCAGAATCAAAGGGGCATGGGGAAGGGCTTCCTGTATAAGGAACAGATTTAGCTGTGACTTGAAGGAAGTCATGGAATCTGTGAAGTGAAGATGAGGAGGGAGAACATTCTAGGCTTGTGGAAATAATAGTGAGAATGCCTGAAGTCTGGAGATAAAATGGCTTCTTGGTGGCCAAGAGAACTGGATTAAAGAATATGTGGCAGCGTCAAGGGGATTATAAAGTATGAGAAAACTGGAATTGTATGGGGGAGGCTGTTATGAACAGCTTTGAAAATCAAATAGAGCATTTTATATTTGATCCTGAGGTGATAGAAGTCCCTCAAATTTACTCAGTGTGGAACTGATAGGTCAGGTATGTACTTTCAGTATATCATGTTGGTAACTTACTCAGAGAGGTACTGAAGGGTGGAGATAATTGATACTGAAAGACCTTTGTAAGGATACTGGGATTTGAAGATCTTCCACGCCCCTTGAGCTTGCTAACGTAGCAGGAAGGGGTGGGGCAAGAGAACTCCAGAACCAAGCTAGTCTCCGTGTGGTAATGACTAGAAGCGGTGGCAGAGGCAGTGGCTGTGGTTGCCAACTCCTTTTGCTTTGAGTGGGCCAGAATCTCTGCTAAGGACTACTGCTGAGGATTGCCTGGGACGAGAACTGCCAGGGTCCGGAGCTGCTGGGAGGGAGATTCCTGGATAATGAGCAGTTGTGTGCGTGAGGAGAGGAGGATCTTTGCCTGAGGTAGCCTGTCCTGTTTGAAGGCTTGAGGGTGTGGGTGTTTACTACTTTGACCACATGTGCCAACGTCATAACTACTGTGTTGGCTTTGACGTTCTGGTTTTGGGACTCAGTTTTCTGGTATTTAAATGAATGCACTATCTATATTTCTTATGTAGAGAGCCTGTTCCATTTTGCGATTAATAACTATATCAGCATATTTATAGTTACTGTAGGCATTGCGAATACTGCATTGCTGATACATTTGGCAATGAGGGTGGGATCACAAAATGTCAGGCCTCTATTTGGAAGCAGGAAGGCTGTAGAGGGTGAAATGGCCATCCCAGGATGGGAGGATTTGCCTTATTCCTCTCTTACCCGAGAATGGGCCAAAAACACAGGGCCCTGTGAAAACTGGGAACCAAGGCTGAAAGGGGGAGAACCTGGAGATTTGGAAAGATGTTTGCAAGGAATACCCATAGAACCAGGCAAAGAACTGGCAGGAGTGTGCAGAAGAGTCTGGGTCCTGCTAACATTTTATCGCCTTATGTGTAAAAGTAGAGATAAGCTGCTGGAGGAAAAAGCTCAGATGGTTAGGGAATCGGCTGGTTTGCCTGACAATTCTTCTGTGCCACAGCATTCAGAAGAGCAAACTTCCCAGGTGGAAGAGCAAGCTACTATTCATGTGGCTAAAAGGAAGCAAAAAACTAGCAGAAGTAATGTACATGCAGCTTTTGCACAGGCTGGGCAGAGTTGCCCAGATAGCTGCCAGGAGAATGTGTGTGAGGAGAATGGAACAGGGTTAGCTGAGGAGCCTTCTAATGTAG
>CM053590.1:34830772-34845829 GCA_028646515.1 Pseudochirops corinnae
AGAGAGAGAGAGAGAGAGAGATAATAAGGTTAAATCTGCATCTAGGAAAAATAATTTTGCCACCTGAGTGGAAGGTAGAACTTAAGGGAGAAGAAATTTGTGGCAGGGAGATGACCAAGCAGAGACCTATTTTAAGGGTAATGTTATAAAGTTAGAAATAGAAAGACTTGGTACTAAGTAAATATTTAACCTGAAGGATATGAGCCCTCAAGGTTGACATTTAGGTTGTGAGACTGTGTGACTAAAAGTATGCTACTTCCTTTGATAATAGTATAGCAGTAATATAGGGAAAGATGATATTCAGTACGTTGAACTTGAGATACTTTTTGAGATATCCAATTTGTATTAGTTCAATAGATCATTGGTGATATGAGACTGTATATCAGGAGAAAGAATGTGACTAGATAAATAGATCTGAGAATCATCTATCCATCTATTTATCCATTTTAAATTATAAAAGCTGATGAAGTCATTAAGATAGAACCAAGAGATAAAATAAAAGCACTCAAGATGGGCCCTTTTAGGATACCCCATGATTAGTAGCATGAAGATTTCATGAAGGAAACTGATCAGGACTCATCAGAGAGGTAGCAGGAAAACCACAAAAGAGCACAAAACTAAGAAGGAGAGTATTCAAGAAAAATAAAAAGATTGACAGCATCAAAGACTTCAGAGAGACAAACCCAAACTCAGCAAACCAGGAGCAGACCTTTGGAGTCACTGAATCAGCAGCAGCAACAGCTGTTTCCAGAGATCTCAGATTCCCATGTAAGAATAGGGTGGAGCGATAAACATTTAGCAATCACAACTGTGGGAAAAAAAAAAATGAATCATGTTTCTGTGATAATGGCTTCTTTTCTCAAACATATAGAGAACTGAGTGAAGTTTATGAAAAATAAGAGCCATTCTCCAATTGATAAAGGACCAAAAGACATGAATAGTTTTAGATGAAGTAAATCTATCTATAGTCAGATAAAAAAAAAATCTCTAATTCAGTAGTTCTCAATCTTCCTAATGCTGCGACCCTTTAATACTCGTATGTGGGCATATCTGCATGTGGGTGGACCTGCTAGAGACAGATAGAGGAGCAATGTCTTGGTTCCTAAGACCATCGGAAATATGTGATTTCCGATGGTCTTAGGTGACCCAGTCGACCCCCAAAGGGGTCGCAACCCCCAGGTTGAGAACCGCTGCTCTAATTGATTAGAGAAATGAAAATTAAAATAATTCTGAAGGACTGCCTTATGCCTATTAGATTGGTTAATAGTGTGTAAAAGGACAATGATATATGTTGGAAGGGATGTGGGAAAAATGATACATTAATGCATCATTGATCAAGTTGTGAACTGATTCAACAAATCTGTAGAACTATTTGGAACTATGTAGAACTTTGGAACTGTGCTCAAAGAGCTATAAAACCATGCATACCCTTTGAACTAGCAATAACACTTCTTGGTCTATATCCACAAAGAAATAAAAAAGAGGAAAAGTACCTATATGTACAAAAAATACTTATAGCACCTCTTATATGGTGGCAAAAATGGAAATTATAAGGATGTCCATCAATTGGGAAATGGCAGAACAAATTGTGGTATGTGATTTTGATAGAATATTATTGTCCTATAAGAAATGATGAGCAGGATGCTCTCAGAAAAACCTGGAAAGACTTGCATAGGATGATGCAAAGTGAAGTGTACTATATACAAGGTAACAGCAATATTGTAAGATCATAAGCTGTGGATGACCCAGGTATTCTCAGCAAACAATGATCCAAGAAAATTTTGAGGGACTTTTGATGAAAAATGCTATCCATCCCCACAGAAGGAACTGATGGGATCTGAATACAGATTGAAGTGTACTTTTTTAACTTTTTTTTTTTGGTGAGACTTTTTTTTTGGGGGGGGGTCTATGTTTTATTTCACAACATGACTAATATGAAAATGCTTTGCATGGCAACACATGTATAACCTTTATCAAATTGTTTGGTTTCTCAAATGAGAGTGGGGAGGGGAGGGAGGAAGGGAGAGAATTTGGAGCCCAAATTTTAAAAAATGAATGTTAAAATTGTTTTCACATGTTACTGGGGAAAATAAAATACTATATAATTTTTAAAGGCTACAGAGAAGTCAAGAAGAAGAGGACTGAGAAGACGACATCAGATATGACTGTTATAAGACCATTGATAATTTTACATAACACCATGTTAATTAGATGAGGTCAGAAGCCAGATTGTGGAAGATCAAGAATTGATTGAGAATAGAGGAAGTGGGGGAGATGGTTGCAGTTTTATAAAGGTATTTAGCCATAAATGTGGACAGACATGGCATGTCAGCTAGAGTTAATAATAGAATGAAGTTAATTGTTTTTTTCTTAATAGGGGAAATATAGGCATGTTTGCTGGCATCTGGGAAGGAATAAGTAGGTAGTGAGTGAAGGGAATTAGTGAGTGAATGAAGGGAATTAGTGACAGAAGGAAGTAATCTGTTTGAGAAGACAGAGTGAAATGAGACTAAGAGTTCATCTAAAAGTGTTTGATTGGAATGGAGAAGAACATCATAGCCTGAGAGGAGTGTGAAGTATGAGATAGTAGTGCAAGAAATTTCCATGATGTGAGATTAGGATAAGAGAAAAATAGGAAGATCTCAGAAAATGACCTCAAAATTGCAAAAATAAAGAAGGAAACTAAGAAGATTAAAAAGAGGGGGTACCATGGGAAGCATAGGGAGGAAGAAAAAATTTTGGAATAGCCACTGTAATGAATTATATAGTGAATCAGTGAATAACCAATCAACTTTATGTAACATATATTGGTATTAGACATAGTCAGCATGATTTTATGATTTTCTACAGTTCTATTTATGAACACACTAATAGAAGCAAAGGAAACAGATATTGGAAATAATGCAGAGTCAAAATTTAGCAGGACAAAACATAGGATGGAAGTAAAGTACTGGAGTGTGGGAATCAGGGTAGAGTTGAAGTGATTCAAGCAATAAAAGTGTGATAATAAGTGGAATAATGTGTGTGTGGTTTTTTTGGGGGGGATAGTTAGACATCAGACATGGTGAGAGGAAACAATAGATTAATAGGTTGTGATGCAGAGAGTCAACTGGTTAAAGCTTATGATCTAATAAATGAGTTCCAGAGATCATGAGCATGAAAGTGGAACTCTTACAGTGATGATGAAATTAAAGAGAATGATTATCTCTGTTTATCTGAGGGAATGGAAGGATAGACTATAGGAACCGAGTATATTGATAAAGTTGGAAGATAGAGAATTTAAAGGATCGTCAATATATGTATGTTTAACTCCGTCAGTATGTAAGCAGCATATTGGGTAGAAATACTGTCACAAATTGAATTCCTTGAGCAATGAAGGAAAGTCATCTTGGGGGATGGGAGGGAGTAGATATCTGTAGATATCAGCTCCTAGAGACTTGATTGACAATTGTTTGGTATCATGTCCATGTTACTTACAGTATTATATTGTGTTGTTGACACATCATTAACTTAATTAGACAGCTGCTTTGCAGCTTAGTTAGGTTAAGTGAATTGTTCATGGTTGAATGGAAAGTGTTAGTGGCAGAATTTGACCTCTAAAAATATAGAATGCATGAATATATTGTTCTATTGAAGTCTATATATGCATATAGGCTAATTTGCATGCTCCCTCTTCCCAGATTCAGCCTATCTTGGAAAGGACACATCAAGTTCTGACAGACAGTGAATGAAGGGACAGGTTTCTTAGTATGATCTTTGATGGCAAAGATTTACATCTTTGACATTTAATTTGTTTTAATTTTGTTCCTGGTTTCATTTTAAACACCCTTGAGTTCAAGCCTACCTAGGAAGACATTCATGATACTTAGAATGAATGTTCTCCAAATTATTTAACCGATTAAACAGAGTTATCCTTGTAGCTATATTGGGGGGGGGTAGGAATTTTGTCTCTAGAGGCTGAGAACACAGGGTGCCATTATTATGAGCTTGGTGCTAAGTATCCCAAGGTACCAATAAGTCTGCCAGATCTTAGTGCTCACTATGGGAATGAGAGATTTGAAATTGGAAATCCATGATCTTAACCAAAGCAGGCCAACGATTGGTGACTGTATTTTTGAAAGGCAAAAAGAAAATGCTGCCTTTGTTTTGCATCAAGTAATTTTATTGGTTGTTCAACTCTCCTATATTCCTGTAATGAGGCTCATCTTGTAACAAAGGAAAAATAGTTAATCACTCAAAAGAAATTAATACAGTGACCACATCTTGCTAAGTATTTTAAGTTCCTTGACTCTCTGAACAAGGGGAGAAAAATTATCTTTTTTTACTACAATTTATTGTCCTAGATCATTACTGGTTTTGCAATCACTCAGAGTTTGATTTTCTCTTAGCAAACTTTTCATTTACATTGTTCTAGTCATCATGTATATTGCACTTCTACATAGTACTTTCTGTATCAGTTTGGACAAATATTTTTATGTCTTTATGAATATCATTTAGTTACAAATATATGGAGCTGATCAGCAAAATCTCTACTAATGCAAATAAGCACATACTTTGCAATTTGGCACTGTAGAGAGTTGTCTGGTGGTATAGGGAAATTGACTTGTCCAGGGTCACAAAGCCACTGCTTATCAAAAGTGGGATTTGAATCATGGTTTTCCTAACACTATGTATATCTATGAAGGCAGTTACACAGGTTAATGACACAGTAGCTAAAAGTCTCTGTCTAGAGTCAGGAAGACATGAGTTCAAATCCAGTCTCAAATATTTACCATCTGTGTCACTCTGGGCAAGTCCCTTCACCTCTCTGTACCTAAATTATATCAAATTTGAGTAGGAATAATAATAATCTCTATCCTCCAGGGTTATTCGGAAGAATAAGTGAAGAAATATTTTTAAAGTCCTTAGTATAGTGTTTAAAATACAGTAGACTCATAATAAATACCATTCATCTGTAGCCATTATCCCATACTGTTTTATAATTTGCTGGTGAAAATAACTCCTTAAAAAGCAGTAGTGGATGAATGGAAATGGAGGTACAAAAGCTTATTCAAGAAAACCATGGCTTAAAATTTAGGATTGGAAAAGTGGAAGCTAATAACTCTGTAAGAATTTAAGAAACAATAAAACAAAGTCAAAAGAATGAAAAAAAAGTGAAATATCATATAAAAAAAAACTCATCTGGAAAACAGATCCTTGAGATATCATTTATGAATTATTGAACAAGCTGAAATCCATGATAAAAACATAATATTTTGAGAAATTATTAAGGGAAATTTCCCTGATATCTTAAATGAAATTGTTAAAATAGAAATGGAAGGAATTCAGCAATATCTTCATGAAAGAGATCCCAAAATGAAAACTCCCAGGAATATTATAATCAAATTCCAGATTCTTGGGTCAAGGATAAAATATCACAAGTAGCCAGAAATAAATAATACAAATATGGTGCCATGGAGGAACACACATAATTTAGTGACTTCTGTGTCAAAGGAACAGAGGGCTTGGGATATGGTATACTGGAAGGAATAGTAGATGGAATTAAAAAAAAAATAACTTACCCAGCAAAACTAAGTATAATCCTTGAGTGGTAAAAATGGAAACTTAATGAAATAAAGGACTTGCAAATATTTCTAATGAAAAGATCAGAGATGAAAAGAAAATTTGACATTGAGACAGAAGACAAGAAGCATATAAGCAAAAGTCTAGAAAGGTGAACATGAAAGAGGAATCATAAGGCACTCAATAATGTTAAACTCTTTACATTCCTATATAGGATGATGATATCTGTAACTCCTAAGAACTGTATCAGTATTAGGGCAATTAGAAAAATCTACATAGACGTAGGGCATGAATGTGAGTCAGTTATGTTGGGATGATCTCAAAAAATGAAATGGTGAGAAAGAGTGATGGATTTGGAGTAGAGAGAAGTAGAATGGATAAATGTTTCTCATAAAAAGAAGTACATTAAGAAGGGCTTTTAAAATGGAGATGACAATGTGGGGAGATGGCAGGCAATGTTCGAGCTTTGTCGTCATCAGAATTGGTTCAATGAAGTAAGAATAATATACAATCTCAGTTGGGTATTGTAAAAAATCTATCTTTCCCAATAGGAATATAAGAGAGGAAGGGGATAAGAGATACAGAGGTGATGATGAAAGAGAGGGTGGATTGAAAGAGACAGTGGTCAGAAGTAAAACAGAATTTTGGATAAGGATAGAATAAAAAGAGAGAGAAGGATAAACAAAAGAAAATGTGAGGGAGGCAAATATGCAATACAATTATGAATATGAATGAGATGAGCTCACCCATAAAATGGAAATACATAAGCAGAATTGATCAGAAACCAGAATCTAACAATATGTTGTTTACAAGAGACATATCTGAAACAAAAAGAAACACAGATTTAGAATAAAAGATTGGAATGGAATCTATTATTTTTCAGTTATAGAAAAAAGGCAGGAACAACAATCGTTGTAGAATAAGTAAAGCAAATGTGTACCTAATTAAAAGAGACAATCAGGGAAACCACATTTTGCTAATGTGTACCATGGATAATGAAATAATAAAAAGTGATTTTCTCTGATAAAGTCCTTATTTCTCAAATATATAGGGAACAAAGACAAAATTATGAAAAAATAGCACTATTCCCAAATTGATAAATGGTCAAAGGTTGTGAGCAGACAGTTTTCAGAAGAAGAGATTGAAGCTACATCTGGTCATATTAAAATCCTCTAAATTACTATTTATCGAAAATATGAAGATTAAAACAACTCTTATGTACTACCCCGTACCTATTAGAAATGGCAACTGCTGGAGAGGATGAGAAAAAAATAGATTCTCTTATAAATTGTTGGTGCAATTGCTAACTGGTTCAACCATTTTGGTAAATGATTTGGAGCTATGGCCAAAAGGCTAAAAAACTGTATGCCCTTTAACCAGCAATGACACTACTATGTCTCTACCCCAAAGAGATCAAAGGAAAACAAAAAGGAGCTATATGCACAAAAATATTTAAAACCTCTATTTTTGGAGGGAAAAATATAAATTCAAATGATGCTCATTGATTGTAGAATGGCTGAACAAGTTGTCACATATGATTGTGATACAGCACTACTGTGCCATAAGAAATGATAATGGGGTGGTTTCAGAACACAAAAACATAACAAATTAAACAAATAATATACAGTTATTTAAACTGATTCCAAGTGAAGTGGGAAAAACCAAGAAAACACTGTGCATAGTAACAGCAATATTTTAATGATGATCAACTATGAAAGACATGGCTACTCTGATCAATACAGTAATCCAGCCCAGTTTCAAAGGAATCATGCTGACCACATACAGGGAGAGATGATGGATTGATGTATAGAATAACTAGGTGGTCCTTACCTCACTTTGCATCAATTCATGTGTCTTACAAAATTTTTCTGAAGCCATTCTTCTTGTCATTTTGAAATAATGAAAAGGTATTTTACTAAAATCATATATCACAACTTTTTCATTCATTCTCAAATTGATAAAGATTCCCTAAATTTCTAATTATTTGCCACTCTCCCCCCAAACTGCTACAAATATTTTTATACAAATAGTTTCTTTTCTTTTTTTTTTTAAAAAAAATCTCTTTGGGATTCAGACTTAATAATAATATTACTTGTTAAAATGCTATGCACAGTTTTTTAGTCCTTTGGGAATAATTCCAAATTATTCTCCAGAATTGTTGGAACATTTTACATTTCCACCATTAGTATGCATTTGTGTACCTATTTTCCCACATGCTTTCCCCCATCTCAGCATTTGTGATTTTCCTTTTCTGCCATATCAGGCAATATGATAGGTGTGAGGAGAATTTCTTTCTAATTTTAGCTACATTTGTTTTGTTTGTGGGGGAAAAAGCTTTTTAATTTCCTATAATTAAAATTATCCTTTTTATTTATTTGTGATATTTGCTAGGTTTTATTTGTTCTTCAATTTAAATAAGTTAGAGATTTGACAGGTAATTTTTTTTTCACAGTCCCCAAATTTGCTTATAGTATTCTACCTTTATGTATAAATCACTTACCCAGTTTAAGTATATTTTGCCATATAGTGTGAGATATTCACTTAAGCCTAGTTTCTTCTAAACTTTTTTTGAGTTTTCTGAGTATTTTTTTCTTCAAATGATGAGTTCTTGCCCCCAAAGTTTAGATATTTGAATTTGTGAAACAACAGATTGGTATAGTCTTTTACTATTATGTATAAGTACCTAATCTATTCCACTGATCCACCACCCTATTTCATAGCCATTACCATATTGTGTTCATGGTTACCCCCTGGGTAATATAGTTTGAAATATGATATTTCTAGGCAGCCTTCCCTCACATTAAAAAAAAAAAATGATTCAAATGCCATTCTTGACTTTTTTTCTTCCAGATGATTTTTTTTAATTTTCCATTTCTAGATCTATTAAATAATTATTTGGTTTTTGGATGCTTAAGCTCTGAATAAAATAACTTAGAAGAATTCTTATTTTACTATATTTGCTTAGTTTACCTATGAGCAATGAATATTTCTCTAATTGTTTAGACCTGTCTTTATTTTTGTGAAGAGTGTTTTGTGTTTGGGTTCATAAAGTCCCTAGGTTTGTCTTGGCAGATAGACTTCCAAGTACTTTATGCTGTTTGCAGTTATTATGAGTTGAATTTCTCTTCCATTGTCTTGCTGCTGGGTTTTTTTTTAATTTTATATAGAAATGATGATTTCTGTGGGTTTATTTAATATCCTAAAATTTCGCTAAATTTGTTAATTGTTTCAACTAAATTTTAGTTGATTCTCTTGGATTCTCTAAGTATACCACTATATTACCTGCAAGTGAAAAACATTTTTTTTTCTATATTGTCTTTATTTATTCCTTCAATCTTATTTCTATAACTAGTAAATAAAATGCAATACTGAATAATAGTGGTGTGAATGAACATACTTGCTTTATGCTCAATATTACCAAGACGGCTCAAAGTTTTATCCCCATTGCAGATAAAGCATGAAGTTGATTTTAGATAGGTGCTATTTATCATATTAAGAAAGATATCATTTTTTATTTATATCTTCTGCTGTTTTTAATAGGAATGGCTATTCTATTTTGTAAAAAAACCCTTTTTACATATATTGACATAATCATATTATTTGGGGGGGGGTCATTTGTGTAATCAATTATGTGAATAGTTTTCTTATATTGAACCAAACCTGCATTTTTTTGCATAAATCTCACCTGGTCATACACTAGTAACCTTGTGGTATATTGCTATCATCTCCTTTCTAGTGTTATTTAATTTTTAAAATAATTATCCATGAGGGAAATTGGTTCATAGTTTTCCTGTTTTCTGTTTTTGTTCTTATGCATCAAAACTATATTTATGTCAAGAAAAAAAATTGAGAGGACTCTTTATCTTTTTTAAAAAAATAACATAATATCAGGATTAATTATTCCTTAAATTTTTCATAGAATTTGCTATTATATAAATCTATTGGGGTGGATTGTTTCCTAGGGATATCATTTATTCATTGTTGGATTTCTTCTTCTAATATAGGTTGATACTATTTCATCTTCTGGTAATATAGATAGCTTATTTTTTCCAAATATTCATGCATTTCATTTGGTTGGCAGGTTTGCTGCCATATAATTGCACTAAAACTAAGAATTTCTTCATATTCCTCTTCATTCATAGTATAATTGTGATTTTCATTTTTGACAGTGTTAATTCAGCTTTCATCTTTCTTTTTATCTTAATAACTAATGGTTTATAGTATTTGAATGTTTTGTTTCTGGATCCATGAAATATTTTCTCCTTAATGTAAACGTTCTTGATTTTGACTATAACACTCCTCAGAGTTTTCATTTTGGGATTGGTGGATTCTTTCTATTTCTCTTTTAACTTCTGGTTCTAGGGTATTGGGACAGTTTTAAAAAAAATAATTTCTTGAAAAAAATTACAGGGGGTGGAGCCAAGATGGCAGAGTAGAAGCAGGAAATTCCATGAGCTCCCACCATAACCACCTCCAATACCTGTAAAATATGACTCTAAACAAATTTTAGAGCTACAGAACCCAAAAAGTGACAGAGAAAAATGAATCTCCTCATGAAGGCAGCCTGGCAGGCCAACAGGAATGTCTATCACACCAAGCTGGGAGCCAAATGAGTCCTGCATGAGCTACACTGAGCCTGGGGTAGGCCCCTGCCCCTGGGGTAAGAGGTGGAGGAGGTACCATGGCTGCAGCTGCTGCCATGTCACTGCCTCCAGACCTCCTGGCCTGCAGATTGTGGGGGACCAAGTGACCCTTCAGGTAATTGTTCTTGCTTTGACCTGCTTGGATTTCAGTTGTGGTCTTGGGTGGTGGTCCTGGGGTATGTGGCCAGTGTGCCAGAGCTTGGGGTGTCTGTAGAGAGGGTGTACTCCTCAGACCACTGACAACACTTGTGAAAACCTTGGGGATTTGGGATAAAGCTCTACACTCTGGAAGCAGAGTTCTACCATGGCAAAGAGCTCAAAAGTCAAGTAGTTGGCTGGCAAGATAGGCAAGGAGAGAAAGCAAAATCAGACTATAGAATCCTTTTTTTTGGGTACAAAGTATCAAAAAATGGAATCAGAAGAAGTTATCACAGGCAAAACTCCTGCATCAAAAGCTTCCAAGAAAAAAAAAAACTCCTGGTTATAGGCCATGGAGGAGGTCTAGAAGGATTTTGAATATCAAGTAAGAGAAGTGGAGGAAAAATTGGAAAGACAAATGAAAATGATGCAAGAAAATCATGAAAAGCCAGTCAACAGCTTGCTAAAAGAGATCCAAAAAAATAAAGAAAAAAATAACACTTTAAAAAATAGACTAACTCAAATGGCAAAAGAGGCCAAAAAAGCCAATGAGGAGAAGAATGACTTAAAAAGTAAAATTAGACAGATAGAAAAGAGATTTCAAAAATTCACTGAAGAGAATAATTCCTTCAAAATTAGATTGGGGCAATTGGAAGCTAATGACTTTATGAGAAATCAAGATACTATTAAATAGATACAAACAAATGAAAAAATAAAAGGCAATGTGAAATATTTCATTGGAAAAACCGCTGACCTGGAAAATAGAGCCAGGAGAAATAATTTAAACATTATTGAACTACCTGAATGCCATGATCAAAAAAAGACCCGAGAAATCATATGTCAAGAAGTTCTCAAGGAAAATTGCCCTGATGTTCTAAAACCAGAGGGCAGAATAGAAATTGAAAGAATTCACCAATTGCCTCCTGAGAAATATCCCCAAAATAAAACTCCTAGGAATATCATAGCCAAATTCCAGAGTTCCCAGGTCAAGGAGAAAAATATTAAAAACAGCCAGGAAGAAACAATTTGAGAATTGTGGAAACATAATCAAGATAACACATGATCTAGCAGCTTCTACATTAAGGGATCAAAGTGCTTGAAATATGATATTCAAGAGGTCAGAGGAGGTAGAATTAAAACAAAGAATCGCCTACTCAGCAAATCTGAGTACTATGTTTCAGGGGAAAATATGGTCATTCAATGAAAAAGAGGACTTTCAAGTATTCTTGTTAGAAAAACCAGAACAGAACATAAAATTTGACTTTCAAATACAAGAAGAAAGAGAAGCATGAGAAGGTAAACAGGAAAAAAAATCATAAGCAACTCATTGAAGTTTAATGATTTACATTCCTACATGGAAACACAATAATTGTAAATCATGAAACTTTTCTCAGTATGATGATAATTGAAAAGAATATATATATGTGTGTGTATACACATACACACATATACATACATATATGTATACATACACGTATATATACACAAATATATGTATGTATAGGAAGGTGTATATATGTATAAATATATATGTGAGTATATGTATATGTGTGTACATGCCTAAATAGAGGACATAGGATGAGTTGAATATGAAGTGCTGATATATAAAAAATAAAATTAAGAAATGAGAGAGGAATTTATTGGGAGAAGGAGAAAAGGAGAGAAAGATTAGGGTAAATTATCTCATATAAAAGACTTTCAAGCATTCTTGATGAAAAAAAACAGAGCTGAACAGTAAATTTGACTTTCAAATACAAGAAGCAAGAGAAATATGAGAAGGTAAACAGGGAAAAAAAAGCGTAAAGAACTTATTAAAGTTGAAATATTTACATTCCTATATGGAAAAATAATAATTGTAACTCATAAGACATTTCTCAGTATGCAGATAGTTGAAGGGAATATATGTGTGTATGTGTGTGTGTGTGTATGTATATGTTTATATAGGAGCATGTATGTCTCTATAAATACAAGTATGAGTGTGTGTATATATGTTTATACATCTACATAGATGGCACAGGATCAGTTGAATAGGAAGGGGTGCTATATAAAAATAAAACTAAGAGGTGAGAGAGGAATATAATGAGAGGAGGAGATAGGGAGAAATAGAATAGAGTAAATTATCTCATATAAAAGAGGCAGGAGAAAACTGTAACAATTGAGGGGAAGAACAGGAATGTGAAAGGGAATAGGTTAACCTTACACTCATTGCATTTGACTTTAGGATGGAATAATATACACACTGAATTGGGTATCTTACCCTACAGGAAAGTAGGGGGGAAAGGGATAAGAGGATGGATGATAGAAGTTGGGGAAGAGTGGGGGAGACAGTAGTTAGAAGCACACACTTTTGAAAAGGGACAGGGTCAAAGTAGAAAATAGAATAAGTGGAGGGTGGGATAGGATGGAGGGAAATATAGTTAGTGTTTCACAATATATCTACTATGAAAATGTTTTGTGTAACTACACATTTACGACCTATATTGAATTGCTTATCTTCCCAGTGGAGGTGGGTGAGAAGGGAAGAAGGAAAAGAATCTGGAAATCAAAGTTTTAAAAACAAATGTTTAATTTTTTTCTTTTTTTTCTTTTAACATGCACCTGGCAAATAAGATATATAGACACTGGGGTATATAAATCCATCTTGCCCTACTAGAAAGTTAGAGGGGTATGGAAGAGGATATAAGAGAGAGCACTTTGGGGGAAGGGGTATTAAATAGGCTTGCTATTTTGAGGTGGGGTGTAAGAGAAAGTTGGGTAGAAAATTTATAACTCAGAATCTTCTGGAAATGAATGTTGAAAACTTAAAATAAATTTGAAAAAATATAGAATTTCCTTTTTCTCTCCAATATTTTGTGCCTCTTTTTACCAAGCTATTGATTCTCTTTTCATAAACTTTTTGCCTCCTTTCCATTCCCTTCCTTAACTTTTCCTCTACCACACCTATTTTTTCCCTTCAATTCTTCTAATAGTTCTCATTGATCCTGAGTAAGTAGAATTTTCTTTTATGCTTTGGTTGTACCTTTTCCCACATCTGTGTTTATATCTTGGTCTTCTTTGCCATCCTAATAACTTCTTATAGTACAGTTCTCATTTCATTGTCTGCTCAGTTCCCAGTCTATTTTTTGAATTTGGCTGCAAATAAGTCAATTGCAAGTGCTGATCTGCAATTTAAGAGGGAGTTCCCTCCCTGGAAAGTCACTAAATTAGTGGAATCACAAATTTGGTAACCTACCCACTACCTCTGTCTAACTCTACACCCCCCCACAATATATTTTAACTATTAAAATATATTTTCTTCCTATTAGCTTATTTTTAAATTAACTTGCATTTCCTAAGTGTGCATTAACTATTGATAGAAGATTGTTATCAGTTATGCTGGGAAATAAGAAAAAGACAATACCCCAGATTAAAATGATTCATTGAAAAAAAAACCTACATGAGATTTTTGCCACAATTTCTATTTTCTGGAAAAATAACATTTTCAGGGCTTTGTAACACTGTTAAGAATGCTAGGTAATATTATTATTATATTTCTTTAAACACATTGCATTTTTCAAGTTTATTCTGGAGAAGGAGGGCAAATTGTGAGTCAAGTATTGCAATTTTTCTTGCCTTCTCTTTACAAATAGGCAGATAGAATTCTTGAAGCTTACATGACTTACCCATGATGACACAATAGCAAATTCAGGGTATATGATTTTAATATATCTCACAAATCCTCATATCCACTATTCCATACTGACTTCAAGATTTTTTGGGAAAAAAAAAATGAATGACTGACCCTTCCTTGCACATATCTGCATAATAACAGTGGGATTAGGAGCTAATTATCACACCCTTTATAAATGTTCTTCTTAGAATCCCAGAATCACAAACCATTTTGATTTTATATCATGTAATTCACAGACTTGAATAATATTTATTATTTGTAGTTGATTTATCAGATTGATGAATGAAGCTTTGAGGAGAAAATCAAGTCCTATTTTGAAGTCTCATCGTAGTATACAGAAAACTTTGAGTTCTCAAAGGCCAATACCTTACATGCAAGCTCTAACAGGTCTTAACAAATGAAAAAGTCTTGGGACATGAAAAATATGATAGATTTCATGCCTAAATGCAGAGCATATTATTACCAGGTTGATTCTTAGATCATGAATTTTTCAACCCTAGTAGACCCATAACTGGAGTGGAAACCAGAAATTTGTGTCAAGATGTCAAATTTTAAGGGGCAATGAACTCATATCCTCCTTCAAAAACAAAGGAGTTCAAATCTAGGTAGAAAGAATAATTAATTAAGAGATTCTGGGAAGATGGCAGAGTGGGTCAGAAAAAAATATGTGTGTATGTATCACATATTTTTTTCTGAAAGAGATCCTATGAGGAAAACTGACAGGAATATTATAGTTAAATCCAGAAGTCCCCAGATCAAGGGCTAAAATGTTCTAAGCAACAAGAAAAGTATAATGATTTACATATGCCAGACCACAATTAGAATCACACAAGACTTAGCACTGATTACCCTAAAAGACTGCAGGTCTTGGAACATTATATATCAAAGACCAAAAGCACTGGCCCTCTGACCAAAAATATCATATCCAGCAAAGCTAAGCATAATTCTAAATGGAAAAAAAAAATAGACATTTGGTCATCAGTCAGACTTCCAGGACTCTGTTAAAAATAAATTTAAAAATATGAAAAAAAATAACCCTGAACT
>CM053590.1:34846329-34900254 GCA_028646515.1 Pseudochirops corinnae
GATCCTTAATGTGGATTTTATTAATGGATGAATATTCTACCACCTTAAAGATTAAAGGTAGTAATCCAGAGAGTTTTACCCTTGATTTTTTGTTTTCCTTTTGTTTTAGATATATGCTTATTTATCTTTTATAATTTATATCTTGCAGGTAATTAATAATAATAATAGTTTCTATTGCTAATAATTACATAGTATGTACTACCTGTCTGGTATTATGCTAAGCATTTAATAAATATTATCTTCTTTCAGACTTGTAATGACCCAGGAGCAGGTGCTATAAGTATCCCCATTTTACAGATGAGGAAACTAAAGCAAAATTAAATGATTTACCTAGGGTCGCAAGTTAGTAAGTATCTGAGACCAGATTCGAAATCAGCTGTTGCTCACTCAAGGCTTGTAAAGGACTACAGGCCAATGGGACTCTGACCCTGATGGCTGAACAAGCCCTCTCAGGTAAAGCACCTGCTGGTGGGCCTGGATTGGTTCCCCATCCCCCAGGAAAGAGCTCAAACACGCAAGTGTGAGGATTATGTCCTCTAGATAAGTGTGGTACTTATGGTACCACAGGTACCATGGCCTGGGAACAAAGAAATGTGCAATGTCCTCAGGGGAAAACAATTAGGAATGAAATTTTTGGCTCTATAAAGCTTGTGCCTGGGAGAATAAACATTGGCTCTCTACTTTCCACCATTCTTCAAGTCCCATGTCTTTTTATGCACCCACTCACAACCTCTGGGTATGTGATTCTTTCTAAGCCCTGCTGTGAGATGGCAGGGCTCCCCACAAAGGCCTGCTTCAATATCTACTGTGTCATCTAGCAGGCCCCAAGATAGGGGCTTGGTACCATTATGATTGGACTAATTCTACCAAAATTATTTCGTAAATCCAATCCGAATGGATTTTTTTTTTTTTGGTAACCCTTCTTGTCATTACAGATATCTAATATAATTTTGGTGAAGTTCAAAAAATAGGATATGCCTTATGACAACATATTGTTAGAAGATGTCATTCTAGAAGGAGTTTCTGAACCAAGTTGCTGATTAGTACAAGCTTATATCTAAACCAGCCTATATAGTTCATTTTATTCAATTCTGTTTCTATAATTCCCAAGACTTCAACCCAACAGGAATCTCATGGGGCTTCAATCTTTAATTAGGTTATCACGTAATATACTTACTGAAAACTGATCACCAAACTAAACTTGAAAGTTTCCCTTTTCTGGGTAACTTAGTAAATAATGTAGGGAACTTTTCTTATATAGGTTTAGTACAAAAAATAATCCCATTAAAATATAATGCATTTATCACAAAGTTTAGTATAGAGAACTTACAGCTGAAAAGGATTTAATTAAAAGTTGATGATTTAATAGGCAGTCTCCATCTATTGTTTACTCTGGAGGTTGAGATTCAATTTAAAATTAGGTTCCAAATTTCATTTTGGCTACAGCATCCTTGCCATTTCGTGCACAAAATGTCCCAAAGGATATTCATGTCCCTGAAAAGGGAACACTGAATCAAGGATCTGATAGCTACTAAAAAGTTAAACCACAAAATTTAAGGCTTAGTTAGTTTGGTTGGGGGAAGGACTAAGCAATGAATTGTCCATATTTCCACTTTTATTTTCCATCCACATGTTTTCCACTGGTGATTCCAATGTCATAGGTTTTTGAAACAAAATAATGTTTTAAAAATAATTATTTAAAATGATAAAAAACTGTTTTAAAATAATTCATTTTCTTCTACTAAGGGAGTTAATAGAATAAACTTCCAGTCCTGTCTTCCATCATTATGCTCATTATTCATGGGAAAAGTTCAGGCATAAAGAAGGCTCAAAGTTTCAAAATATCCATAGTCATTGTCTAAAATCTTGGGTCAATGTTCCAGAATGCCCTTGCTTCAGTATCTCTTAAAATAATCACTTCACTTATATTTAAGTGTATTCCAATAATCCAATGGATATGTGATTTCATTAATATCAACATATTCTTTGGATGGTAAATTATTCCCACCTGCCCATTTTGTGGGATGAAGTTAGCTTGCCAAAACCTTTCCATGATATTCTAGGAGTTTCTCTCAATTTCTCTTGTTATCAAAAGGATCCTAAAAGAGCATGTAGTCTGTCCACATGCTATGGCTTTTAGAATATTAATTGGGAAATGAGTTTTGTCTTTCCAGTAGCAGTGGCAATCAGTAGTCTCAGAAATAAATAAAAACCAGGGCCACTAATCCAAACACACAGATTCCTGCAAGCTGTATATTCACTTAACTTTAAAATGTGATATTGTATATTTTATTTTATTCTTTGTTTATTTCATTGAATATTTTTCAATTACATTTTAATTGGGTTTAGGCTGCAATTGGAAGCACTGTGGGTCCCTTATGGCTCATAAGCCACATGTTTGACACCTCAAGTCTAAATCACAGTTGATGAGTTAACCAGGTCACTATTCTTGTATTCTCCATTGAATAATCCAGGGCTACTTTTATTATAATAGCCCTGAGGAAATGACTGAATATGGTATCTCCCACCTTAAATTAATCATAGTGATAGCCCAGATTATGAAACCTAGATGGAAATCTAACAAAATAGATCTCTTCTCAAAGACTGAAAATCATACTAAATATGTTAAGTGGTTATTGGTGATGTACATTTTGTAGGTGGAGTGTCAAGTGACATTCTTAAGCAAAGTTGAATGCTGTCTTTATATAATCTAGAATAAGAACTTTCTTTGTATTGTAACCTTTAAGTAAATTTTCAACTAATATTAAGAAGTGGAAGACAAACATTGATTTTCTCGACAGCAGTATCTACTGCATCTAGTTTGTCACCTGAGAAAGGAGAATTTTCAGATAGCTGAGAAATGGCAAGAGGGAGAAGACAGACTATGTCTATATAATAAAAAGGCAAATTTACTTGCAGAAATACTGCGAGATAAATTTCAAAAGTCCCCTCCCCTTCCTTTTAAACAATTGTGGCATAAGCAGAGTTGTGATTTGGAGTACTGATTAATATATAAGGAAAACAATTTAAAATGCCAGGACAACCTGTAAAATAGACATTATGGAAAGTCAATTTAGATTTATTCTGGTAATATTCCGCAAAATTAAAAGCAGTTATGATTATATGTGTACATGTCAAATGTCTCAAAATCACATTAAGCTTCATATGCAAAATCATAAATGTAGACGTGCCCATCATGTTCCATATAAGTGAAAATGCTGGCCTAGAACCTAAAACATGAATCCTATGGGTAACTAAGAAGTTAGATTTAGCCGAGAGAATTTTGCTTTGCCAAAAGATTCCAAAAATACAAACATAAACAAAAACTGCTGAATTAACAATAACCAAGAAAAGCTCTCCAAGTGAGTTCACAGGAAAAGAAAGGCATTTCATGGCAAGAAATCAGGAAAAGTATATGAGAACTTTGTTTTTCACTATGTATCAAATTATACTTACTTTAACATGTACTTGCTAAGCTGTTTCTCTACTTCCCAAAGGATTTAGAATTTCCCTACTTGTTTATACTCTAGCATAACTGAATAACTTTTTACCTGCTCAGTTAATGGCACTTCTTTCTCCTTGTGTACCTATTTTTAATAATAGCATCACACTGTATTAGAATTTGAAGCTATTGAGATGGAATAGCAACTAGGAAACAGCAAACAGCACGTTGTTTTAAGTACCCACATTTTAGGGATTCTGAGAGTTGAAGAAACAATTATACTTAGCCAGAAAGGACCTCTTTGGGAAGGTGATATTTGAACTGAATTCAGGAAAAAAAGTTATGGAAACCAGGAGATGGAGGTGGGGAGGAAATACATTCCAGGCATAAGGAACAGATGATAAAAAAGCATGTGATTGGAAGATGAAATATACAAAGAACTGCAAGAAGCCTAGCGTCACTAGATCACAGAATATGTGGAGAGGAGGATGGTGTAAGAAGACTTTTTTGTGAGCCAGAGCTTTTGAATTTTCCTCAAAGCTGTTGTTCTTATCACCCCCATTCTCACACATACCCCCAAACTTAGATTTCCTCATATGTGCTTTCTGGTGCTTGCCCCTAGTGTCAGAATTGCCAGTGACAGCTCTGAACCTAGATATCATCTAATTCAACAAGTAAACCAACTGGCCAGCAATTTCACCCTGTTTCCAAAGAAACTCCTCTGAATTAAACACTCAATGTTTTCCCTAAAAGATTAAGACTTTATGAGATGTAGATAATAACAAGAATAAAAATCAAAACAACTATTTCAGTTTCTACTATAACAATTGTAGTTAGGGAGTTGAGGCTGATCAAAGTTCCACTGATTAGTGGGGACCCCCTCCCAACTGACTTGCTGAAATTATAGAGGATAACGGACAAAAGACAGAGACTTTCTGGTGTTGATATTTCTGAAGGTCAAAGGGTAAATAACCGAGACAACACAGGGTTAAAGTCTGGAAGGAAGCGTGAAGGAGACAGGGCTGTTAATTACTCCTTTACAAGATGAGAAGTTCTGTAATGATATCTGATGGAATTCTAGGGCAGCTAACTAGCTAGTTGTGATGTGGTCAAAGCATGCATCAGACATAGCCTAGCCCCTTTAAAAAGCAAGGCATGCTTTCTAAGGAACCAATCAATTCAAGAGATAGTCCTGAAGAATGTGAGGTCTAGTCATAGAAAAGAGGGGGATTTCTATGTCTTCCTCCATTTCCCACCACAATAGATAAAACCACTTTACAGTAGGAGATGTCTTGCCCAACAGAAAGCAGACCCAAAGAGTCCCATTGCAGTGAGGGTATTAGTTGTAGCAGTCAGGTACTAAATCATACAGCAAAGCACATTCAGGGAGGTTAGCTGAGCCCAGCTAAAATACTGTACCCAAGGGGAAGCAGTGTAAGGACACCCCAAGAAAAGGAAGGACATCGGGTCCTGATAACATTACAAGTATTAGTTGCATCAGTCATATGTTTCTTAAATGTGTCTATCAAGTAGTGTATTCTACGTGTGTTCCCACTCTCCCTATAGATTCTAGGTATATTTGTGGAAGAATGCTCTGGATTCATAAGTGGAATATTTTGTTTGTTACTTTTTATGTTATGCCATTTCAGGGAATGTCAATGTTTTAAGCCAATTGTATAAACAGGCTATCCCAGGTGAAGGTACTAATGGAAGCTAGTGCAATACCATTTTAGAAGTGCAGGTGTACAGAGTAACTTGAACCTGAGGTTCTCATCTCCAAGGAGACCAAAACTGCAAGAGAAAGCGTTGGTTATATCTCAGAGGGAGTGTCACATAATGATGTATACATGGTTTTAGGAAGACTAACTTTCATTCCTATTATGTTTTTGCTTTATTTTTCCCCCAGTATAAATTTGATTGGATGATGCAAAAATGCAATAGATAAACCATTGGTTTATTGTTGTTGTCTTATATTTTGGTTTTTTAATTTTTTTAGCTGTCATTTGGGAAATTTTATGTCTTATATCTTTAAAAAGCTATTTAACGGGGCAAAGATTTAATACTGTATAAATATCTAGACATATAAAAAAAGAAAAAAGCTTTATAATTTTGGTATGCATCCGGTTGAAACCCTCTTAATTTATAATAGTTTCTCCTGTATTTTAATATGGGAGAAAGAGGACAGAAAAGGCAGCAGAAGAGAGGAGAAGAATCTTGTGCATTCCAGGGGAAGTTGAACTGGAATACTTCCATGGAATTAGTATTGTTGAGTACAACTGAAATTAGGGGTGGTTGATGGCCCCAATACCTCAACTTGAGTATCTGGGAGATTAAAATAGAAAGAAAAGACCTGGTACATTTTGGATTGATCAATCAACCAGAAAGCATTTGGCAAGTATCTGAAATGTGCCAGGAATTATGCTAAGCACTGAAGATACAAAGGCCTAATGCAATCATCCTTGCCCTAAAGGAAGTGATAGACAACCCCATGTATGTTAGTGAACAAGGGGCATAATAAAAATGAGTGGAAAAGTATGGATAGACTCTGAAAGGATTGGTGCTACCATGGTGCTCAATGGCAGTCTTGAAGACTGAGACACTCTTTCCTTTGGCTTTTATTGTGATGGAGGAAAGGAAGAGATGTCTATCATGCTCCCCAGATCAAGGATTCTGTTTCTTCCCAGCAGAGAAACAATTCTCACTCAAGTGAGAGGAACTAAACAATAACAAAAGCTATGGTCAAATAAAGCAGAGAACTGACTATCTCAGTCATGTCAAGTTATCCAATATTTAGGTACATGAACTTTTGACCTAAAACACTTTTATTCCTTCAGTTATTGTGTTCAGATATACAAAAATTGATAAATAATGGTATTTTATAACACTGACATTTTCTGTTATTTAAATTTTTTTACAAAGATGGCATGCCACTAAAAGGTGAGTTTAAAAGATTCTGCCCATGTTAACAGCTTTATATGGGCAAGATTCTTTAAATTCAAACTCTAGTGGCATGTCCTCTTTTAAAATACTTAAATGGTATACAATATTTTTATATTTGCCAAAAGCAGAGTTTTCAGACTCCAATAACTCACATGACAAGAAAGTAGACAGGAGTTTCCAAAGACTATTCCAACAGACCACAATTCCTGGAAGGTTCTAGCATTATAGAAAGCCTCAAGCACAGTCCTTGGAAAAACTAAAAGTCAGTCTAGTTAAGCATAGGCACTTAACCACATTTCACTTAGCACTAGTCCTTGCCTATGTTAACCAGTAAAATGAGGGAAAAAACACAACATTTCCCTCTGTTTTGTGACTCCTCAATGACATTTCTGCAATGACTGTATCAGATTGACTTAAGAGTCAGAAACTGGTGCATGGTTTTCAGATCATCTAACAATATTAACTTATTTGGTAATACTCTAACAAATCCTTGTACAATGGCTAGAAAGCAAACACAATATATAAGAGGAATTTATTCATATTGAAGCTTATATTCTTTCTATAAGTGAATAGAGAAGATAAAAGGACACAGATAGATAGATAGATAGATAGATAGATAGATAGATAGATAGATAGACAGATAGATAGATATCGACTTATATACATTATCAATAAGAAATAATTAACAGAAGGAAGCCACTGGAATTAAGAAGGACTGTGGAAGGCTTCCTGTGAAGATGGATTTTTGTTGGGACTTAAAGTCAGGAAGGTCAGTAATTTGAGAAGTGGAGGGAAGACATTCCAAGCATAGGGTACAGTCAGAGAAAATGCTCCAAGATAAAAGATGCAAAGCCTTTCTTGTGGAACATCCAAGAGACCAGTGTCACTGGTTTGAAGAGAACATGTCAAGGAGTAAGGTGTATGAAGATTGGAAAGGTAGGAAGGAATCTGGTTATAAAGGACTTTGAATGTCAAATAGCGATTTTATATTTTTCCTGGAGGTAATAAGAAGGCAGTTGAATTTATTGAGAAGCATGGTGCCATTATCAGACGCCAGTTTAAGGAAAACAACATTAGTGGCTAAATAGATGATGAATTGGAGTGGTGAGAGAATTGAGGCAGAGAGATCCATAAGCACCCTAATACAATAATTAAGATGTGAGGTGGTTGTGGCCTTCACTAGAGTGGTGGCAATGTCAGAGGACATAAGGGGGCATATTCAAAACATTCTGCAAAGGTGAAATTGGAAGGCTTTAGGTGAGGGTGAGAGATAGTGAGGAATTGAGGATGACTCAGGTTGTGAGCCTGGCACCCTCTAAGGATGATGTGGTCCTCTATGGTAAAAAAGAAAGTTACAAGGGAGCAGGGCTTAGGGGGAAACATAACAAATTCTATTTTGAAAAAAATTGAGTTTTAAGATGTCTATTGGACTTCCAGTTGAGATGTCTGAAAGGCAGTTGGAGATGCAAGATTGGAGGTCAGCATAGAGATTAGGTCAGGAAAGGTAGATTGAAAATCATCAGCATATAGAGATAGCAAGGCTAGTAATAACTGAATATTATAATTAATATTAGCAAATTAAAAATAAAAATGAGAAAATAAAATGAGCAGTTAAAGAAACTCCAGACTGAACTATTTAAACAAGGCAAATTGATGTCAACAATAGGAAACTGATAAAAGAACAAGTACTAGGATAAACAGTCACCATTTGCAAGGAACCCAGACTTACTAAGTCAATTACCATAAAGGGATCAAACGAGACTACAAACCACTTTAGTTCAACATTTAAGCTTTTTGTTAAGCTATGAGAAATGTCAGGCCTGTTTATTATTGTCTTTTTAATCATTAATATTAATCCATTCACAAAACAAAGAAACAAGTATCAATGTTCTTGAAACTATAATAAAGGTTTTATAGTGGAGATTCCAAATGGAAGAGAAATTTCTTATAGATGATGAGATACTTCATATATACCTGACTGTTGATAAAATTATACCTATTGAACTAAGGAAATGAACACTAAAGAGTTTCATAAGTGACTGTAATCTGAACTCAAGAGTTTGTTCTATATATTCGCCCAGGAAAAATCAAGTAGATAAATAACAGACACTGAGGAGGCTATCTTACATAGTTGGGTGATCAATGGAGTTTTTCCATCATTGATTTGTCTTGAATAAATCTTTTGGATGAACAATGAAGTGAGTGCAGAATTAGATATGAGCAGAAAAAATAGACTGTCATATTTTAGAAATTGAATATTTTTATGGATTTCAAGTTATTTTTCCTTGACATAAAGACTGAGATTATTAATATCAGCATTCTGTTCATGCCATATGCCTATGAATTAAATGAAATACTACAATCTCCAAAGAATTAAATGTCTGGCTCTACTAAAGGGCAGCAGAGATGGGCATGGTGAGTTTTAGGGAGCTATAAAATTCTCAAGTAATCAATATCATTTATGATCACATCAAGGTGGGTATTTTGTCCACTGATGCAGATTGCAGCCTATTTCATATCCACCTACCATAGATGGCTCTTTTCTTTGAACTTCTCCAAGTTCATCACAGAGGGTCCACCTGATTTATTGAGATGTTCTCCAGTTCCTTTAATGTCATTAGAATAGCAGGATAGTAGTTTGACAATCCAGAATTTGTCCCTAAATCTCCTTATATGATCAACCTACATTTTGTCACTATCCATTTGCATGATAGGACAGCTGGGTGGCACAATGGATAGAGTGACAGGCCTGAAGTCAGGAAGATTCATCTACTTGAGTTCAAACTCACCTCAGATGCTTACTAGCTATATGACCCTAGGCAAGTTGCTTAACCTTGTTTCCCTTAGTTTTGTTGTTTCTGTTATTCAGTCTCTGAGTGATGTCCAATTCTTCATGACTCCATGGACCGTAGCACATCAGACCCTTCTATTTTCCACTATTTCTTGAAGTCAGTCCAATTTCATGTTCATTGTTTCCATGGATTTATCTATCCATCTCATCTTCTGTCATCCTTTTTTTTTTTCCCTTCAATCTTGCCCAGCATCAGAGTCTTTTCCAATGAGTCCTGTTTTTTCATCATTTGGCCAAAGTATTTAAGCTTCACCTTTAGTATTTGACCCTTCAGGAAAGTTTGAATTAATGTCTTTAGTCATTGACTGATTTGATCTCCTTGCTGTCCCAGGGACTCTCAAAATTCTTCTCCAGCACCAAAATTTGAAAGCATTGATTCTACAGTACTTAGTTTTTTTATGGTCCAGTTCTCACAGTCATACTGGAAAGACCATAACTGTGATGATACAGACCTTTATTGGCAAGGTGGTATCTCTGCTTTTCAGTATGCTGTCCAAATTTGCCACAGCTTTCCTTTCAAGGAGCCAGCTTCTTTCAATTTCATGAATAGAATCATTGTCTCGATCTTTGAGCCCAAGAATATAAAATCTGACACTGCTTCTATTTCTTCTCCCTCTATTTGCCAGGAAGTGATGGGAACGGTTGTCAAAATCTTAGGTTTTTATTGATGATCAGCTCCAAGCCTGCTTTTACACTCTCCTCTGTCACTTTTCATCAAAAGATTTTAAATTCTTCTTCACTTTCTGTCATCAGAAAAGTATTGTTCACATATCTGATATTGATAATATTTCTTCTGGTAACTTTAACTCTGACTTTTGATTCATCCAGTCTGGCATTTCACATGGTGTACTCTACATATAAGTTTAATAAGGTGACACCATACAGCCTTGTCATACTCTCTTTCTAATTTAAGCCAATTAGTTGCTCCATGTTTGGCTCTAACTGTGGCTTCTTGATCTGCATACAGATAACTCAGGCAACAAGTAGAATGATCAGGTACTCCCATCTCTTCCTCCACAATCCAACAAATGTTGAAAATTTGGTCTCTACTTCTTCTGCCTCTTTGAAAACCAGCCTGCTCTTCTGGTTATTTTCAGCTTACATATTGCTGAAACCTAACTTGCCAAATCTTGGCAGAATGTTGGAATGGGTTGAAGCCTTCCGTTTTCTAAATATTGGTACATTTTTTTTCCTACTCCTATTTTGTCTGAATTAAATTAGTTGTCTGTTTAGATATCTTTTGGGTTAGTTTGAACAAGTATTTTTGGTAACTAATTGTTAGAAAGTTTCTTCATATATCAAGGTTAAGTCTCCCTCTCTATGTCTTCCAGCCCCTCTCAAAAGTGAGAGTCCTTCAAATACGTGACATCAACCATTATGTCTCCTCTATGTCTTCCTTTCTCTACAGTAAATATCTCCATTCCTTTAATATGTTCTCATTAAAGACCATGAAAGAGAGCAATGAATGCATTAACTCAAGCGGCAGAAGTCAGTTTCCATTTAAGGTACTGCCCTATATACTCTCCAGCCAAAAAACAATGCTCCTCATTATTCCCTGGGAATTGTATAATCTTTAGCTCTGTTAGTCTGCCTTGTTGTATTGACTTCTTAGCTCTTCTGTACCTACCTTAGTTCTGCCCATCAACGAGTCCCATTGCAAGTGCTACTTGCTCCACCAAATCTTGGTCATCTCTGTTCAATCATGCTCAGTTTTATCCTGATGATGTTTCAAAATATTCATGTAACACACTTTGAGGAAGCATAAAGAATAAAAACCACATACAACATTAAAAAAAATTAAAAGAGTACACACATCAGTCTTAAATCAGAAAGAACTGGGTTAAGCTCCTGCGTCTAGCAATCTGGCTGGGTAACAATGGTCAAGTTATTTAACCTCACAGTGCTTCAGGCAATTTTCTAAAAAAAAAGAAAATTTAAACTAAAAGACAACTTATTTTTGGAGATGGAGTTTCCTCACTAGAAATCCCCTTTATCAGTGAAAGCATGTCTGTTTAATACAACAACAACAACCCTAAACACTAATGACTGTTATATCCAATTATATTTTTATCTAGAGGGAAAAAGAAGGGAAGGAAGGGGAATGGAAAGAAGGAGAGCAGAGAGGAGGGAGGAGGGGGCAGGAGGGAAGAGGAAAGGAGGGGAGGGATGGGAAAGGAAAGGGAGGGGAAGAGAGGAGACTCAAAGCATCACAGAAACACAGATTTCAAAAGAATCTCAGAAATGATTTGTACTTGAGCAAATTTTCCCTCTTCAAGTATAAGACAAGGTATTCCATCTTTACTTCAATATGTTCAGTGAGGCAGAACTCATGAATTGATTTCATTTATTTATTCATCCATTCATTCAGAAGTAAAGAAGAATGTTTTCCCTTATGCTACTGTCGCGAATAATATGATGGAATTGTCCCATGGAAACAAGCAAAACAAGAATCCCAAATATTTAATTTGGACTTATTTACTGATACATATGGTAAGATAAACATTCATTAAGCACCTACTCTTGTGCCAGGCACAATGCCAAGCAATGAAGATACAAATAAGAAAAGAAAGAAAGAATTAAAAATGGAGGGAAGGAAAGAAGGAAGGAAGGAAGGAAGAAAGGAAGGAAAGAAGGAAGGAAGCAAGGAAAACAGACTCTACCCTCAAGGAAGCTAAAAATCCAATGAGAGAAAACAATATAAAAAGGAAACTGAAAGGGTTTGTAAAAGGGATCATGATGATCATGGTAGAGTAGAAACCAAATAGAGCAGAAAGTGGCAAATGAAGAGATGACTGAGATTTTGATTCTGATTGGGGACAATTTGGCAAAGTGGAGAAACCTGTGGCCAAACATTAGGTATTTCATTGTAAAAAGCTTCAGCCCATTTCTGCTGAATGAGGCCATAAATTATGCACATAACTGTCATATAACAACTTATTGACTATAGGATTTTAAAGCAAGCTATTAATGTTTTAAGCATTTCCCTTTATTTTAACACAAGTAAATTATTAAGCAACATTAAAATGCTTTATGCTTTGGCTAATGAGTAGATAAAATATAAACCATATCTTATTTTAATGGCTGTTTACCCTATCCTGTGGAAATCATACATTTATTATTTCAGACTTAATCAACTATGCATATCGTCCCTGATGGATCTATGTGCCACTTTTACACTTGATGTAGTCATTAAGGCACATAAGTGGGCAAATAATTGTTACTTGGCATATACAACCTTTTTCCACCTAGACATAGTTAAGTTTTTGCATATGAGCAGTGCTCATTTTTCAATTCACCTTATTTTTATCATGTAACTTCTTATATTATTTTTCTTCACTTCTCAATGCCTTTACCAGCTTACTCAATAATTTCTATCTGTGTATAGATGGCAGCAATGGTCAATCTAGATTTTGTCATATAGGGTAAAGTTGATAGGCTGTGGGAAGGTGAGTAGACCAAAACAACTCTGGCAGAACAAGGAAGTCATCCAAGTATCCTAAAATAAATGGATAGTGAGAAAAGCTACTAACCTTTTCAAATACTTTGGCCCAGGAATCCCATTACAGGACAGTCAATTTCCATGGCAAGCAATGCAAGAATGGAAGGTCCATAGAAAACACAATATTAATACCACTTTTGTGGTAGTGAAAATCTGAAAAGAAAAACTTGATTTTTTTTTTTTTATTGAATAGGGAAAGGCTGAATGAGTTTCATCATATTAATATAATGGTATATTGTTATAACCTCAAACAGTGATGAAGAATTAAAAAAAATTGGGAAGATTTGTACTGAACAAATTTAAAAGGAAGAAAGTTGATCTAAGTCAATGATATGTTCAGTGACTACAATATAAAAAAAAACAAAACCCACAACTCCAAAAAGAAAAAACCCAAAGCAGCCAAATCATGACCATTTTAATGGTCAGATTTGAGCATAGAAAATAAATAAAAGAAATTTCTCTCTGTAGAGAGGTGAGGGAACTGCATGCAGAATGCAGCATACAACGTCAGATTTAATTGCTTTGTTGGCTAATTTGCTTATCTATATTTTCCTCTACATTACAAAGGAGCATGAAGTTCAGTATTGGGGAAATGATGGTAATGTAAAAAGATAACAATGCACTTTCTAATAAGCTTTATCCTTATGAGCATGTGCTGAGTGCTCAATCAATGCAATCCCCATATAGAATTTGAAGCATAGGCAGACATTTTAAGGGGCTCTAGCTTTCTAAACACATGGGGAAGAAAAGCTTTTTTTGATTAGTTACGGAGTCTTTAAAAGGACCCCAAGTAAGTCAAGGTTTGGCATTTGAATGTTCTTTCCTCTGCTTGAGAGGTATAATTGTGAGAAGATTATATAAGGGAAAAGACCTTGGATTCTTCCCCATCAGAGTTCAAGACAGAATGAGAAGGCCCAAAGCTTCTGCCCTCGTATCACTGTCTTACCAGAATGCATCTAGACTGAAAAAAGCCAGACAAAATTTGTGTCCTCTATGACATGTGCCTAATGAATACATGCCATTTCTCACTCTAGTGGTGATGGGGTGCTTGGATGCCTGTGCTTCAACCACAGTCTCTAAAATCACATCAGTTTGCAAAATCACATTTTTCCCTAGCCTCAAATCTCCCCAGTCTCAGAGCATTATCTCTGCCCCTTCCCCCTGCCAGCACTCTGCCTAGCAACCATTCATGAAATGTTCGTCTCCCCTTATTATAATGACCAACTGCACCCATGAATCCTTCACTGGATATCTATAAATAACTCCCTAGCCCATTATGCACATCCTGGATCCCTCGTTAGCTTGGGACTTACATATATTCCCAACAACCATCTTGTCAAAGAGGACATTGATGAGTAGCAGACTGGGCACTTCTCAGTCAGCCCTGACTGCTAGTTGACTTAGTGACATTTCAAGCCTAAGATCACATCTCCATGCAGTCCCACCTTGGGCTATTTCCCAGTGAATTATGGGCAATATGCCTGTGCAGTAGATATTAAAAGTGTATGTTTCTTTAAGAACTGACCACTCCTTAACTCCTGCCTAATTCCACCCTTACTCACCTAATTAGCATAATTGGCACAGGTTATACTATGGATTATCCTATAAAAACTTTACCTGACCCCTTTAAGGTTGCAGGTTCCCTGAGACCTCCTGCTCGCTGTAAAGCATAACAATAAACTTTTACCAACTTAGAATGCTTGAGCCTGTGAATTCATTCCAGACTGCCCTCCCAGGGACTCTGGTTATTGGGGTCCCTGAAACACCCATCATCCCTCATCTGTAACAGTCAAATAGTCCCCTCTTTTATCATATGAGCTGATGACCATAACAAGGTAAAACATCTGTGTATATGCCAGAAAGGATCAGATTCATTGAATAGTCCTTTTACTAAAGCAAAGCCTTTGTTTTGTGAAAACGCTTTGTTTCACATTTTTGTGAAAAATTTATGTGGAATAATAATTTCTGTGAAATAATAAATAATGTGAAATAATAAAAATGTAAAAATTCAGTTCAAAGCAAGGATATACATCCTAGGATGCTTTTCTTTATGTTTTCTTCTATGTTTGAAATTCTCCTAAATTTCTCTTAAGTTTCTACCTTTGTTAAATATGAGGAACTTAATTCAGATATAATGTCCAGGAATTTATTGAATGCTACATCCACTGCTACATCCACTCAGCTACTCCAATTGGCTCTGATGAGGATAAAGACTAATTGAAAAATAACCAAAATATGTCATAAGCTTGTAGGCAAAGGGTAGATTGTGAGAATTCATCTAGCTGATTTCCTAAGGTTTAAAAAGGACAACTTAAAGACCAGAACTGAGCTTGTTTTCAAAAATCTTCAAGGAACAAGATTCTGCATTCTGCATCCATCACACAATCCCTTCCTTAACAATGCTTAGAGTCGGGAATTTTCTTCTTATTGATTTTCCATATTGTATCTAGTTGAAAGTAAAGGAAAAATGAATATGATGAGTGAAATTCATGTGGAAATTATTTTCCCTCCATAATTTAGTGTAAAATATATCCTACCTAAAAGGGAAAAAAAAACGAGATGAAAGTAAGACACTTAGATATTAATCAAAATGAGATGTGCAAAAAGTCCCAATGAAGGTTGATTACAATTTTACTCTTCAATTGGTGGAGGAAAGATGTATCTTCCTCTTTTTCTTTCTTTCTCTATTTGGTATTCATGAAATATAACGTAGAAACCTGCTTATGATATTTCAAAAACACTGCAGCGGGGAAAACACCTTTGGGGAGTAAAAGAAAGTAGCTTTGAATAACAACGAAATGTATGAAATTCTTCAATGAATGGATCAGAGGTCACTAAAAACCACAAGAAAATGATAGGTCCAAAGAAGAAAAAAACATCAACTTGAATCTATGCTGAGGGTTTGCCTCAAGAGAATTATTAGCCCCATATCTATATAACATTAAAACCTAGTTTTGTCAGAAGCTTTTACTGACTTGAGCTGCGCAATTTAAGTTTTCGTTGAGTGGCTTATTGAAACGTTAAAAGAGAATAAGGGAGAAAAAATGATCTACCTACAGTAATGAGCACTTTTTGTGTCTCGCCTATGCCTCTGTATCTGTGTCTTTTTGTGTTTCTCTGTGTGTTTCTGTCTTTCTCTCCCACCTCTCTCTTCTTTTTTGTCTTTCTTTTCTCTATCTCTATTTCTTTACCCCTCTCTTTCTATATCTTTCTCCTCTATCTCTCTTTCTCTTTGTCACCTCTCTCTTCCTCCTCCTCCTCCTTTTTCTTCTTCTTCTTCATCTTCTTCTTCCTCTTCCTCTTCTTTCCTCGTTTTCCTTTTTTCTCTTCTCTTTCTCTGCTTTTTCATTTCTCTTTGTCTCTATCTCTGTTATTCTGTCTGTCTTTCCATCTGTGTATTTCTCTGTCTCTACATCTTTAAACTTATATTCATGACAGAAAGTGAGAGTTTACTTATTAATTGAAATAAATTTCTTTTATGAAACATATTCATATATATATAGACACATGGATGTATCTACATACATATAGTCTATATTTGATTCAATATATGAAAAAAATATTCTTGAATTGTTGTGATTAGATTAATAGACTGATACCATTATCATAATTAACTTTCCATTGTGACTAGAAGCAAAAAATTAAGAAGGAATTGGGAATTTCCATTGGTTTCATTAACATAGCAGTATCTGCCTGAGATTCAGGATATAAAACCATATTCTGTCCAGGTAGCACAATATTTCAAAGTTTCATTGGCCTAAGGGCCCCAGAGCTTTTTTTCAGATAACAAAAATATCCTAGTGCCTCTCTAATCATGTCATGGGTAGCACTAGCCCTTCATTATTTCAGTCCTAGGTTGCTATATTGCATTGAAATGGTTAGAAAATAATTTACTTCCTTTTCTGACAGTATAAGTTCAAATATCCACATAGAGACTTCAGAGGGAAACAAAAGTGGGATAGAAAGATATTTTAAAATTAAGATAGCAGCAAACAAATACAAATGAATAGTAAGATCCTTTAAAAACACCTCTTATTATTCTTTCCCATATGATTCTTGTTGATACTTGCTCCCCAACATGTTAATATATTATCTTAACACATTTAATGAAGAAGCTTAGTTTAGGAAAAAAAAATTAAATTGTCTCCTGGCATTGTTTTTTTTTTTTAATCAAATTAAGATTTTCAAATAAAATGACATTTTCTTTTTGAACATTTCATTTATTATTTAATGGTACATAGCCCATTGCCCATGTTAGTGACTGGAAAATCTTGGCCAGAAACAAACTGATTTGGGTCAGGTATTTTTGAAGGTCACTGTTAACAAAAATGTACATGAGTTTCACCTCCAGAGAATAATCAGTCCCTGGGAGAAATGAGTGGATAAGAAGTAAAAGGAGATAGTAAGTCCATAAAGGACCTAAAAGGAAGTGAAACCATGTCTTTATATCTTCCTGTTGCGATGCATTTTCTAAATCTTATCACACTTTATGGACCCTGAAATCTAAATGAGAGGACATCTGTTTAATCTTCAATGAATCAGACAAATGATTCCCACAGGGCTCTAAAATCTAAGTTTGCCCTGCAATTTGTGCTAAATGAACATGCAAAAAGATTTGCTATCTAAGTGCAAGTCTCTCCTATGAAGACACAGTGGCTTCTCTTGCATCCAAAGAGGGTTTGTCAATGGGGAAGGTCAAGGGATACTTGCATTATTATCTGTGTGGGAAGGATGGGTAAATTGATGACAAATTAGTGGATTATAACACTTATGCTACATATTTAAAGGAGTTAGGTACCAGATTTGATGAAAGGATTATACAAACTTTAAAACACTGTATATCTGAAGTGTTCTGCAGCAGCAGCAGCAACATAAGCATTCTCATAGAGAGACATTATATGAAGACAATTCAGCCAGAGTTGGAGATGCTAATAGACTTTTTTACTTTAGAAAATATCAAGGATTATTTTCCCCTTAAGATTCCTAGTTTCTTCTTGAAACAAATGGTTATCTTATGTTTTTGGCTGTGTTAATGGAATGGTACAGATTATGAAAAACTGAATTTCTATGTCACCTAAATATTGATAGAGATGTTCATGAGGAGGCTGTTGTACATTTCTAATGAAGAATGACTCAAGAAAAATGGCAGAAAGAATGTCTTCAGGGAAATGCCTTACTGGTAAAGAGGGTAGACCAATCATATGGCACAAGTAAAGAATGACTGGTTTAGAAACCATAACATGTTAAAGGATCTAGAAGAAGGTTCCCATTATCTTTAGTGTAATAACCAAAGAAGATTTATGCAAAGATATTGCCTTGCAAAGACTCAGGAATAATATTTATTGAATTTAATTGAATTTTTGCTTCCTAGAAGACAGTTTCATCTTTGTTTCCTTTGATAATATTCATTTCAATGAAATAAATATTTGGTATGCACCTACTATGTTCAATGAGCGTAGCAAATTTTAATTCATAGAAACAGGTTTGAGAATCATAAAGACCTTGACTAAAGTCCTATCTCTGACACATTCTAGTTTTGTAACCCTTATTCTTTTGTATATTTAATCTTGCCTAACTCTTCTTGGCAAAGGTACTAGAATGATTTGCCATTGCCTTTTCCAGCTCATTTTACTGATGAAAAACTGAGGCAAGCAGGTTTAAGAGTCACATGACTAGTCAACATCTGAGGTTGGATATGAACTCAGGTTCTCCTGACTCCCAGCCTGCTGCACTTTATCTACTACTGAGCCACCTAGCTACCCTGTGTAACCCTTAGACAAACTCTCAGTGTCACAGACAACTCTCTAAGATGCTAATTGAACAGCAGGTACTGGTCTGCATTGGGAAAGGTAGTTTCCTCACTGTAAATACCCTATTTCAATGAAATTGCAATTCTGATCCAAACATTCAAATAATTATGCTAATTGCTGAGATGAAAGTTATATGTAAAAACCTATGAGAAAAGTAGAGTATAAAGTATGCTAAGACAAATTTGAAAAGAAGGAGGTCACTTTTACCAAGAGAGTAGAAAATAGGAAGTTGGGGTACAGTGGAAAAATATTGACTTCCAAAGATATTTCTTATTCAATAAAAGTTCAAACAATATTTTCTGTCAGATGACTTTTTCCAGAGGTGTCAGGCAATTTATCTAGATTATTAGCATACAATTTATTTAGTTGGCCATTCTGTCAACAGTAATTTCCTCAATGAAAATCTATATGGAAATAACACTGTCTTGGTAAATTTCCTTTACTTTTGAAAGGCAATCTTACATCATCTACTTGTTGAAGAAGTTAATGCAACAGAAGTGACAGTGGTGCATAATGACAGTTTTAGCTGCCAGACAGTTTTCAAAAATCGTTAGGCTATAGCAATCCTTTCATTGGTCACACAGTGTATTGTAAAGTACACTGCTATTGAAGTCAGTAGAGACCCAAGTTTGAAACCCAACTCTGAAATTTACTGCTCTTTGAGCCTAATAAGATGAATAACTTCTCCAAGTCTTAGTTTGCCCCTATGTAGGTAGCTCAGTGGATAGAGCAATGGGTCTGGAGTCAGGAAGACTACACTCAGCCTCACACACTTACTAGCTTTGTGACCCTGGGAAAGTTACTTAACCTCTATTTGCCTCAGTTCCTCATTTGTAAAATAGGGACAGCCTAGAGAAAGTTATGGTAAATCACTCTGTTATCTTTGCCAAGAAAACCTTGTGGACAAAAGTAGAGCAGGGCATGGTTGAACAACAACAATGGAAATCATTATACCTATTTTACTAGCTTCCTAAGACTGTTGTTAAAAAAAAAAACACCTAAAAATCAGCCATGTAAAGAACTTTCCACAATTTAAAGTGCTCTACAAATGTCCTCCATAATTGTCCTGGAAAAAAGGGCTTTGTCAACTTCCATGCCTGCTAGGGTTACCCTCATGTATTTTCTTTTCTTTCCCAATTTTTTAACATGTTTACTTAAAGTTCTTGAGTTCCAAATTCTCCCTTCCTCCTCCCTGGTATGCTCAGCAATAGATTATACATGTGTAGTCTTCTTTGAAAGTTTCTTGAAAGATGTTGTCCATTTTTCCTTCTTCCTCTTGTTCTTCTTCTTCTTCTTCTTCTTCTTCTTCACTTTGTCGATCTTGTTTTATTGTAGCTTAATGTCTCATACAGTCATTAGTTTCCACTTATTCAATTTTAGTTTTTAAGGAAACATTTTCCTCAGTGAGCTTCTATACTTCCTTTTCCACTTGGCCAATGCTATTTTTTAGGGAATTGTCTTTCTCAGTAAATTTTTGTGTATCTTATTATGCAATTGGCTCCTCTTTCATGTTTCTCTTGCATTATTCTCTTCTTGTTTCCAAATTTTTCTTTGGAAAATTTGCTTATAAAAATCCTTTCTAAGCTCTTCCAAGAATTCTTGTCCCCTTCTAAAATTATGCCTTCATCCTCCCTATCATCATAGTAACTTTCTATAGCCAAACTCATTTTTGTTGTTTTTTGCTCATTTTTTCTACGTCTCTTTTTTTCTTTTTTTGTTACTTGCTGTTTTGATATGAAAATTGAGCTCTGGTCCTGCACTGTCCCAAGGGTTTTTGTGCAGCGACTTTTTTCCTGCTGGCTTTCACTGGGTCTCAGGGCTTAGCTGCTTGCTTTCTCTGGAGGGTAGGTTTCCCTTCTGGCTTGTATTAGATAGGGGTGGGCTCCCTGTTGCCCTTTCCTTTGTGTGGAATTTAGCTGCTGACCTGCTCAATGGGTGGTCCCTTGCTGCTAGGTTGCTATGGAAATAGGTCCTCTCAGTTAGCAGGTTCTGGAGGAGTAATTTTGTTGCTGATCTGCTCAAGGGGTGGGGCTCTGTTGATGGGTTGCTTTGGAAATAAGGTCTCTCAACTGTTAGCACCCAGAAACCAGACCTGGCTGGTGGCTTGTGTTGGAAATGGTATTGCTGTGGTAGGCCCTTGCTGTGCTGCAAATACTTCTCAATTGCCTAGAAGGCTGATGGATTACATGAGGTCATTACTTAGCCTTGCTGCAGGCCCCCTGCTGGGAGACTGGATACTGCTAATGCTTTTAGATTTTGCTCCCCTCTCTCACCAGTGAGGCCAACCCTTCCTTCCTTGTTGATAAGCTGCTTCCCTGCTCTTAGATCAATTTTGAAATCATTTTCTAGTTGTTTGGAGGGGAATTTCAGAAGGCTTCAGAGAGTTCCTTCCTCACTTAACCATCTTGGCATTGGAAGTCCCTCATGCATTTTCTAAAGATCCATTTCTCCTTTCAATGAAAGCTTTGCTTTAAACTAAGAGAAGATAATTCCTCATAAAGAATATGCATTTGGAATCTGCTATTAAACATGGCTTTTAATTTAAAAAGTAACTGTAAAAGATAAAGGGGAGATAGAATAGATTTGCTTCCTTTTCTGTCTTTGTCTATGTTTATTTCATCTTTTAAGTCTCTTTAGTTAGCTGCATCTGTAACTAGATTTCCTCCTAGAATGACAGAGCTTTAAGGGACTTTGGAGGTCATCTAGTTGAACTCTATGATTGCAACAAGTGAGGAAACTGAGGCCCAGAGAGATTAAATAGCTGGCCCAATAATTCTTTTTAGGGCCTTAGACTTTTAATTACTTATTTCTAAAAGTAATGAATGAGCTTGCAAAACCTACCTGATTCACAAAACCAACATTTCCAAGCATTAGAAGGTCTCACAGTACTCATATAAATACCCAGTTTTCCAATGTTAATTGCAAACAAAATGATCTTCAAGCCAGTAATTTTCAAAAGAAAGCCTCCTTGGCCTCTATGACTTCTACTTTCTTGTAAAATTATTTCTCTTGTCAACTAGTAAGAAAAAAAGCATATTTTTCTTGGTAACCTCTGTGCTGATCTCTGTTTAGATCATTAAGCTGCATCTTAACTCTTCCTAATTAAAATCTTTCCTAATGGAGTTGCCTTGGAGCAGGTTAGCTGAAGTTCCTTTGAAAAGATGAAAAGCAAGAAGCTGAAAAATCTGTAGCTTTCTCCAACAGCTTATTCAATGCTGTTCCCTGACAGTCTCAGATGGTAACATAAACATTCATTAAAGTATGTATGTATGTATGTATGTGTGTATATATATGTATAGATGTATATAGATGTATATATGTAAAATTTTTAAAACTTGAAGTTGCAAATTCTTTCCCTTCTTTCCAACCCCCTCACCCTGAGAATGCAAGCAATGCAATAGAGGATAAACATTTGTAGTAATGGAAATTATTTCCATATTAGTCATGTTGTGAAGCAAATGCAAACCCCACCCCCCAAAAAAAACTCAAGAAAAATAAAAACATGCTTCAATCTATATTCAGATACCCTCAGTTCTTTATTTTATAATTTATTTACTACTAGTTTACGACATTCAGTTTCACGAGTTTTTGAGCTCCAAATTCTCTTCCCCCTCCCGCCCCGGCCATGCTGGCATGTAATCCAATACAGGTTCTACATATACCTTCACATTAAACATTAGTCAAGTTGTAAATAAGAATTATAACCAATGGAATGAATAATGAGAAAGAAGAAACATTACAAAATAAAAAGGAAAGGAAAGAGAGTAAGTAGTTTACTTCAATTTACATTTAGACCCCATAATTTTTTCTCTGGATGTGGATAGCCTTTTCCATCATGAGTCATTTGTCTTATAACCTTGCATTGCTGAGGGGAGCCAAGTCTATCAAAGTCTGTCTTCACAGATATGATGTGTCTGTAATTGTGTACAATGTTTTCCTGGTTCTGCTCTCCTCACTCAGCATCTGTTTGTTTAAGCCTCTCCAGGTAAATACGAAATCCATCTGCTCCTCATTTCTTATACCACAATAGTATTCCATTATATTCATATACCACAACTTGTTTAGCCATTCCTTAATTGATGGGCATCCCCTTGATTTCCAGTTCTTTCCCACCACAAAAAGAGTTGCTATAAATATTTTTGTACCTACAGATCTTTTTCCCACTTCTGTGATGTCTTTGGGATACAGCCCTAGAAGTGCTATTTCTGAGTCAAAGGGTATGCACATTTTTATTGCCCTTTGGTTACAGTTCCAAATTGCACTCCAGAATGGTTGGAATAGTTCACAACTCCACCAACAATACATTAGTGTTCCAATTGTCCCACATCTTCCCCAGCATTTATCATTCTCCTGTTTTGTCATGTTAGCCAATCTGACAGGTGAGATGTGCTACCTAAGAGTTGTTTTTATTTGCATTTCTCTTATCAGTAGTCATTTAGAACATTTTTATATGCTTATAAATACACATATATATATATTTAATTTATTCCTCTAAAAACTGCCTGTTCATATCCTTTGACCATTTATCAACTGAAGAATGACTTGTATTCTTATGAATTTGACTCAGGTCTCTGCATGTTTTTTTTTTTATGTTTCTTTTTTTAATTAACTTTTGTTTATTTTTGTTTACATCATTCATTTCCACGAAATTTTGAGTTACAAGTTTTCTCCCTGTCCTTCCCCAACCACCCCAAAACAGTGATCCCATTGTATACTCCCTCCCCCAATCTGCTCTCTCCTATATGCTCCCCATCACCCGTCTGACTTTCCAGTAGGGCAAGATGGATCTCCCTACCCCAGTGCCTGCATAACCCATTTCCCAGTTGTAAGTTAATCAGTACAGTCTTCTCTCACCCTTTAATTTAATTTTGTTCTAGATAGCATCCCTTCATATTCAACTTACACCTTTTCCCTCTGTCTATATATACTCCTTCTAATTGCTCTAATAGTGAGAAAGTTCTTATAAGTTACAAATATCATCTTTTCATGTAGAAATGTAAACAGTTTAATTTTGTGAAAGCCTTTATATTTTCCTTTTCCTGTTTATCTCTTTATGCTTCTCTTGAATCTTATATTTGAAAGTCAAATTTGCTATTTAGCTCTGTTGTTTTGATCAAGAATGCTTAAAAGTCCTTTATTTCATTGAATATCCATTTTTTCCCCCTGAGGATTTTGCTTAGTTTTTCTGGGTAGCTGATTCTCGGTTGTAATCCTAGCTCCTTTGTCCTGTAGAACATCATATTCCAAGCCCTCTGATCTTTAATGTAGAAGATGCTAAATCTTGTGTTATATTGACTGTGGCTACACAATATTTGAATTGTTTCTTTTTGGCTACTTACAGTATTTTCTCTTTGACATGGGAAATCTGGAATTTGGCCATAATATTTCTGACAGCTTTCATTTTGGGATATCTTTCAGGAACTGTGTGGTTGATTAATGCCTTTTCTATTTTACTCTCTGGTTCTAGAATATCAGGGCAGCTTCTATTGATAATTTATTGAAACATGATGTCTAGGCTCTCTTTTTTTTTTTCTTTCTTTCTTTCTTTTTTTTTTTTTTTTTTGATCATGGCATTCAGGTAGTCCACTCATTTTTAAATTATCTTTTCTGGATCTATTTTCCAGATCAGTTGTTTTGCCAGTGAGATATTTCACGTCATCGCTTATTTTTTTCACTATTTTAGTTTTGTTTTATTGTTTCTTGAATCCTCATAAAGTCATTAGCCTCCAATTGCTTGGTTATAATTTTTAAGTAATCATTTTCTTCAGTGAGCTTTTGTGCCTCTTTTTCCATTTGAACAACTCTACTTTTTAAGGCATTCTTCTCCTCATTAGCTTTTTAGATCTCTTTTATCATTTGGCCTGTTTTATGACATATTATTTTCATAATGATTTTTTATGTGTCTCTTTTGCCAATTTGTTGACTTATTTTTTCATGATTCCTTGTATCACTCTCATTTCTCTTCCCAATTTTTCCTATACCACTCCTACATGATTTTCAAAATCCTTTTTGAACTCTTCCATTACCTGAGATCAATTCTAACTTTTCTTGGAGGCTTTGGATATAGGAGCTTTGACTTTGTTATATACTTCTGAGTGTGTGTTTTGATTCTCCTAGTCCCATAGTAACTTTCCATGGACAGAATTTTTTTCTGTTGTTTGCTCATTTTCCCAGCCTTTTTCTTGAATTTTAACCATTTGTTAAATTAGGACTCTGCTTCCAGGGTGGAGAGTGCACAAAGTTTTGTGTAGGTGTTTTCAGAGATATTTCTAGGGACCTAAAAGTTTTCATTTCTTCCAATGTGGTATGGTCTAAGGAGAGGTGTGTTTACTACTCTCTTTCTGTTCTGTGAGCAATCACAAGTGCTCTTTTCTGCTCTGGAATTGTGAGGAGTGTCCCTGCTCCATAGTGGCTGCAAGTTTTGATATGCTGGTGCTCCTCCTTGCCCTGCAGATGCCACTCAGGACTGCTGCTCAGATCCAGGGATGGGCTAAGCAACAGATCCTGCCTCAGTGCCAGCAGGGAAACCCCTGAAATCTTCTTCTGACCAGTTGTTCAACCCCCTTACCATTTGTGGGCTGAAAGCTCCAGAAGCAGCTGATTCAGTGACTCCCAAAGCCTGTTCCTGGTTTGCTGGGGCAAATGACCTGTGCTGGACTACACTCTACTCTCACCCAGGTGTGACAGACCTTTCCTGCTGACTTTCTAAGTTGTCTTTGGCAGGAAAATTATTTCACCCCATCCTTTTATGGTTCTGCTCCTCCAGGAACTATTTTATGGCATTATTAAAAAGTGTTTGTAGGGGGAAGAACACAAACACATTGCTGACTTTTCTGTGCTATCTTCACTGTGCTCCTCCCCACCCCATACCTCCATTTCTTGGTGGTACCCAATACAGGTACAGAAAATTAACAATGAAAAAGTCTCAGCTGCAGAGCATTTCTCTGCTAAGTTCACCAGAATCTGCTGCCAAAAAGTGGCAGCAGATACCTTTAACCACTGTAATGTTTGAGAATATTTGACTTTCTATGGACAATAAACAATTTTGTCACTTTATGCTAAACTTTGTCTTTGGGGAGAAGAGAGCCTTTGAAAATATTGATCAAACCAGAGAATGCATGAAGTGCACCACAATTTCCTCAGCAACCTCTAAAAGCTTGTTTTCTAAATCCATTTAACTTGTGTTATCTATAAAGCTGTTTTTTTTTTCTCTTCATCTTTCTTACATCAGTGATGACCAAGAGAGAATATATTCTGAATGTTTCTTCACAATGGTTAATTAGTACAGTGATACAGTCTAGGTCAGAAAGTGCCACCTAGTCTAAAATATTGAATGACTATCAAATCAAAGCCCTCAAATTAAAATTATTTAGCTAAAAAATGAACTATTTAATTAGGAATAAAAGGAAAGAAGAAGGGAAGGAAGGAAAGAAAGAAAAAGGAAGGAAGGAAGAAAGGAAGGAAGGAGGAAGGAAAGAGGGAGTATGTGAGAGAAGAAAACTTTTACTGTGGTTTTAAAAGGAAGGTGAAAAGTAACCAAAAAGAAATCCAAAATTATAGTAGCCTCAAATTTAAATATTCAAAAGGAGGGATTAGTTATTATTTTCTATTTAATCAGAGGTAGGGCCTGTCAATGGTTATCCCCTCCCGCAGATATGCACACTGTTGTTTGTGTACTGGGGATTTACATTATTTTGGGGGGAAAAGGGGAGGCAAGGCAGTTGGGATTAAGTGACTTGTCAGCCCAAAGTCACACAGTAAGTGTGTCAAGTGTCTGAGGCCATATTGGAACTCAGGTCCTCCTGACACCAGGGCTGGTGCACTATTAACTGTGCCACCTAGCTGCCCCACATTTTTTTTTCCTTTGGCTAACAAGATTTATTTATTTTTGTTCTTGTTTTCATTAAACATATGACTATAGATAGGTAATTAAGTCAATTTTCCTTAAATCTATTTTGACAATCTGATTTTCACTTTGAAGTAGTATTTATTTAACTATCTCTTTGTTTATTAGGAACTATAGGTCAAAGCTATAACTAATTTTGGACAAGGTAGACATCTTTCCAGAGCGCTAATATTAAACCTTATGGTTCTATAGAGGCATGGGGTCCACGTCCTTCTACCCCCACACACCTATTGTGGAGGGCAGGCCACATCTCCCAGTGCAATGGTGTATTATTGTATTGCTATTAAAGTGATAATTATCAAATTTTCAGTATACTTTTGTAGACAAGTCCTTTAATACAAAGGTGTGTGTGTATTCCATTTTTGCTAGCATAAGAAATTGAAACCATAGCACAAAACATGTAAAGTATCACTCTAACTTCAATAGTCTCTGCTAATAAACACACAGAGTGTCTTGATTCACCCCATTTTTGCCCTTTTATTCCAACAACAACAAAAGGTTGTATGAAATGTTCTTTTCCATCTATTGTTTGAGTTACAACTATTCACTACTTAGAATGACATTTGGCACTATTAACCAAGTTTTTCTTCTTATCTCCCCTAGTTTCTGGCAGATTGAATTCCCATGATTATCCTCCTTCTTCTCTGGCCTTTCTACTACTTCATTTGTTGGGTCTTCTTTAGTTAAATATAATATTTCTTTTCTTTTTTTAAAAGTTTTATTTAATCTTATTCTTCCACCAGTCATTTCTGTAAATCCTTTTCTCCTCCATTTATGTGCCCTCCCCTTGTCATGTGAAGTCACCAAGCATTTATGAAGCACTTGCTATGGGGTAGGCACTGTGCTGAGTACTGGGAATTTTTGCACAGAAAGGAAAGAGGAGAACCCCACTCCCACCCTGTCCCTAAGTAGCTTCTGTTCTTTTTCTTTCTTGTTTTTAAATTAAATTTTATGTTTATTTTTAGTTTACACCATTCATATCTACAAGATTTTGAGTTACAAATTTTCTTCCCATTTTTCCCTTACCCACCACCCCAAAACAGAGATCCCACACTATACACCCTCCATCAATCTGCTCTCTCCTATATCCTCCCCCATCAATCCTCCCTCTTTCCCATAGAGCAAGATGGATCTCCATACCTTAGTGCCTGTATATCTTATTTCCCAATTGCATGTAAATAATAATAATAAAAATAATAATTTTTTTTTTAAACATGGGATTTTACAACTTTGAATTCTAGATTCTTTCCTTTCCTCTCTCATCACCCACACTTCCTGGGCAGATAAGCAATTCAATATAGGTCGTGCATGTGTAGTTACAAAAAAACATTTTCATGGTGGATATATTGTAAAAGAATAATTATGATCCGCTCCATCCTATCCCATCCCTCACTTGTGCTATTCTCTATTTTGATCCTGTCCCTTTTCAAAAGTGTGTGCTTCTAACTACCCTCCCCCCAATCTGCCTTCCCCTTCATCATCTCCCCCCTTATCCCCTTCCCTCCTACTCTCCTATAGGGCAAGATACCCAATTTAGTGTGTATGTCATTTCCTCCCTAAGTCAAATTCAAGGAGAATAAGGTTGACCCTTTCCCTTTTGCCTTTCTGTTCTTCCCCTCCATTATAACAGTTATCCCTTGCCTCTTCTATATAAGATAATTTACCCCATTCTGTCGCTCTCCTCCTTTCATAATATTTCTTTCTCACCTCTCAATTTCACCTTTTAAATATTCTCCCTTCCTATTCAATTGATCCTGTGTCCTCTGTCTATGTATACCTGTACACATATATAACACATATGTATTCATACACCCATATAATCTCCTATATAGATATATATGTATGTGTACATATATGTATATGTGTACATATATATATATATATATATATATATATATATATATATATACACACATACATTTATACTCCCTTCAGCTATTCTCATACTGAGGAAATTTTCATAAGTTACAATTATTGTTCTTCCATGTAGGCATGTAAATAGTTCAACTTTGCTAAGTTCCTAATGATTTCTTTTCCCTCTTTACCTTCTCATTCTTTTCTTGCTTCTTGTATTTGAGTGTCAAATTTTCTATTCAACTCTGGTTTTTTAATCAAGAATTCTTGAAAGTCCTCTATTGCATTTAATGACCATATTTTCCCCTGAAACATTATACTGAATTTTGCTGGGTAGGTGATTCTTGGTTTTAATCCTAGCTCCTTTGATCTCTGGAATATCATATTACAGGGCCTTCAATCCCTTAATATAGAACATGATAGATCCTGTGTTATCCTGATTGTGTTTCCACAATATTCAAATTGTTTCTTCTTGACAGCTTTTAATATTTTCTCCTTTATCTGGGAACTCTGGAACCTGACTATAATATTCCTAAGAGTTTACTTTTTGGGATCTTTCTCAAGAGGTGATCTGTGAATTCTTTCAAGTTCTATTTTGCCCTGTGGTTATAAAATATCAGGGCAATTTTCCTTGAGAATTTCTTGAAGGATGCTTTCTAGGTTCTTTTTTTGATCATGGCTTTCAAGTAATCCAATGATTTTTTAAATTGTCTCTCCTGGATCTATTTTCCAGGTCAGTGGTTTTTTCAATGAGATATTTTACATTGGCTTCCATTTTTTCATTTGTTTGGATCTATTTAATAGTGTCTTGATTTCTCATAAAGTCATCTGCTTCCATTTGCTCCACTCTAATTCTGAAGGAATTATTCTCTTCAGTGAGCTTTTGATATTCTTTTTCCATCTGTCAAAGTCGATTTTTTAAGGCATTTTTCTCCTCATTTGCTTTTTGGGCTTCTTTTGCCATTTGAGTTAATCTATTTTGGGGGGTGTTATTTTCTTCAGTCAGGTTGTTGACTTTCTTTTCATGATTTTCTTGCATCATTCTCATTTCTCTTCCCATTTTTCCTCCACTTGTCTCATTCGGTTTTCAAAATTCTTCTTAAGCTGCTCTATGGCTTGTAACCAGTTTACATTTTTCTTGGAAGCTTTTGGTGTGGCAGTTCTGACTATGTTGTCTTCCTCCTATTCCATGCTTTGATCTTTTTTGTCCCCCAAAAAAGAATCTATAGTTGGATTGCTGAGCTTGCTTCGCTTCCTTAGCCTGCTCATGTTGCCAGTCAATTACTTGACTTTTGGGCTCCGTAGAACTCTGCTTCAGAGGGGAAAGCTTTGTCTCAAATCATTGGGGCTTTTGCAGCTGCCAGAACTATTAGGAGGCTGCTGTCTCTGCAGCCCTGACCACCTTTGGCTTACTGGTCACATACCTCAGGACCACCACCCAAGAATAGGATCCTGATCCAGGCAGGTCAAGACAAGAGCACTTAGCCTCTGAATGATTGCTTGGCCCTTATGCAATCTGCAGGTTGGTAGCTCAGAAGCAGCCATGTGAAGGCAGCTGCAGAGCCACCACTTCAGACCACTTCTAGCTCTGGAGGCAGATGGCTAGACCCTCTACCTCTAATTTAGCCAAATTCCACTGACCTTTCCCTTTGTCCTTGTTACCTGTGGGTTGATAATTCTAGAAACCATCAGACCTGTGGTATTCTGCTCTCCTGAAAGCTCCTGAAAGCTGGTCCTGGCCACCTTGGGGCTACAGCCATGGGTTCATGCGGGGCTGGTCTCAGCTTCCAGCGTGTTTGATGAACCTTTCCCATCTGCCTACTGGGATGCCACCAGCAGGAGCTTTGTTTCTCTGTCATGTTTTTGGTTCTGGAGCTCTAAAATTTGTTTAGGGTCATATTTTATAGGTATTTGAGGTGATTATGGGAGGAGCTCACAGGGTTCTCCTGCTTCTACGCCACCATCTTGACTCCCACCAGTTACATAGTTTTGAACAAAGTACAATCATTTAGTCAGTTAATCACTTAGTAACTCATTCAGTCAGCTCAATCATTCAATCATACTTAAAGAGGGTCACAAAATACAAAAATCAAAGTTCTCCACTCATGGGGCACACTAAGTTATAAATCAGTCGCTATTTAGTCATCATTTACTATTTACATTTACATCAGAAAACACACAGACCATCCACCCCTTGGTCACAAGTAAATCACAGTCTTCTCAATGAGTACACAGTATCCAAATAAAGCCTTCTTTCAGCTTGACTCAGGGAAAGCTCTCAGATTCCCTGGATCCCCTTCTATGATCTCAGCTCCTACCTGGATTCACCAAACTGTCACCTGGGTTCAAAGGCAGACAGCTCCCATTTCCTTGTCCAGCTCTCCATGCAGTTCCTGTTCCATGCTGAAGCTCACAGTGTCCAATCTACCTCAAATCCTCCACAGTCTCTGTTCCCAGGAAGTCAAGGCTCAACCAAACCACAAACAGACAAAATACTGGCACCACAGTCATGTTTCCTCAGTCTTCCACAGCTCTGGCCCTCAGACTCAGCAGCTCCTCAGCAGCTTCTCAGCAGCTCTTATTGGCCCTCAGACTCAGCAGAAGTTTCAGCTGGTTCCCAGAATCAAAATCACTTCATCCAGGTTCTCAAAATAAAAATAATTCTCTCCAGCCTGGGCCTCTCTTCCTCAACTTCTAGAACCTAGCTCTAAGAAGATCTGAAATTCCAGCGAGGGTTTCTTCTTATATGCCTGTTAGTTCCTCCCTGTTCTGCATCTTCCTGTTACATCAGCAACTTCCTGTTACATCAGCAACAGGGGTTCATATCTTTTGTCTCTTAACAGAGGCTTGATCTAATTAATTTCAAACTAGGTGCCAAGTGCCTATTAGCTTTGCCAATACAAAAATATCAAGTTATATTACTATTACAACATCTCCTGATTTTACCTCCCCTCTCTTCTGACTGTCACAAGGATTATTGTGCTTTGGTCTTTCTACCTCTTGTATTTCCTTTCTATATCATTCTTCATATCATTTACAGAATAAGTTGCCTGAGACTAAAATTAATAAATTGTTCCTCTGCCTTCAAAATTTCAATAGCTACCCATCTTCTGTAGGACAAAATACAAAATATTTTAGGATTTATTTTTTTGTGGGTAAGGGGGATAAGTAGAGATGATGGAAATGATACAATAATTTGAGGTGGTTGCTGGGTCAATGAAAGTTTTTTTTATATATATTTCTTATCTCCTTTTCTGGACTACATGTTTCTTGAATACTGTTTTATTTCATCTTTGACTTCCTAATATATAACACAATATTTTGCACATACTAGGAGCTTCTTAAACTTTTTATTAAATTGAAATACCTCTTAAAAATTCCTTATTTGGCTTTGGAGAAAAACTTCTCATTGTGACATATCAATTTCATTAGAAAGGTAGTTCCAAAGAATAAAAGTAAAATTTTATAATATAGACATTTACCATGTGCTTATATGACAGGGTTACATAAAATTTTGATGAGTTAAAATAGCCTAGTAGGTGTGAGAACACATTTGATAGCTTTACTACCAGCACAAAAAATAAAAGATAAGCCCTCACTGACCCGTATATTGTAAGAGATAATGTAATTTCCACCAAGGACATACATTTCTCATCAGATATATGTGTATGAGTGTAGGTGATAGTATTCCCATTACCATGTGGATCAGGGTTAGAGCAATGTGGTTGTGACCTTACTGCATTTCATGATAGGGAATGATCTGGTTTATTGTCACTGGCTGTCCACCTTTTCTCAGTATCATTACTTTTCCTTTTTGGTGGAGTGGCACTCATAATATTATTGATATATTTTGCTAATATGGAAAGGGAAAATTCTTTTTCACAGAAATCCTTCTTAGCTTATTTTTCCTCTGCATAATTGAATGTCTCCAACTACACAAATAAAAATTTGGAGATTCTTTGTATTTCAGGTATCACAGTGAGAAAACCTTTTATCAAACAAATAGAATCCAAAGGGTTAAATATATATAAGCATTTTGTGTTAATTATAGCCAAAGATCCAGATTTTTAATGTAAGTTTTCATCTTTCCTAGAAAATCTGGCCATTTATTACTCATATAGGGGATAACTATACTCTCCATCTATTTAATCTCTAAAATAGAATGCTTTTCATTCTTTAAGCACTATGCATCTTAAAGCATTCTAAAAAAATGGTGATTGAGGCCAGTGTTCAAAGAGATTACAAATGAAGGACAATAGCATGCCACAATGTCCCATAGAAAGGAGCAAAATTCAGAAATCACATTTTTCTATGAAAGGTCATTCAATATGGTCAGAGAATGGACAGATTTCATATACTCACTGTATTCTTGACTCCATTGATTTTATTCCTCTTTTCATAGAAAATTCTCTAGTGTATTGATCCTCTGAAACAGAGATGGGCTCTTTAGTTTCATAATTTAATACAGTTTTATCTCCATTCTGAATCGACAAAAAGTCTCCCTCACTTCCCCCCAAGTATAATAAAAAATAAGATGAAAGGATCTTCAACTGTTTCATAAGGGTTTAGTTTTAACCTGTACACACAAATTTAATAGACCAAGGGACTTTGCCACATCACATAACTAGAGTAAGCATGTGTATTTACTATTACATGAATTGCTGTACTTACAAGTTTATTGAATTTTATTTCTTACCCCCAATTCCTTGCCTTGGATCAAAAATATCATGTACAAAACATGCATTCATTTTCTTTGATTGACATTTCCAATTTTGGATATATATATATATATTCTAACTAATGGAATGAAAATTGAAATACATGAATCAATTACAGTTATGCAATTGTCTATTTTGTAAAAGTTAGAACATTTTAAATTATATATGATTCCATTGTCTCTATGCCATGGTATCTTAACTGACAATAACACCATTGGTAAATTTGTTTCCAAAAAGGAACTTACCTGCACACAGGTAACACCATCAAATTTTTCAAGTCCCATCTATTGTTATTTATGGAAGAAATGAATCTTTATTAATATTCAGTTGTCTTCATATTTAGTCTCTGACATGATATTTCACATATAGGATGAATCTGGTTCTTGGACAAAAGTAATTCAGATTAAGTTGATACCAAGATGGAATATTAGTATAGTCTGGGTTATGTCTACATGATGATCTAAAAGATACTTGGAAAAGAAAATAAATAACAAATTGGCAGTAGAAACTTAACACAATCAATTGTTTTAAATCCATGAAGTCTATTAACTTTAATTTTTCCCAAATAAAGAATTCAGCAATGTTAAAATAGCCAGACTTGGCTGGCACCTATTTGGATTTGCAGGTTTCGTTGTTATTGTTGTGGTTTTTATGGGGGGGTTCATTTTATGTTTGTTTTGTTTTCTTTTAAAATTGCTTTGCTTATTGATTGACTAAACAATTCAATTCCACCAGGTCAATGATATGACTATGTGAATCCTAATGCTAAGCAATTAGGTTGGATTCTTTCAGGTTTTTTCTTACCTCTATGAAAGTCATTTTCAAAGGAGATCACTGAATTATCAATTTTCAATGTACAAATATTCAAAAATAGCATTCTTTATTTATATCCTGATTTTTTTCTTTTGTGCCAATTTGGGGATCTGATGAGAGCATTTTTTAAAAAATGAGTCATTTTGTCCAGTTCGCCACCATGGAGCGGCCAAAGCTGAAGAGATTCTGGAGAAGGGGCTAAAGGTACAAGAATATGAGTTAAGGAAAAGTAACTTCTCAGATACTGGCAACTTTAGCTTCAGGATCCAAGAGCATATTGATCTGGGGATTAAATATGACTCGAGCATTGGCATCTACGGCTTGGACTTCTGTGTGGTGCTGGGCAGGCCTTGGTTCAGCATTGCAAATAAGAAACGTAGGACAGGCTGCATTGGGGCCAAACACAGAATTGGCAAAGAGGAAGCCATGCGCTGGTTCCAGCAGAAGTACGATGGCATCATCCTTACTGGCAAATAAAGTCCTATTTTCTATTAAAAGGTCAATAAAATTATCCCTGAAATGTAAAAAAAAAAAAAAAAAAAAAAAAAATTATTCATATCATTTCATAAAACTTTATGAACACATCCCCAGTGAGTTTAGGAAAGGGAGAATCAGATGAAATAAGTCCCTTTAAATAATGGAAATTAGGGACTAATATCTACTTTATATGATATTTTGTGAGAAAGCACAGTACTATGGAAAGATCCCTGAATCAATAATCAGAAGATATAGATTCAAATTTCAGATCTGTCTATTTTTAGGTTTTTTTCCTCAGATGCCTCAGATATCTCTAGAAGAAAAGTCAAGTTAATTTCTAAAGCCTCTTCTAGATCTAAATATCTATCCATTCTGTCAATTAGCATGACATTTTTACTACTCAATATTCTTTTACATTATAATTAACACTGACTCAAATTCCTTACACAACACAGGAAACTTTTAAAGAATACAAATAGCCCAAATGCAGACATAAAATTTTAATATTTATAAGCAGACAGACAATAGCTATACTTAATTTGAGTCCTCATCAAAGGGTATCTTTTTTTGGGTAAATAAGCAGCAAGCGAGGAATCTAGAAATTACCTAGTCAAACTCCAATAAAGTCCAATAGAATTTAAACTCCCAGAATTAGGAATTGTTTTCATTTTTGTACTTATATCTTCAGTCCTTGTGCCTACTAAATGCCAATCAAATTCAATTGAATTTAAACCATATGATATTTCCAATATTGCATAAATGTGAAAAAAGAGAAATGGAAATTAATTCCTCTAAGATGACTGGTGCACATGAAGATAGATTTTCAACTTTCATCTCCAAAGTTTAATAATAAAATCACATTGTTTTTCTTATTCGAGAGAAAGGTTGCTGTTTACAAGATGAAGTCACATGTCTTAGACTTACTGACTGACATCCATTTTCCTGGTATTAAGTCAAAATTACCTTATTTTGATACATTGGAAAAATGTATTTTTATATATGTACAACTGGCTACTATGCATGGGCCAATTGATTTTTCTGCATTCTTATTGATTTATGTTTACAGTTTCACATGTAAACTAAGTAGTTTACTTGACATAAATGATTATCATAATTCTGAAAGATCCATTGGATACCATTGGTTAAATAATGCAGGAACTAAAAATGTATAACGTGATAGATCATAATAGAAGGGGAATATTTCTCATCTGTATAACAAGTACTATTCATTTTTCAAAATTAGTACTCACTTTTAAATTTCTGTACATTAAGTCCACTTGACCATGATGGAGCCAACACTGAAGACAATATAATAGAACTTACTGCATTGTAGTTGTTGTTTAATTACAAGGGAGCAGTGAAGAATTTGTTGTAAGGAATATAATATGCATGAGGAAGCATTGGTACAGTATATGCTACCTCAGCCCCTCTGATTGTCTCCAAAGTACCATGTAATGTTGTAGTTTGTAAAGGAATATAAATTATCAGGAGAAAACCCTTTGAGCAGGTTAAAAATTGCATTCTGACACACTAGAAGATTGATAATGTTGAAATTATTCTGGTCTGTTTGAGAAACTTTACCATTGTTTACACAATCTTTGGGGAGGAACCTTGATTGAAACACATAGTAATTTGATCTATGTGGGCTTTATTATAGGTGAGTTTCACTTGAGAGCTTAGGCTGAAGGGTATGGCAGGGAAGGAAGTGAAATTCTGCTTTCAGAGTGAATTTTTTTAATCCTAAATCAGTATTTCCATTGATTCCAAAGTTACATGTCTTCCCCCCCCCATAGACTATCATCCAAAGAGAATATCAAAATAGACTGATTTTAAATCAACTATGTCATTATTTGTTTATGTCATAACTATACATTTCTAGACTGTATTATTATGTGCTCACACAAATGGCCAACTCAATGATTTGGCACCATGACTCAAAATAATTCAATGAAAAGTTATATACTCTGCATATTTTGTTTATGGAAGGCCTACAAACCAAATGAACTGAGCATCACATGCATCAATTGAATTGAATAGTCCTCTTGGCAGGCTATAGATAGTTTTACATTAGACGAAGAAGGGGTAATATATGATACAGTGAAAACAGCATAGGGTTTAGTGTAGGAGAGTGTAAGTTCAAATCCTTGGTTTTGTTTGCTTGTTTGTTTTTTCTTTTCCATTCACTTCCTTTATAACCCTGGGAAATTCGTTCTCCTTATGTATCAATTCATGAGATATAAAATAATAGAGTTGAGCATAATAACCACTATGGTAGCTTCCAGCTCTATATCTCTGCTCCTTAGACTAAGGCAGTTCCATTATTAGGAATGGGCGCTTTCTCAGTCAAACTGAGACCTGGTAAAGACTTTACTTCAAAAGTCCAAGGTCCCCCCACTGCATTTTGGGCCATCTCCAGTTGTTCTGATCTGTATCTGGCCATTGGATGCAGATGGCTCTGGAGGAGAAAGTGAGGCTGCTGACTTTGTGCAGCCCTCCCTCACTTAAATCCCGTTCACTTTCATGTCATGGCATTGCTTCCCTGATGTCATGTTCCTCTTCAAGAACAAAGAACAAACAGAAACCTCTATTGTTAATAAGGACATCTAATGGACTTTTGATGAAATAGGGGACTTCCAGACCTTCCTGATGAAAAGATCAGAGTTCAATAGAAAATCTGAACTAAAATACAAGACTCAAGAGACACATAAAAAGATAAACAAGAAAGAAAAAAAAAATATGTTATTCAATAAGGGCAGACTACATATCTAAATCAGAAGATGATATTTGTAACTCTTGAAAGCTGGAGAAGTTTCACACATACATATATATACATATATATATTAATACACACACACACAGCAGGTAGGGATATCAATTGATGTGATGTTAGAAAAACTAAGGGGTGAAAAGGGATTGTAATGGGAGAAGACGAAAGGAAGAAACAGAAAAGAGTAAAATACACCACATGAAGAGGCACAAGAACATATTATAGCAGAGGGAAAGAAGGGAGGAAGATAAGCACTGTTTGAATCTTACTCTCATTGGATTTGGCTCAAGGAGGGAATAACATAATCAGGGATAGAAATCTAACTTACTCTATAATCAGTAGGAGTGGGAGAGGAAAGAAAAGGGAGAGGGTGTGACAGGAGAATCAAGGGAAGAAGTAGTAAGGGAAAAGGAAAAGAAAAAGGAGAGGCTGATAGATGGGAGAGAAGATTGAGGAAGGCAGTGGTCAAAAGCAAAACTCCTTTGAGGAGAGAAAGGGAGCAGGGAGAAAGAAAAACATAAAGGGGGAGATAAGATGGAAATGGAGAGAGGACGTGAAGGGAGGCAGAGAAAATTTAAAACTCAAAAGCTTATGGAAGTAAATGTTGAAAATGAAAATTAATTAATTTTAAAAATAAATTTAAAAGAATAAATAAAATTCTCTCAAGAGACTTTCAGCTTCTTTAAAATTGTTAAATGTACTGTTTACAAAAAAAAATAGTAGAATGACAAAAGAAATAAATCACCATTAAAAATAGGAATATAATTTTGTTTTAGAAAAGATGTTTTTTGAAAATTGTCTTATTTTTGGAGTTGTTATATGGAAGCATCTTAGAGTAGGTGAGAGAGCCCATTGTCAGAAGGGCCTGTTTTCAAATCTTGCCTCTGACGCTGATTCACTATGTGACCCTGGGAAAGCTGTTTATTCCAGGAGGCATTTCTTAGTATGTATCTAGTAATTCATACATGTGTTGAGCTCTTTGTAGGTAAATAGTTCACTTTGATAAAATTACATATCCTTTGAGTACAAATTATAGGGAATCATCTGAATTAGGGAATTTCAGCCACTACAGTTGCCAAAATTACTTCCAATTACTCTATAAGGATTTTAAATTTTGTCATGTGTGATTATAGGTAATATTATTACCCATCGAATGATGTTAGCTGTTGGCAATTGGGCTTGCATTCCAAGCAGAAGCGTAGGCCTGATTTTGCTCCTGGTTTATAGTTCGTTGATATTCAAAGAAGCCTAATTGGTGATGTACTTTTTTATCAAGTGTTTTTTGATTCCAAGGAAAATAGAGCCAAAGAGCATGTTAGCCATTGTAGCCCATAGCCTTCCATTAGAAAAAAGTTTTTTTTCTCTTCCCCTCCCCCTTTCCTCCCCCACTTCTCCATCTTAATGTCACTTTCTGATTCATAAAAATCATATTTTTGCACACATCTTTCCAATAACCAACTAGTCATAACATACCAAAGATTTTTAAAATCTTCACATGCTATTTTAGCAAAACTGTTCTTTTAAATTCCACTAACTTTGTCACCTCATTGAAAGTCGTTTATTTTTCTTTCAAAATCAATTCAAAATTTTTCACTGATCCAAATTCTTGAGGAAAATATGCCCACATTAAAATCACTTCCTGGATAAACAATGCATATCTCCTCTTAAAACAGTAAATGCTGTTTTTGTTTTAACCATTTTGTTTTTGTAGAATGTCATCTAAAAATATCCAGGTCCTTTCTTTCTTAACAGAATTTATCGAGAATAATTTGACCTCTTTGTCAAGATTTCAGTTATTAGTTCCCTAAATTGCCTTTGACTAGTATGCTTACATTACTAGCTTTCTGTCTCCTCTTTCAGTGGCTTATCCCCATCCTCCTACTGTCATCACACTATCTTACTTCTAACACGCTGAGCTGGTGGGGGTAGAGAGGATTGCTTACTTGTATGTCTCTAATCAACATCTCTCAGACTCCAAGAAGTTCTAATTTCCTTCAAAGTTCAACTGAAACACTACAGGGAGCTATACTATTCAACTTGAGGTGCCCTCTTTGCTAAAAATCATATTGTAATAATTTGTAACATTGTATAAATGCTAATTTCATATATAATTATATGAGTGTATGTTGTCATGTGGGATAGAATGTAAGCTTCTTGAGGACAGGGGCTAGTTAAGTTATGTCTTTCAATCCCTATGCTTAGCTGAGTGCCTGGTACATCACAGATACTTAATAATAGCTTATTCATTAATTAAAAATACCTTGAGAAACTGAGTATACCCCTGCTTCTTATCTGTAATAAAGTATGTGATTTGGATAACAACTATTTTCCACTCAAAAGATCTCCCTTTCTTCTCTCCTTATGCTGTGATTAAAAATTCAAAAAGAATGATAAAATTAGAGTTAAAATACCTGAATTTAGTCCCCATCTCTGATATAAACTCAACTATGGGACCATTGGAATAGTTACATCACCATTCAGGGATGTAATTTTGTCATATGGAAAAGCGGAGATCCCATTTAGCTCTATACTTGCTTTCCAGTGAGTAAGAGGGAAAGATTGGTTCAAAATAATGAACTCCCTTAAAGTGGGACAGTACAAGCCCATCACAGCCCATAAGACTGCAGCTGTTCTGCAAAGTTGATACTTAACTCTGTCTCATTACCATACTGTTTTTCATGTGTAATACACACATTTAAACTTAGTAGCACCCATTGACTTACCTTGCAGATAGTCATTTAAGTCATGGATTTTACTGTTCAAGTATTGTACCTATTATCCTTAGGAAAATGAACAGTAATGAGCTGTACTGGTCACCAGGAGCACAGCAACTGCTTTTTGCAAACTATCATCTTGCTCATCTTAACGTAGTTACCAATGTCAGTAATACTTCTTTTAGGTTGGATCTTATAAAAAACAAGTGTGGTCCTGTGATCTGCAAGGATGCTGGAGACTGGTGCTGGTGGTCGGTAATGGGCCATTTCTCTGTTAACTATGAAATTCTTCTATTCACATCTCACAGTATGATGTAGTAATCATCAGCTTTGCATTTATTCTCATTTTTGTGTTTTCTGAGAGATCACAGAAAGTAATGAAGGAGAAATCCTTTCCCCAAACTGGTCAGCAAGCATTGTTCTTGCTTTGATTTGCAGTAGTAATGAGTAATACAAGTTTTAATCAGAGATTTTCCAGCTTGATATATTGACAAGCATATCATGTGTGTGCTCATCCTGAAAACTATAATTTAGGCTGCTCTATATGCTAATAAGGGAGCAAAAACCAAGGGACAAAGACTAAGATGCCCAGGGGGGAAAAAAGAACAAAATTTCAGTAAAGATGCTGAGTTTGTTGTTTATTCATCCAGTTGTGTTTGACTCTTTGTAATCCATTTGGAGTTTTCCTGGCAAAGATGCTGGAGTGGTTTGCCACTTCCCTTCTTCAACTAATTTTACAGCTGAGGAAACTGAGGCAAGCAATGTCAAGTGACTTGCCCAGGGTAAACACAGATAGTATCTGATGTTGGATTTCAACTCAGGGTCTCTTGACTCCAGAACCTTCACTCTATCCACTGTACCACCTAGCTACCCAGATAAATTTGTACTGTAAATAATTTCATTTCAGGAGAATCAAAGTAGCATTATATAGAAGCACAAAAGGATCGAGAAACTGATGAGGTCTTACTTTTTTCAACAACCTGTGGCATGGAAATCAAATGAAATAATCAAAGTAAAGAGATATGCAAACTTTAAAGAGAAGAATAAATGCAAATCGTGACATTGACGCTAGAAATCTATGACATATAATCTTTTACTTGGCAACTTCCAAAAGAAAGAGAATTGAAAATCTGTCAGAACTGGCCATTCTACATTTAGACTGCTTTAATTGTTAGGGAATTGGTAAGTAGAGTATAGTAGAACTATTACTCCCTTATTTCTGGGTAATTATACTTCTCTAAATGCAGGTCAAGGGCAGCTAGATGGTTCAGTGGATAAAGAAGCAGTCAAGAAGACCTGAGTTCAAATCCAGATTCAGACATTTGCTAGCTGTGTGATTCTGGGCAAATCACTTAACCTTGTTTATCTCAGTTCTTCATCTATAAAATGAACTGGAGAAGGAAAGAGCAAATTATTCCACTATCTCTGCCAAGAAAAACCCGAATGTGTCAAACATGCCTGAAAGACAAAAACCAACGTAGTATAAAGTTCCCCAAGTTGTTCTTTTTCATATTTTACATATTGATCTCTGGTTTTTCTAAGCAAATCAAACCCAGTCCTTCTACCCCACCCCTCCACCCCCAAGGAAGAATAACTTTTCAAACACTTCCAGGTGGTTCTTATGCCTTCCACACCCAGTCTTCTAAGGGTAACAGCCATAGTTTCTTTAAAAACTCCTTATTCGTCAGAAAGTCACAATTCTTCATCATGTTGATTGTTTTCTGGTTACCTTCAATTTCTCGATGTCTTTCTGAAAATGTGGTACCCAGAACTTAATACAGTATTCTAATATGGTCTGAGTATTGGGATAAATTGTTCTTTAAATATTTGGTAGAATTCACTTGTGAATACATTTGGCCCTGTATTTTTTTTTCCCCTGAGGCAGTTCATTGATGACTTGTTTAATTTCTTTTTTCAAGATGGAATTAAGTATTCTATGTCTTTCTTTTAATATAGGCAATTTACATTTTTGGCAAATATTCACTGATTTCTTTTAAATTATCAGATTTGTTGGCATATTAGTCAAAAATACTCCTAATATTTACATTAATTTCCTCTTCATTGGTAGCAAATTCACCCTTTTTCAATTTTGAAACTGGTAATATATTTTTCTTTTTTTTTCCTTTTTTACATCAAATTAATTATTTTTCACTTATTTTATTGTTTTTTTATGAGACCAGTGTCTAGTTTTATTTATTCATTCAATAAATTTCTTTCTGTCAGTTTCATTACTTTCTCCTTTGATTTGTAGGATTTCCAATTTGCTGTTTAGGTTTTTTTATTTGTTTTTTTTCTAGTTTTTTTTAATTGTATGCTCAATTCGTTGATCTATGCTTTCTCTGTCTTATTAATGCAAGCATTTAGAGGTTCCCCTAAATACTGCTTTGGTGTCATCCTGTTAATTTTGATATATTACTTCATTGCTGTCATTTTTAAATGAGATTATTGTTTCTCTAATTTGTTTTTTTAACCCACTTAGACTTTAAAGTTACATTATTTAGTTTCTAATTGATTTTAGTCTACATTTCTATTTTGTTTTTTGAAGTTTCATGATCTTTATTTTACATTTATTCTTTAATGAATAAATGGGTAGCCTCAAGAAAGAGACTACAAAGGATTAGACAATGGCAAGCCTTTTCATGCTGTTTCATTTAACTTTTGCACCATTCTTCCCTTCAGAGTTGGGACTGGCTCCAGCTCTTCTGGGTTACAACTCTCCCAACCCACCTATTAAGCATGCATGTAAATGAAAAGTCAGTGAGCAACCCCCAAGTGGCCTGAGCCAGCCTAGCTCAGGCCCCTCTTTACAGGTTTATGCCTTCCTGCATGTAAACACCCATTGTTCCCATAGAAACTGTTGAAACCAAACTGCCAGTATTTCTCACAATTTCCCCCATTTTCTCTTTAACAGAATTTGGTTTCCACACCTTTTAAGCTACCTCTTCCTTAAACTTTTTCAACATCAGCTCTTATCTCTATGCAACAGTTTGACAGATTCAGCTTGCCACACACCTTATGAACCTGTTCACTATATAAATGAGAGCTCTGTAACCCTGACTTCCACCTCCCCTTAAGGAAAGATCGGCGCATTGACAATTTAAAGGGGGCAGTCCCCTTTATGAGTACAGATAGTCACCGAGAAGAAAATAATAACAATCAATTGTTCCCTCAAAGTCGAGAAGTCTCCTCTCACACAACTGCCTGGGAGGGACACCATCTGACAGATGTTGACACTTGAACAGCTCAAAGGGGTAAAGTTCCCCCCTTCTCTCTTTCTGGGACATGTGGTTTCCAGCAGCCCAAGCTGGGCACTCCACATGAGCCCAGAGTTAGTCTATATTTCTACTGCCCTGTACTCAATGTAATTTTTATTTCAAGATGATCTGAAAAAGATGCATTTAATATTTTTGCTTTTCTGCATTTGGTTGTGAAGTTTTATGCCCTGATGCATGATCAGATTTTTAGGTGCTATATACCATTAAGGAAAAAAAAAGTATTTTCCTTTCTATTCTTATTCAATTTTCTTCAGAAGTCTGTCATATCTAACTTTTTTCCCCTAAAATTCTATTTACCTTCCCAACTTCTTTTTTGTTTATGTTTTAGTTAGATTCATCTAATTCTGAGAGGGAAAGTTGAGGTCTCCCACTAGAATAATTTTGTCTATTTTCTCCTATAACTCATTTAACTTCTCCTTTTAGAATGTAAATGCTATGCCACTTGTTACATATGTTTATTTTTGATATTTCTTAATTGTCTATAGTGCCTTTTAGCAAGACATATTTTCCTTCCTTATTGCCTTTAATAGGATCTTTTTTTTGCTTTTGCTTTGTCTGAAATCAGGATTGCTACTCCTGTTTTATTTTTTCTTCAGCTGAAGCATTATAGATTCTTCTTCACATTTTACCCTTTATATCTCTACTTCAAATAGTGTTTCCTTTAAAGACTATATTGTAGGATTTTGAATTTTAATCTATACTGCTACCCTCTTCCATTTTCTAGACAAGTTCATTCTATTCACAATTACAATTAATCGTAATTAACTGTGTGTTTCTCTCAATCCTATTTTCCCTTGTCTATCTTTTTCTCTCTCTTGTCTTTAGCCCTGTCCTTCTTCATAAATGTTTTACTTCTGACTACCATCTCCTTGAATTTACCCTCTTTTCTATCAGTGACTCTCTATTTCTCTTATCCCCATCCCTTTTTACTTCCCTATAGAGTAAGGTCAATTTCTATATCCAACTGAGTGTATTTTATTCCCTTTTTGATCCAGTTCTGATGAGAGTGAAGTCCATGTGTTGTTTACCACCCCCATCTTCCTCTCTACTCTAATAGCTCTTTTGTACCTCTTGTGAGATAATTTACCTCCCTCTACCTCTCCTCCATCTTCTCCTAGTTCTTCTTTTTCATCCCTTAACTTCTGGGGGAATACCATCTCATAACAGTTAATTCATACCCATATCCTCTATCTACGTATACTTCTAATTGCCTGAATAGTGATAAAGTTCTTGAGAGTTACAAGTAAAATCAGCCTTATAGGAATATAAACAATTTAACTGTATTGAATTTCTTACGTTTTTGTTTTCCCATTTACCTTTTTATGCTTCTGGGTCTTGTATTTGAAGTTTTGTTTTTTTTTTAATTCATCTCTGGTCTTTCAATTAGGAATGCTTAAAAATTCTCTATTTCATCAAATGTCCATTTTCCCCCTTAAGGATTATACTCAGTTTAGATGTGTAAATGATTTTTGGTCATAATCCTAGTTCCTTTGACTTCCTTAATATATTCTTAAATCTAATAGTTGCTAAATCCTGCATAATCCTGACTGTGAATCCATGCTATTTTCTGCTTCCTTTTCAATGGAAAACTCTTTTGTTTGCTGCATTCTTAAGTGTATTCCATCCTTTGCCAGTAATTTAATATACCAATATAATAATATGTGGTTTAAAATTCTAAATCTCATGAATAGAAATCACTAATCTCTTTACTTCCAAAACCTGCTTTTCTCTTCTGAGATGGACTAGGTAGTGACTGAGGTTCCAACAGATAAATTCAGGAATTCTGTACCTTGAATATTATGGGTAGCAGTAAGGAAAACACATTCTGCTCCCATATGATCTTCAGATTATTGCCTGAAATTGTCACCTTCAACCAAGATTGCAAGGTTGTTGTTTTTTATTTGTTTTGTTTTATTTTTTTTTTGGCAGATATATTTGCAAGCACATGATTTTCAGAAGTTTATAGTTTTTACCTCATACATATAAAAAGTGCTTAATATTGTTTTTGTATCCAAAATACTTCCCATGATACATCCTTCTTTACACACACTGAGCCATCACCATTCTTATCTGGACTTCTGCCATAGCATCCTAATTTAAAAAAAAAAACAGTCATTCATCTTAAATCTCTTCCTTTCTTACTTCTCCCTCTGGTATTCACTGAATCTGTCTGTCTCCTGATGATTTAGCTTTCCTTACCAACCTTTTGAGTATAGGCTACATATTCTCCAATACTCATTAACTCACTGGTGAAGGTGGCAATATTATAATACTCGTCCTCAATGTCACTTTGAAACCACCTATCTCATCTCTCATGCTGCAAAGTCTCCTTTAAGGTTCATTTTATTCAAACTTCTCATGCAAATGAGATTTTGGTGACCATTATATATTGATGTCTAGGAGAATTTGCTTTCTTTCTCAATTAATTCAGTACTTGCTTAAGTTACTATTTCCTCCCAACCTTGATCATTTACTTTAGGAAATTTAAAATATGTATTGACAGTCCCTCAAATTACCCTGAATTCTCAGTTCCTGAGTCTACTAGTTTCATATGACCTTTCCTTCACTTTACCTCAGTTGTACATAGAGACTATCATAGAACAGGTCTTCTCAACACCTAAAAATGTTCTACTTTTTCTTACAAGCTCCTAAATTCCTTTATGTAAACAAATCTTTTATCATTCCCCTTCCCCCTGTGACTTTTGACCTCTCATTCATGTCTGTCCTCAATGTGACTTTTGTTCCCTTTATCCTTCAGTTTTTTCACTGGATTTTATCCCTGCTGTATCCCTGTAGATTATATTCCCTCCACATACCCTTTCCTATGAGGTACCCCTTAGGGTATTAGTTCAGTTTTTAAAATGTATTTATATTTACTTTGTTAAATATTACCCAATTACATTTTTAAAAAAATACAATTTTTTAAAAGTTGAGTTCCAAGGTCTCTCTCCCTACCTCCAGCCCTACTCCCCTCCAGAAGGCAAGTGACTTGCTATGGATTATTCATTCAAAGTCCTTAAAGCATATTTCCACATTGAAAACACTGTAAAAGAAAACAAACAGAATAAAGGAAATTTTAAAAAATGTTTTGAATAGTATTCCTCAATCTATATTCACAATTTATCAGTTCTCTCTCTGGAGATGTATAGCATTTTTCATCCTGGGTCCTTTGCAATTGTCTTGGATGATTATCTTGATAAAAGTAGCTAAATCTTTCATTGTTGATCATCATTACAAAAACTGTTGCTATTGTTTTCAATATTCTCCTGGTTCTGCTTACTTCATTTCATATGAATTCATATAATTCTTCCCAGGTTGTTCTGAAATCATACCATTCATCATTTCTTATAGGACAATAGTATTCCATCACAATTATTTCCCACAACTGGTTCAGCCATTCCACAACTGATGGGCAACAGCTCAATTTCCAATTCATTGCCAAGAACAACAAAAACAGCAATAGCAAAGGATTCTTCATGAGGTCTTTGCAAAGAAAGAAGGATTTCCAGAGCAGGTGATGTAAATTAAACCTTTGTCAGACATGGTTCTTACACGTGTGCCCACTACTATAATGGTCTAAGTTTAAGTTTACTCCTCCCATGGTTGTGGTACGTATTTGTGGGAAGGATAGAAATGTGTTTTTTATAAAAATGTTTTGTATTAACTTTCTTTACCATGATATATTTGAATAATAGCTTCTGCTCTCTCGGGGTCCAACATACTAATTCAAGATGGAAGATACTATCTTCTTCTTCCTCTTTATTTCATCTATTTATTTGTTTACATCATTTCTTTTTTCCCAAAAAACTGAGACAATTTACTTTTTGTACTGTGCGGTTTTCATTTATGATATCTCGAAACATAACTTTGAAAAAACAGACTTTCTAAAAGCCTTTTGTGATTCAAATGGAGCTACTTGACTTCACCTTTAAACCCAAATCACTATGGCTTTTATTAAATGCACAACAATTGACCCCAGCTCAAGTCTCTGTTGCTCATTGTTTAGATTTTGATAGCTTAGAATCTGTGTAAATAGCAACTGCTTTCTCTTCTGGGCCAAAACTCTTATTAGAGTTTTCCCCTCCCAGATTGATACTTCTCAGTTGGAAAATTAGGTCACCTTTTGTCTCAATCCATACTCAATCTCAATCCCTTAGTCACTGAATGGGTGCTTCCCCAGAAAAAAAAAAAATGAAAGGAAAAAAGGAAGAAAAAAACCCTTAATTTAGAAAGGCCAAGGTGACCCATTGCATTGGGCAACCACCTGTCATCTTGACTTTTGTCTTAGCCCTGGACTTTAATGTCTCTGGAGAGGGTGAGATTGAAGACTTTGAAAAGATTTGTCTCACTTAAATCCAATCCATGTCACAGTCAAAACAACACTTTTTGTCACTATTGGTCCTCTTTGAGAATGAAGGATTAATTGAAATTTGTTATCACCACAAAAAGAGCTGCTATTAATATTTTTTGCACAAATAGGTCCTTTCCTCTTTTCTTTTATTTCTTTGGGATATGGATGTAGCAGTGGAAGTGTAGGGTCAAAAAGTATGCATAATTTTATAGCTTTTGGGGTGTAATTACAAATTGATCCCCAGAATGGTTGAACTAGTTCACAACTCCAGAAATAATATGTTAGTGTCCCAATTTTCCCCCATAATCTCTAACCTTTGTCATTTTCCTTTTCTGTCATGCTAAAAAAATCTGACTGGTGTGATGTAATATCTAAGAGTTGTTTCAATTAGCATTTCTCTAATCAGTAGTAATTTTGAGCATTTTTTTCATGTAACTATTGATAACTTCGATCACTTCAGAAAAATGTCTGGTCCTATTCTTTCACCATTAATCATGTGAAGAATGACTCTTATGTTTTTAAAAATGGTCAAGTTCCCTACATATTTGAGAAATGAGGACTTTATCAGAGAAACTTCTTGTAATTTTTCCATTTTCCTCTTTTGCTTCTAATGTTGGCTGCAATTGTTTTGTTTGTGTAAATTTTTTTTAATTTCACATAATCAAAATTATTCATTTTATTTCCCCTGATCCTCACTATCCCTTGTTTTGTCAAAAATTCTTCTTTTATCCATAGATCTGATAGGTATATTTTCTATCCTCCCATAATTTACTTTTGATATTACCCTTTATGTCTAAGTCATTTGTCATTTTTGACTTTTTTAGATATACAGTGTGAGATGTTGGTCTATACCCAGTTTTTGCTAAACTACTTTCCAGCTTTCCCCACATTTTTTTTTTGTTAAATGTTAAGTTCTTACCCCAAAGCCTTGGATCTTTGAGGTTATCAAAAACTATACCATGATAACTTACTATTATGTATGGTGTATATAATCTAGTCCATTGATCCAGCACTCTATTTGTTAGCCAATATGAATGGATAATTATTGCTTTGCAATAGAGTTTGAAATCTAAAACTGTTATATTGCCTTCCTTCACATTTTTTTTCATTGATGGCCTTGATATTGCCTTTTGTTCTTTTAGATGAATTTAATTTTTTTTTCTAATTTTTTAACAAAACTTTTTGATACTTTGATTGGTATGGCACTTAATAAGTACATTAGCTTAGGTAGAACTGTCATTTTTGTTGTACTGGCTTGGGCTACCCATAAGCAGTTATTTTGCCAATTGTTTAGATGCCTTTACTTGTGTAAAAAGTGCTGTGTGTTTATATAATCCCTGGATTTGTCCTGATAGGTAGACTCCCAGGTATCTTATGTTGTTTACACTTGTCTTAAATAGAATTCCCCCTCTCTTCCTGTTTTACCTTGTTAGTAATATATAGGAACACTGATGATTTATATGGGATGATTTATATTCTGCAACACTATAGAAGTTGTTAATAATTTCCACTATATTTTTAGTTGATTCCCTAGGAGTTTTGACAAGGATTTTGATTTCTCCCACACAGGCCATAGGCCACAAACTCCACCCCACCCCACCCCCGCATTTGGAGAAGAGAAATGATAACACATTTACGTATTTGAAAAATATATGTGTATATATATGTATATAATACATATCACATGTGTGTGTATCTATCTATCTATCTCTCTGTATATTTGTGTTTATGTGTATGTGTGTGTTTGTGTTTTCTCCACCACTACAGAATCTCCCTGTGGTCAGATAGTTTCTCCTAGGGTCTCCATTTAAGGGGAGAGGGGAAGGTCCGTTTCTTATTCCTCTCCAGGCTATATTGTTGAGTCATTTTCAGTTATGTCTAAATCTTCATGTCCCCATTTGGGATTTTCTTGACAAGGATACTGAAGGGGTTTGCCAGTTCCTTCTCCAGCTCATTTTACAGGTAAGGAAACTGAAGCAAACATTATTAAGTGATTTGCCCAGGATCAGACAGCTAATCCATGTCTAAGGACAGAACTCAGGTCTTCTTGACTCCAAGCCCAGAATTCTACCCACTGTGCAACCTAGATGCCCCTCCCCAGGTTATATACCACCCTCCTTTTCTCCAGGCTATACTCACTCCCTTTGCAGCTTCATTTAAAGGGTATCCTATATAGAGTTTGCTTCCCCATTAGGCTGCAAACTCTTTAAAAGAAGGGAAATTTTTGCATCTTTTTTGTTTTCTGTATCCCCAGCACAGCATAGAATAGGCTTTTAATAATTATTTATTTATTGATCAATGTGCTGTGCTCTCCCATTAAAATATAATATCATTTAGGAGAGAAACTATGGCTTTCTGGTTGTTTTTGTAATCCCAGGGCTTAGAACATACTAAGTTGACTTTTAACATTTGTTTCCAAAATTTTGAGTTCCAAATTCTCTCCCTTCTTCAGTCTATACCCACCCTCATTGAGAAAGCAAGCAATCCAATATAGGCTATATGTGTGTAGTTATGCAAAACACTTCCATAATAGTCATGTTGTGAAAAACTAACTATATTTCCTTCTATCCTTTCTGGCCTCCCACTTAATCTATTTTCTCCTTTGACCCTGTCCCTCTTCTTAAGTGTTTGCTTCTGACTACCCACTCCCCTACTCTGCCCTCCTTTTTATGCTATCCCCCTCCCCACTCCCTTATCCCTTTCCCCCTTACTTTCCTGTAGGGTAATATACCCAAATGAGTGTCTATATTATTCTTTCCTTAAACCAATGATAGTAAGTTCACTCATTCCCTCTCACCTCTCCCCTGTTCCTCTCCATTCTGTAACTTTTTTCTTGCTTCTTTTATGGGAGAAAATTTACCCCATTCTATCTGTCCCTTTCTCCTCCTAATATATTCCTTTCTCACCCCTTAATTTTATTTTTTAGATATCATCCCTTCATATTCAATTTACCCTGTGCCATCTATCTATCCATCTATTTATTTATCTATATTCCACCCTGATACTGAGGAAAATCTCATGAGTTATAAATATTATCTTTCCATCTAGGAATGTAAACAGTTCAACTTTAATAAGTCCCTTATTATTTCTCTTTCCTGTTTACCTTTTCATGCTTCTCTTGAGTCTTGTATTTGAAAATCAAATTTTTTATTAAGCTTTGGTTTTTTTCATCAAATGCTTGAAAGTCCTCTATTTCACTGAATACCCATTTTTTTCCCCTGAAATATTATACTCTATTTTGCTGAGTAAGGGATTTTTGGTTTTAATCCTAGTTCCTTTGAGCTTCAGAATATTAAATCCCAATCTCTCTGATCCCTTAATGTAGAAACTGCTAGATCTTCTGTTATCTTGATTGTGTTTGCATAACACTCAAATTGTTTCTTTCTAGATGCTTGCAATATTTTCTCCTTGAACTGGAAATTCTGGAATTTGGCTACAATACCCCTAGAAATTTTCCTTTTGGGATCTCTTTGAAGAGGCAATGGCTGAATTCTTTCAATTTCTATTTTTACCCTCTAGTTTTAGAATATCAGGGCAGTTTTCCTTGATAATTTCTTGAAAAATAATGTGTAGGCTCTTTTTTTCATCATGGCTTTTAGGTAATCAAATAATTTTTCAGTTCTCTGTCCTGGATCTATTTTCTAGGTCAAAGGTTTTTCCAATGAGATATTTCACATTGTCTTCTATTTTTTTCATTCTTTTGTATCTATTTTATAGTATTTTGATTTCTCATAAAGTCATTAGCTTCTGTTTGTTCCATTCTAGATTTTAAAGAAATATTTTCTTCAGTGAGCTTTTGAACCTCCTTTTCCATTTGGTCAGTTTTGCTTTCTAAAACATACTTCTTCTGATTGGCTTTTTGGACTTCTTTTGCCATTTGGGTTAGTCTATTTTTAAGGTGTTGTTTTCTTCAGTATTTTTAGGGGGTCTCTTTTAGCAAGTTGTTGACTCGTTTTTAATGATATTCTTTCATCACTCTCATTTCCTTTCCCAATTTTTCCTCTACTTCTCTTACCTGATTTTCAAAATCCATTTTGAGCTCTTCCATGGCCTGTGACCAATTCATATTTTTCTTGGAGGTTTTTGATTCAGGAGCTTTGACTTTGTTGTCTTCTTCTGGTTGCATGCTTTGATCTTCTTTGTCAACTAAGTAAGATTCTATAATCTGACATTTATTACACTGTTTGTTAATTTTCCCAGTCAAATACTTGACTTTCTAACTCTTCATCAAATAAGATTCTGCTTCCAGTGGTGGTGGGTGTACTGTCCCAGGCTTCAGGGATTTTGTGCATCTGTTTTCAGAGATACTTCTAGGGGCCTGTAAATTTTCAGTCCTGCCAAGGTGGCATGTGCAAAGGAGAGATGTTTATTCCTTTCCTGGTCTTCACTCTGGTCTGTGAGTGATCACAAGCACTCTTTTCTGCCTTGGAACTGTAAGGAAGATTCACTTTCCACTGCACCACAAGCTCCACCACACCAGCACTCCTCATCACCCCAGGACTGTGACCCAGATGCAAGCAGAGCAAAGCAAGAGAATCCTGTCTCAGTGCCAGCAAAGAGATTCCTGCAATCAGCCCCGAAGCTTCAAGCACTATAGCATGCCCAGGATCGTTGCTGGTATAGGTTCTTTAATTTGCTTTTCTAAAGGAAAGCAACTCAAAAACGGGTTAATCATCTTATTTTAATGAAAACTATGTCATTTACCTAATTCAGGGGGAAAAGTCAGGACCCTGAACTTCAGAGAAAATACAAACAGAAGTTACAAGCAGACAAAAAATACAGACAGAGAAACAGACCAACAGACAGGACTTCCAATTGTTTGACTATTACATCCATACCTAGTTAGTTCCCAGAGAGAGAAGCACCAACATGTTGATTTTCAAAGCCAGGGGACTCCACAGCTGCCCAGTCTCTTCTGGTCAATCACACAACTCTTCCCATGAGTGAACCCCAAAGCAAAATCTCACATCAGGGTTTGAGAATATCACAACCCTCGAGACCCACTACCCAATCACAAAATAACAAGGTATGAGAGTTCCTGAAAAATAAGCCTCCTACCATAGGCTCCACGTGACCACATTCAGTCTATTAGGGAGTAGAGTTTATTTTCAAATCAGGAAATGTCCTCAAATTCACCTAAGCCTATTAAGGGGCAGGGAAGATCTTCAAATTCCCATTACTATTACACCCCCTCATCAGCTACTCGATTCCCACAGTCTGCAGGCTGGGGCCTCTGGAAGCACCTGCTGCTGTGACTGACACAGCCACCATCACTTCTATACTGTCACAGACAACACCACTTCCACCTCCCCAGATATGGGGCCTGCTTTGCTCCTCTTTCATCCAGATCCCAAAGAGTTTTCCTGTTGATTTTCCAAATTTCTTTACCATTTATGGATAGAAAAGTCTGGAACCTGCCACAGCTGCCAGTGATTCAGTCCCCTGAGGCTTGCTCCAGCCATGTCTATGCCAGCATGATCCATGTTGGACTGCTGTCTGCTCTCAGCTCTGTGCAATAGACCTTTCCTGTCAATGTTCCAGGATGTCTTAGGTTGGAAATATGTTTCACTCTGTCATTTTGTTGGTTCTGTATCTCCAAAATTTGTTTAGAATTATTTTTTAAAGGTGTTTGAAGCAGTTTGGGGGAGAGCTCAAGCAAGTTCCTGCTTTTACTCCACCATCGTGGCTCCACCCCAAAAAATATATTTTAAAAATTAAGTTCACATACCCCAGGTTAAAAAAAAATCCATCCATCCAGCTAGCTAGCTAGCTTTCTTTTATTTATTATGTATGATGTTGTTGTGGTTAAAATCTAGCTCTCATATGGCAGTTATCATGCTAAGGAATGGAGGAACTGGAATGTAATATTCTGAAAGATAAAAGATCTGGGATTACAACCAAGGATAACCTACCCAGCAAAACTGATTATAATCCTTCGGGAGGGGGAAATGGATTTTTAATGAGTTAGAGGACTTTAAAGCATTCCTGATGAAAAGATCAGAGCTGACTAGAGAAAAGGAAAAGGGTGACTAAAGCACCAATGATGATGAAATTAAACAATTATGAGGATTTATTTTGCCCAATTTTATGTTAGCATAACTGACAATCTAAGAGAAATGTATGAACATTTATAAAAAATATAAACTGCCCAGATTAACAGAAGAGGAAATTGAATACTTAAATAACCCTTACTTTGAAAAAGAAATTGAATAAATCATAATTGAGCTCCCCAAGATAAAATCTCAAGGACCAGATGGATTCACAAGTAAATTTTATCAAATATTTAAAGAGTATTTAATTCAAGTACTATATCAACCATTTGAAATAATAGGTAAAGAAAGAGTCCTAGGGGCAGCTAGATGGTGCAGTGAATAGAGCATTGGCCCTGGAGTCAGGAGAACCTGAGTTCAAATCTGGCCTTGGACACTTGACACACTTACTAGCCATGTGACTTTGGGCAAGTCACTTAACCCCAATTGCCCTCCAAAAAGCAAAAAAAAAAAAAAAA
>CM053590.1:34900754-34921560 GCA_028646515.1 Pseudochirops corinnae
AGGTCACATATATACACACATATTGTACATGTACATATATGTACATACATGTATGTATGTGTATGTATATACATACATACACATACAGTTTCTATATCTATATATTAACATGGAATGAAAATGCTTGAGCAAAAAATTGAGAAAAATGAGAACTATGGAAGAAAGAATTCTAAAGAGAATTAATAGCTAGGTACAAGAGATCAAAATGTTACACAAGTAATAGACTACTAAAAATTTGAGTAGGTTAAATAGAAGCCAATGAGTTCATGAAGCATAAGGAAATATTAAAATCAAGTCAAAACACTTTAAAAATGGAAGAAAATGTAAAATATCTAATGGTAAAAACAACTGATCTGGAAGAGAGATTAAGAAAAAAAATAGATTAATTAAAATATCTTAGCAACATAACCAAAAATAGAACCTAGACATAATATATCAAGAAATATTAAAACAAAACTTCTAAGATCTTTTAAAACTGGAGGTGAAGTAGAAATAGAAGAATCCACTGGTAACATCCAAAAGAAGTCCCACAATGAAAAGTCCCAGGAACATTCTAGGTAAAACTCTGCATTTCCATGTCAAAGAAAAATTACTTTAAGCAGTTAGAAAAAAAATGAGTTTAAGTACACAAGAGTCACAGTCAGGATCACATACTATTTAACAGCTACCATTATAAAGGAGCAAAAAATTAGGAATTTTTCCACCCAATTTTCCTAATTTCTTTTTTTTTTTTTTGAGAAGACCAGGGATATGGGTTTAAAGCTAAAAATAATTCAGCAAAACTGAGAGTAATGCTACAGGGAAAAAAGTGGATCTTTCATGAAATAAAGGACTTCTTAGAATTATTGATTAAAAAGCAAGTGACAGAGGAACTTGGAAGTTCAAACAGAAAAAATGAAAAGAAGTATAAAAAGGTAAATGTGAATAAACAATGACAAAACAAAAATGTTTACATTAAAATAGAGAGAAATTATATATATATATACATGTACGTACATGTATGTGTATATGTATATACATAAATATACATGCATATACATATATGTGTGTGTATGCATATATATGTCTTCTCTGAGCTCTTTATTATCACTAGGGTTCATAGAGGGAGTTTCAGTAGATAAGGTCTGGGAATGATTCTGTTACATTTTGATGATATTAAGAAAGGAGAAAAGAAATATATGTAAAGTTTTTCAATGTATTGTTTAAATATTTTTCTAAGGAAAATCTTTAAAATTTATTTTCTCCATTATATTAGTATCAATTAATACAAAGATTTTAAAATTACAATAATTTCTATTATAGATAAAGCCTTTACCTTCATGGGAAGAGTGAGGTAGAATTGAAATGTTTACTCATATATTACAGAGAAGGAAGAAAGGAAGGAAGGAAGGAAGGAAGGAAGGCAAGAAAGAAGGAAGGAAAGGAAAGGAGGAAGGGAGGAAAGGAGGGAGGGAGGGTAAAAGAGAATAGTAGAGGAAGGAAAAGATGAGAAAATATATTTTATCTTATTTAAGAAAAATGTAAATAATTTTCTCTCTCAAGTATGTGAAGTATTTGTCTCTATATATTCAAGATGTAATTAGTCAATCTTTATTCTCTTTTCCAGAAAAGATCAAGAATTAGATGCCAGTGACCACTGAAATCTAATCTGTTTGCTACCAAGAAATCGCATCTAGATAATATGATGCATATCCCTCTATCAGTTGGAGGTGACTACTAGGAATTCACACCTTCAGAATTTGTGTTGGGAGCTTAATTCTGACAGCACATGTGATTTGGGCTGGCTATCATTTAGCACAGTGGTGAGGATATAAAGAGGTGTCTTTTGAAAAGAAGATGTTGAATGGGAGCTAAAATTTGGTTTTTATCTGTCTTTATATCAATATAATCTATGCATGCATATGGTGCCCATCGCCATGGTAACTAAGTGCTCAGATAAAAAAGGTATCAAAGTCATCAACGTGGGTGGGGAGATTTGGACCATTTTCCTAGATTTAGACTGCCTCTCCATGTTGCCAAACATTCTGTTAAGAGATAAATGCAAACAAGCTTCCATGGTTGATGTTGAGTAGGAAATATATCTGAACATCTTCCTTACCTTAAATTGTTTTTGTAAATGTCTACACAATACAAGCAGAGAATTAGGCAAATACACCAGAAGATTTGGACCAAGAGTTACGTCTTTCCTAGTAAGGGAAAAAATGTTTTGAACTACACAGTTTGCCAAAATCAGCTCTCTGAAAGTCTGTTACTATCCCAAAGTAAAAGGGAAGTTATTCAATAATTGCCCAGCTATCCATTTAAGCCATGTAGAAACTGTGTTTGAGAGGTTGTAATCTTCTTGAGAGGGAATGTGATCTGTTTATCTATCTATCTATCTATCTATCTATCTATCTATCTATCTATCTATGTATCCATCCATCTATTCATCTATCTATCATCTATGTATGTATGTATCTATCTATCTATCTATCATCTATGTATGTATGTATGTATGTATGTATGTATGTATCTATCTATCTATCTATCTATCTATCTATCTATCTATCTATCATCTATCTATCTATCCATTTGTGTTTGTATATTTCCAGCCGTAGCAAAGTACTTGGCATATAGTAGGCATTTAATAAATGTATGTGTAATGATTTAGTGGCATCATAGCTTAGTGGATAGAGGGCTGACATTGGAGACAGAATGTCCCATGTTTAAGTCAGGCCTCTAATACAAATCAGTGGGATAACTATGGACAAGCTAATTGGAAGAATTCTGGATCTGAATCAGTAGAGGGAGTTTTTTCCACCAGTGAAATCACAGATACAGTCTTCACTCTTTAGGGAATATTTTTACATTGGTTTTAAAATCACTAAAAAGTGACGTGCCTTTGCAAAATCAAGAGTAAATGTGAAGAAAAAAATAGAAGAATTTTTTTAATTTAAAAAAGAAAAGTAGATATGAAATAATGGAATGAGATGGTAGAAACTTTAGAAAACATTTTAGTCCAACCTCCTTGTTTTTTTTAACACATGTAGATACTGAATGCTAGATAGAAGTGCTTGCTAATGGTCACATATCTAACAAATCTTGGACCTGGGATTGGGGCAAGGATCCTCTGACTCTGATTATTCTTCTTTCCAGACTAATATAGTTATAAATGCAGAAATAGATAGAAAAATCTTACCTTGCTCACTCTATCTCAAGACGACTAATTTCTTCCTAATAAAATTGCAAATAATTGTAATATTTTCCCTAACTAGTAGCATCTTGTCCATTAGTTGGTGAGCAATAAATATTTGTTGATTGATGGAAAACTTTAGAATGAATGGAGGAGGCCAATATGTCCATCCATATTTTCTATGTTTAAAAATTCTTGTCTTAGGCTGGGGCTAAATTAGAGCCATGTGACCTTCTATTAACATACAGTTTGGTTGTATCTGTGCAGCAAAATTTGCAGAACTATTCCATCAATAAATTACATGATATAGAATACACAGCGGCAGCTAGGTGGCACAGTGAATAGAGCACTGGCCCTGAAGTCAGGAGGACCTGAGTTCAAATCCGACCTCAGACACTTACTACTTACTAGCCGTGTATATATATAATACACAACCTTGTCCACAGAGATCATAGATAACTATTAAGTTAATTCAAAGAAAAATTACAGGACATTAAAACACTTTTCCTTTTGTTGAATAAGTTTCCCTTAATGTTCTTTTTTTCAGACAGTTACGTTTTTCTTTGTCAAGACACTAGTTCTTAAACATATTATATTAATGAACCATGAGTTTCTTAGAAATGGTCTGAAAACTTCATCCCATTTGATACTGTGCACATGATATTTCCTTGAAACTCTTCCAGAAAAAAACAAAACAAAACAAAACACTTTAACCAATATTAACAATTCAAAGCCCTCCAACAACCTCTTGTTTAATTTCTGCACTTCGAATTATAGAATCATATCTCCCTAACATGATTTAGTATATGGCATGTTGAATGTGGAGTAAGAGGAATTAAAATCACATGCCAGCTATGCTATTTCCTACGTGACTCAAAATACTCTGATTCCATAATAATGAGTATAGTGCTGTCTTTATATCTTCAAATGATTTCCATGAATCAGACACTGACTTGTACAAGTAAAATAAACAATATCCAAAGGGCTATTTCTACAACCAAGCAGGAAGTGCCTGATATTTAACCTACATTGCAGCAATGGATTGTAAGGTGAACTCTTCCAAAGTATCAAACGAAAATTGGTTATATTTGAAGGAATGCAATGATTGCAAATCTTACCCTTTCCAATTGGAAGGGAAACAAGGAAGTTTCAGTTGCTTCCCTTTTTTTCCTTTTCTACATATATTGGGAAGCAACTATAGGTCTTCCCAGTTTCCAAGGAGTAATTTCAGGAATATGAGGGACAATTGGGAGAAAATAAAGGTATTGCTGCATTACTCCCAACCCAGTGATAAGTACTGATTCACGAAGACCCCTTGTCAGAGTTATGAGAGGAAAGAGGATCCAAATGATAATGTTTTACTATGAGCATAATTGGAACTGAGAACAGAGATTTCTGAGCAAGCAGAGATGTTTCCAATAGAATGTTCATCACTGCACTTCAATGAAGGATGAATGGAAGGAAGCAAGCAAGGAAGGAGTAGAGAAAAGAAATAAGACATGAAGGAAGGCAGGAAGGCAGGCAGGAAGGAAGAGATAACATTCAGTTGCTTCTGTTTATGTTTCTATTGATCCAATTTACAATTAACTCATTTTCTTCTGTAACTGCCTAAGTCACAGTTCTTTGTTTCTGAACTTAGAGCAGAAATTCAGCTAACCTATGAATTAAGTTGATAGATGCAGTTCTCTTGCTAATCACTGTTTTATGCTTGTCTCAAGGAATTCTGCTGTTATTGGGAGATTTGGATGGACACCAGGGAGTCTGGATCAGTATCTTCACACCACCAAGCTGTCCTTCAAGAATGTCTAGTTTGTTACCAAAAGAAGTCTGTCCCACTGTCTTTTAACCTTGCAGGTAGACTCAAACAATGAACACTTCTTATCATAGGAGGGAAGGAGGGAGTTTTTACTAGTAACTGCAATTCCAAACTTTTAATGAGTTATATTATTTCCCTTGCCTCAGCTATGGGACCAGTCATGTTGTCCTCAACCCCATAATGACTCCTACTCTGCTCTGTTTTTTGTTCTAACCCTATAAAAATGGGTTAAGTCTTCAGCTCTGAGTTTTTGGCCTAGAAATCAAGGCAGCCAAAGACCCATTCTGTTGGTAGGTTTGCACCCTGCTATTAAAATGTTATATTGCTAAAAGAAACTTGCCTAAGTTTATCTTTGTTTAATTTTACTCTTGATGGGAGGAAGGAAGGAAGGAAAGAAGGAAGGAAGATAAGAAAGAGAGATGGGAGGAAGGAAGGGACTTAGATAAAGGAGAGAAAAAGGAAGGTAGGGAAGATGGGAGAAAAGGAGGATGGATAATGGGAGTGGAGGGAAAGGAAAGAAGGAAGTGAAAAGAAAAGGTGAGAGAAATGATTCATTGAGGACCCCAACTCAAACTTTAATCTATTTCAGACAGTTTTTTTTTATGATTTTATAATGGGGAAAGATTGTTAGTAATTATTTTAATGTATTCATCTAGTAATACATATCTAGTCAATCACCTAATAATAGGTATAAGAATAACCAAAGTATTAATCTGTACTTTGTATAAGACACATAGGAATATAGATTCTAATAGAAGGGCCCTATAAAAGTTCTTAAACTTTAAAGTAATGTTCATTATTTGTTCATCAGCTTAAGGAGAACACTTGCACAACAATAAAAATGCTGCCAAAGATATCTCCATCCTGTTTTGCTCAAATTCCATGCCCAAGCCCGGCATGGGTAGTGGCATGGTATGGAAGTCCCCCCGATATAGTCTTCAAGTATATGTATAATTTGTGCCATTTCCTTCCACCTAACCTAAGGAGGATCCCATCTGTCTTATGACTACCTAGTCAGGGGAGATACCCCTTGCTTCACCCAACTAGTGACCCTGCTGACTTTTGCTTATTTTACCTCATGCATTGCATATTAGTCAATGAGATTCTGTATTTTGCCATGCCTCTTTTGCATATTTGGGTATCAAACTGTATAAATACAAGGTCCCAGAAGAAAGGGGCATCTCAGATCATGAGGAAGATCTGAGGTCTACTTCATTAGAGATGACCATAAACCTTGTAATAAAATGCCATTGGCTCAGAGCTCTGCCTCAGTCTCTTATTGTAGGTTGGACAATTTTAATCCCCACATTAATGGCACACCATATGGGACTGGTGATGTGTAGACCTTAACTTATTTAGGCCAACCCCTGCAAGGGACCCAAAAAGGAAGTGTATATTGAGCCAAATTTTCACTGATGCCTCCCCCATGGACACCATTTCTGGGAGGTTGGACTCTTCTTGCTGTCTGTACCCAGATTCTCTGAATCTGAGGTAAATTTCTTCAAGTTTGGTGATTCTCCCTTGTTTTACCCTAAAATCATTTTATTTAAGAAGGGTCCCTGATTAGGGTAAGAGGAATTGTTTGAATTTGTGATAAATCTGTCTAAATTTATACATTCTAGAACACTCAAATTCTATTTTAATAAAAATTGTATGGCCATAACTTTAACTTTTTAAACATAGGATATTGGGGTTTTTTCTTACTCCATTTTTCTTTCATTTTGCTAAGACTAGAGTGATTCAGCAGTTGCAATTGCTGCTTCCTCATTTTTAGCCAGCTAGCCACCTAGCTAATTTTAAAATTTCCTGTTGGCAGCATTAAAATAGAGTTTTTGCCTTTAAATTCTTTTTGTTAAAAACAAAATTACTAACAGGGAGTAATTAAATCATTTTTTTTATGATCAGTAGAGAAATCTCTTAAATTGATTAAAGTGTCTAACACTGGGGTGAAGAATCCATTTTAAGGACCCTATGATCAGTCCCTGAATAAGTAGGGTTTGGGGGAGTGATCTCTCACTCTAGTGCTCTGACACCACTTTGAGGAAGCAATAATTCAGGACAGACTCCATAGCCTTATGAGAGAGAGTCCTTTTCTCAACAGTAAGTTGTCAAGGTTGTGACCATCTTGGGAGCAATCCCTCTTTTGACCTAAGAAAAAGACTGTAATGGTAACAATATAAATGGGAAATTCCTTACTATTCATTAATAGGCCCATGTGACCTGCTTAAGTCACATGGAAGCCCATGTCACATGAGTTTGAGTCACATGAAGCCTGTGGTGGAAGGAGCCTACTGAACAGGTAAAACAGGAAGGGTGGAGCAGAGCCCAGAGGAAGTTGGTCAGAGCAGTTAGAGCTGAGGAAGAGAGAGGAAGTAGGCAGCAAGCTGTGAGTGTTTGTGTGTGGGATGGGCCTAGCAGGGGGAAGGCTTGGGGATGGCGGTGACCTCTGCATGGTTATTGTGTATAGATTTCTTTGTTGCTGTGATGTATTTGGCTTTCTAGTGCTGGGATTCAGCTTTCTGATGCCTGAATAAATATTTTGGTTCTGTTTTCCATGTAGAGAGTCTGCTATGTTTTGCGATTCAAAAATATACTGGCATATCCTTAGCCAATGTAGGTGTCATGAATATTGTATTGACACTACAAAGGCTCGTTTTGGTCTTATAGATATGAGGAAAAGGAAAGGTTATTATCACTTTTCAGGAAGTTTTAAAGGAAAATAGGTATAAATTTTGCTGAATATTCATTTATAAAGTACCTTTTAGCCCTAGTTGACTGGTCCTAGGGAACCTAGAGGCTTAGCCTAGAGATTAAGAATTAGAAGTATTGGACAATTTGCCAAGACAAATTCCTGAATATTACAGTATTAGCTGTCAGGACTTCCATATAGGCAGAACTCAGGAGGCTAGAAGATGACCTCCTTTGATTTATAATTGAAGTGGGGTTATCTCTAATGCCTTTAGCTGGAGAACTTCTCAGATGGAATAAACCAAAAGGTGGGTACCTTGGGAATCTAGTCTAATTCTTTCTGGAGAAGTTCCTCCAAAGAGTGATATTCCTGGTCAGGAATACCCACAGGAGAAATGGGGTCAGACAAAAAAAGTAAAATGCATCTGTGTGGGGGAAAACCTCTACCCAAAATTTAATCAAAAGCTGAAAGGCTTCTCGAGTTAGGAACAGAAAACATTTATTCAATTCTCATGAGAAAGGGGCATCACCTCCACTAGGACCGATTAGTGGAAGGAGGCAAATTACAGAAAGCAAAGCGAGGTTATGTACCTTAATGCAAACAACCCCTCCCACTGATCTTACCCTCATTTGCTAAGAGTGCTGTCTCACAATATAGCATGGGAATCTACCCCAAAAACAAAGAATGAGGAAACAATCTTCAACCAATGAAAACCGATGAAAACATTTAATTCCTTATTTGGCAGGCAGTGCTAACAGGGGAGAGTAAGTTTCAGTTTCCCAGAAATCAGGTGGTCTACAGGAAAGCGAAACTTGGGCCCATCTGCCGCAGAAGCCCAGTTTGAGTTTAGAGCACTGTCTTTATTTTATGAGAATGCTTTCACTTACTTCACTCACATCCTACAGGATCCCCGTTGGGACAAGGGTAGAATCCCTGTTAGGGAATGGCTAAAGAAAGAGCTATTAAGCTGTGTAAAGTTTGGTTTGAGAATCCAAAGGGCTTAGGGAATTGTTTTGGCCAAAGCATGGAACTTTTGATTACTTCAAAAGTTATGGAATTTTATTGAATAACCTCCCTAAATTAGCTATGAATAAATGAACTACTGAAACTACTAAATCATTCATCAGTCTCAGTTTTTCTTCCTGGGATTATACTTTGGCAAAAAGTCTAGAGGAGAGAAACTTTAACCAGCTCTTCAATCAGGGATTTTTCCTAAATAGAGCAGTTTTCCTAAAAGAGCAGTTTAAACAGATGAATCTAAAGGCTAAATTAGACTATAGCAATTTGTATTGTTACTAAATAGCATGTTTTATTGATAAGATTCCAAAAGAATTAACATCATTAGGAAACAGAAGAATTATCTTAGGTTGACAGTAGGATCCCAGCCACAAGATAGTCATAAATTCTGAACTTAATAAAGGGGACAGGTAAGATCTTGACTTCAAAATCTTCGAGAGAAAAACTTAGTTCAGACCTGATTTAATGTGGTGTCTTGTGTATTCTGTGTGTATCTGCTTGAAAATAAGTTTAAGAATAGTGGGTTCTTTGCCTCAGAAAGAAAGTGACCTTATACAATCAGGAAAATCTTTAAGTGAATAGGAAATAAGCATCTGTTTGTGTTCTGCTATTCATGCTTTGTGCCAACTCATAGCTCACAGATATTTTACTTAGGCTTTTTCCTTTTGTGTGATCAACCAAAAGAAATGGGCTGTAAGTAAATAAACTTTCCAAAAAAAAGGCTTAAAAGAGTACAGACTTCTCTTTTAACTCTGTTTCTAACACTGGCCATGTTGGAGATTTGCTGAGATCAAAGACAGATACAGAAATTAATTGAAAACTGAGATATCAAAAAAATAAAAAAAGATTGGAAACCAAATATATTTTTTAAAAAGGATAACTATTTCTTTCACTTCTAACTTATAATTTTTCTCTTTTTAAATTTTTTGCAAGGCATTTGGGCTGAAGTGATTTGCCCAAGGTCACACAACTAATAAGTGTGTCAAGTGTCTGAGGCCAGGTCCTCTTGACTCCAGGGCCAGTGCTCTATTCACTGCACCACCTAGGTACCCCTATAATTTTTCTTGTAAAGCATTTTGATGAGCTTATGGGGTACTACCAAATTCTGTAAAATTTAATTAAAAATATCATAAATCAATTATTCTTTTAAAAAGACCTTTTAAATTATTAGGTGTTGATTTAAAGCTCTAATTTGAATTTTAAGAATTGTCTTATTAGTTATGAGATATTTTCAGGAGAGATTCAGTGAAGTACAAATAGTACAGGAGAAATTAGATTAAAAATATTGTCAGCTTAAATAATTCTACAACTCAGAATTTAAAAAGGGAACATATTTGCTAAGCTTGAAGAAATTTCAGCTAGCCAATCTCAAAGTTTGAATTTTTGGGGTATCAATCTGTGAAATTGATTTTAATTTTTGCATAAAATAAAGGCATATTTCAAAACTGTACTTAAAGTTGGCATAAATTTATCATAGGACAGAATTTTTATTATTAAAAGGCAGAACCAGGAAATCTTAGGCTATCTTCAAGAAAAAGTAAAAATGGGCAGAATTGGGCTTCATTTACTCTTCTGTTGTTCAGTGCATTTAAACAACCAAACTAGGGGCACCAAGCAAGGCCTGATTAGGGATTGCAGATTGAAGGCTGATTCCCAAAGTGCTCCCAGAAAAAGAAAACTTGTTTTGAAATCAGAAAGCAGCTGAAGGTAAGTGAAGTTTAATGATACTACTGTAGTTAAAGTCAGTTGTTTAGAAACACAGTAAAACTTGTTGAAAATCAGTTGCTTAGTGAAAATAAATTCAAATTATACAATAAGGCTATAGAAAGTTAAGGATAGAATTATTGAAAATAGAATTAAACAAGGATTTGTATATAAAAATTGACAGAAATAAATTTAGTGCATGTACACCTAATAGGAAGTTCTTAGATTAGGAAAGATCAAATTAAAATGAGCATATGGTTTATAAAGGTATAAAAAATTAAAAGGATTGAGGGAAAAAAACAGAACTTGCAAATTATTTAAAAAACAAAATAAATGGACTTAATTTTGAGTGATTTGAAAGGAAATAGAAAAAAAGTTATACCCTGAACCCTTCAGAAAAGCACAATCTCTGTTACACAGTTTTCCAGTAGTGCAATTCCTATTACATTCCTGTGCCCTGATTGGGCTTTGGCCAGTCTCTTTAGGCATTGACAAAATAGCTGGATGAATGTCTTTCCAGCATAAAAGAGGTAAACTTTGGGGAGACAGATTATTTCTTCTCCAAAGTCATGCTGCTTACTGAAATCTGTAATACCTTACAAGGAGGAACTTGTGCTGAGTGAGTTGTTTTTTGGAATCTATTTGCCTATCACCTACAAAAAAGCTATGTGATTATAACTAATTCTAACTAATTGTAACTAACCCCAAAAAGGGGTTTATTAGAGGAATGAAGCAAGTAGAAGAAAGTGTAGTAGTACTACATAAGGAAATTAGAAAAATTACTCATGGGTCAAAGGGTAAAAAAAGTTGGAGTCTTTTTGCATTGACACAGCATACATTCAGGGCTTGAAAGTAAAGGGCTCTGGAGTTGTGAAAAGGGGATTTGATGGAAGGTCTTAATTCCACTGAAATAGAACAGATTAAGATTTTTTTTTTTCTAAACAATGCCCCTTTAATACTTTCTGCATATCTTTCTCCCCTAATCAATATATGACTGCAAAATAAGTTTCATAAAATGCATGTTAATTAATTGATGAATTGAGAAAGGATTATCTCTTTGTTCTGGTTTAAACAGTTATGCTAAAGGATTGATAGTTTAGAAAATTTAAAGGCATTGATTTGCCTCTTTGGGTAACTCAAAGAAAGAAAAAATAGTCATGGGAAATTGGGAGTGTCACCATGATTTTTTTTTAATAAGCCAACTAAAAATAATGGAACTTTGGGAAAAATGAAGTTTAGTTATTGCAACTAATCACTGTAAATCAAAATTGATTGGATTGAAAATAGTTGTAATGGGAGTGAATTAGACACTGTAATCAGCCCTTGTATGTACAAAGGAAATAATAAGAATTTAAACCTATGTCCCAGGGTTGTTGGGAGAAGCACATAGCTGTGAAAAGCTTAACATAGTGCCTGGATTGTGTAAAGGATGAGCACTGTAGTGTTCAGACCTCGTAGAAAAACAATTAAACAAAAGGATATCCCATTTATAGGTACATTTCTAATTGGCATGAAATGTTAACAAAATTAGGAAATTGTAGACTAAACATTTTAAAGTATTACTAAAAAAAAAACTTAAGCATCTTTCAAGATATAGAAAAAGCCTGGTATATGGTATGTATAGATAGATAGATATCATGATTAGCATGAAAATTCCAGGGGTAATAAGAGAAAGGACTTTCTATGAATTGATCAGTTCGAAAGGTATTTAACTAAATTATTAGAACCTGATTGATGATGTTTTAAATACAAGAAGGCGAAGGGAAGCTGTTAAAGCAGGTTTCATTCTCTTTTCAATCTGAATACTGTTGCATTATAAATACACTGGTTATATAATTATTGGAGTATATTTTGTTTTAAAAAACCTAGAAAATAATAGTAGTAGTAGTAGTAAATGACTTGCTGTTGGGAGAAAAGCATGGTAAAATCCTCTTGGGAGTTCTTTGTCTCTGAGGTTCTTTGGGATGATCCACACTGACAGGATATTGCAAAACTCTGTAGCGCTGCCATTTAAGGACCGAGGGCCTCTCCCATCCAAAATGGGAAAAGGAAACTTTTGGAATAGTAAGTGGGCGTCATTTGAAATCATTTGAAAACTCTTGTAATTGTATCTTTTAATGCTATTATTTTGAACCAGCTGTTTGCTGTGTGTGTGAACTTGGAGTGAAGTGAAAACAGCAGTACAAAGCCAACCAAGTCTCTTAAGGAAAGTGCTGAGGAATGATGGAGAATTTGAGTTAACCTCCCCCACCTAGTGAAAGGAATGAGGGGAGGTACAGTGGTTACAGCAGGGCCCCATGGGCAACACCCCTAGGCCCCTGGGCACCCTGAAGCCCACCTCTCTAGGCAAGCAGATGAATCTCTTCTCTCAAACTCCGAGTCATTGCTCCCACACCACCAGAACCTGGAGTTTCTGCTGCAACTTCCCTGAAGCCAAGCAACCTCTATCAGGCCACACACTAAATCCCCCTCCTCAATGGTCCACTGACCTTTAATTCAGGAGTTGGACTCTACAAACTCCCCCCGTTCTTAGTCCCTCCCACACAAGGATCTGTGCCCTCTTTCTCCTTCCTTCCCAAACTGATTCCCAACCAGGGTCTGAAACTGTGGGGAGAGGAGAAAAAGTGAGGGAAAAGGGAGGTCAGAAGTCAACCAGCCCTTGGTAAACCCAATCTCTCAATAATTTGTATGTGTGATTTGAAAATGCAATTAATGTCATCTGAAAGTTTACTGTTTGTGTTATTGTTGTATTTCTACAATGTAGTAAAATTCTCTTATATTGTAAAACTTGAGTGCCCATTTTGAGCCAGAGATGGTGTTAGACAAAGCAACTTGAAACTAAAAATCAGTGGAAAAAATTTTTTAAAACCAGTTATGTTATTTTATTAAACCCTTCTAACCTGTCTTACAGCTAAAACAAGTTGACTCACTTATGAAAATTGTTAGATTGTTAACTAAGTTATTTGGGATTATTGTTATAATGTTAAAACCTAAAATTGATCCAGCAGCAGCTCAAAGAGGTCTAGGCACTCACTACTGCACTGCTTTAGGAAGATGGCAAAGGTTACCTCCAATGTATAGGGTTATAGGGGGTGACCAGAGGCCACATGTGCCAGCTACCATATACTGGGACCCTAAAAATAAAATATGGGAACCCTGAAAGACATCATCCTGGCAAGGACAAATAAAAATCAGTATTGGAAACAGGAGACATGCCACATATAAAGTATGTGGTTTTCATCAGTCCAGAGGAAGAATATCATAGAGTGGACACGCAGATCAGCCCCTTTTTTGGGGTCCCTATTGATTTCTCCTTATTTGTAAACTTGCTAGATCCCCACAAATTCAAGTTCATCTGCTCGGGAGGGGAAAAAAAGGAGCTTGTTTGGGTTATGGAATTCCTAAACAGTGAACTTGGCTTAATAAGAAATGAAATCTCTTATGTATGCAAGTCATGGCAAATTTTTGTTGCTTATTTTAACTCTATAAGAGTTAAAAAAATAACTGTATCTTGCCCTGAGCTGTGATTGGTGAGACTTGCCATTTGAGGTAAAAGCTGTTGGGACCACAACTAGTTTTATTTTGAGTTTGAATTTAGATATAGTTGTCTACATTAAATCAGAATCAGAAAAATACCACAAGATACAAGAAATCCTGCTACAGGTGAAGGTTTACTTCTGGGAAAAGCCGAAAGGACAATCTTAGCCTCAATCTAGGATGGGACCCTCGTGGCTCAGTTTCCCCATTTTCTTCCTTTGAAAAGGAATGCTTCCCTCCTGGACATTCCTGAGTCTAGCTATGATATGGAATTAAAGCGACTCTTATCTGAATTCAGACAGATCTAAGGATAATTTATCCTGTCACATGTGGCATGCCCCTGCTTTTTCCTTTTAGGGCAAATTTCTCTAATTAGAGCAAGTGGACAGTAAAATATATCAGTACAATACAGATATGTGAAATTTTTCTGTTTTTAGACTGACTGTGTAGTCATTTCATATTTCAAACCACTGGGTAAATCAGTACAGGTTTGTCGTCTTCCTGGCTGCAGTCAAGTGAAAAGAAGTTTGTGAAACAAAGGTACAAATACAATGTTAATCATTATTTCATAGGCTATGATGAGATGTATCTGAACTACTATAATATATGTATTAGAGCTGAGCTATTCAGCCTAAAATTATATTCCTTTCTACAGCCTAAATAATTTAGTAAATGGGTACTTGGTCTAGTCAACTACTTGTTACTAGATAAATCTTTCTCCTTTTGTCTTGGGCCTTGCATATTGAACTTGCCCATCAGATTTGTGTCTCTCAGACTGTGGGCCAATTCACCTACAGTTGGCAGCAAACAGTAGACACCAGTCCATACTCACCCATCATCCCCTGGATGTGGCCTATGCTCAGTTCCAGTCAACCTCTTCCCTGTGCCCCATAGAGACAGGGACAGCTCTGCACCACTTTCTCAGCCTGAAGAAGCTACAGAAGCTGAGACTTTGTCCCTTTTCCCAAATGAATTTGGGCCCTAGCTCTTTGTGGGGGGAATGATAGAATCCTAATAAAGCTGCCCTTAGCCCTAGTATTCCAACTTCATTATAGATCCTGCTGTACCTACCTAGCACCCCCTCCAATTTCCTAATATCTTCATATATGCCTCACTGCAACAACAGGTGTACCTCTGAACTCTTAGTTCCCACAGAAAGAGCACGTGTGTGTGTATGTGATGGGAACCCAGCTACTGCCTCTACCTAGTCACTGCCCACAGACTCATTCCCACAGAAACAGGTGTGTTCTTGTATTCAATCACAATCACATCATCCATCTAGCTAGCCCAAGACAGGACCGCAATAGCTAGCCAATTGGAAGGCAGCATGACCAAAATGTTTAACCACCAAACCATAGATGTTTAACCACCAAACCTCCTCCATTACCTAATCCCTTAACGAACTCCTTCTGCCTTTTTAATATTAATCATATTCCTATATCCTATGTAAATTCTGATTGTGTAATCAGCATCTTTACCCTATAAAATTCCATCTTGCTCTCTCTGAAGTTATTGGTTTCTCTTGAAACTTAGCCCATTTTATGAGAGGCCTCAATCTCAATGCCTATACTTGGATTAGAGGTGGTCTAACTCTGAATTCTTTGAGATGGTTCAACCATAACATATCATGAAATCCCAGCAGTTTTTGGGTAGGCAGAGCCTCCACCTCAACAGTTTTTGGCATCCCTGGGTTTAAACCGCAACATCCTCACATAGCAAATTCCATTGATAAGGGCAAGTGGAAAAGAAGATGAAACTCACTGGTGATTTTTGATTAAGTAATATATGCTAGTGAGGGATCATTCTTAATTGTCATTTGAATCAGAGCATAGAGACCATGAAGTGTTACAAGCAGTGGTTTATTTAAATTTAATGTCAGGATAATTGGGCATTGATGGAAGAGTTTATGGGACCAAACTATTGTTCCGCTAATACTAAGCCTAAAACAGAAATATCTTCAGTTTGAGTTAACAAAAAAGAAAAAGAAAAAAAAGAATGATAGAGTATCTTGTATTACCTAAATGGGGAAAATCAATTTTATTTGGATTTATAATTATCAACTAAATATTGAACATGTCTTGAAAGGCAAATATGTTTCATTATAAATAACTTACTCAATCTACACTGTCTTGAAATTGACTACTCAATTTATATATTCCATCCTACAACTTTTTCTGACAATTGAAATTATTTTGGCAACTTTTAAATGAATTCAGTTGTGTATCAGGATCATCATCTTATAAAAAATGTTTTCTGTTCATTGTTCTGTAGCAAAAGCTCATATTCCTAAGGAAGAAAATAAGGGGAGGGATGAATAGTTAAAAAGGAAAATAGAATAAAAAGTTTTCAGTTGGTTTGAATGAAGAATTGTAATAAGACTAGGTAATTATGTACACCCAAGATAAAATTTAGGTTCAGAATTTTTTTTTAAATTTTTCACTTTTTTTTAACTTTGTCAACCTAAAAATGTAAATTATCTGGTATAGTGATCATATTAGTGCTACTAAGGTTTGAGCTGGTTGTTATTACCTGACCTTTCTATTACAGAAGCAAGCTAGAATTGTTTAAAGATCAATTTTGCCAGCGATTTTTCACAGAGAAGATCTCTACATGTGACCTGAACTGGAGAAGTAAATCCACGAGAAACTGCTTTGAAGCCTCACTCCTTCCAGTTTTCCTAAGAGGAGATATTTCCAGAGGACCACAGGTCTTCATCAGAGGATATTTCAGAGAATGGACCACTGTATGAGATGGGATGAGTAAGTACAACACCTTCATCACCATCACCACCAACACCATCATCATTCTCATCCTCTCTACAAATGGTTCCTAATCTACCTGTTCCTGAGTCTGCAATGACTATACCCTCGCATCTTCCTTTTCAGTCTCCTACTTCAGCTTTTCTTCCACCACCAAGAGCAAAGACTGTTAATTCTTTTGCTCATGGAACTCAACCTATTCCTTCTTTCCTTTTACTCCCTATGCTACAGCTATGTAGACCTGTTTGTGTTTTCTGCAGGGAGGTTGCCTCTAGAGCATCACGATAAAGGGGTAGCTGTTTGTCAAAATTGGTTGAATCATTTTCATAAACTCAAAAGATTTCTAGAATCTGTATGTAGAGCAGACAATGCTTGCATTGCGGCACTTGAATAAAAGCCCAGTGGTCCCCTGATTTACATATTTTGTAGGGCATATTTTACTAGGAAGTACCTGTCCCTTGTGATTTTTGGTCAGGGAGAGCGTCACCTCAGACATCTATTGAGTTAATGTTTAATCAAAGGGAACATAATCAGTATAAGTTTTGCCTGCTTCCTTCTTCTCTAATGCACCCCATTGTGCCGTCTCTTTCTAATGCGTTCTCCGTAATGAGACTGTACCCTTTTGGTTTTGCATAAGCCATGGAAGACTGCCCTCCGTGCATTTAGATTGTAAGGATCCAAAGAAAGACTGGGGTCTTTCTGTGACTCCAAAGGGGTATTGTTAGTAATTATTTTAATATATTCATCTAATAACACGTATCTTGTTAATCATCTTTTAATAGGTATAAGAAAAGCAATGTACTAATCCATATTTGGTATAATAAGTCACATAGGAACATAGAAACAGAAGGACCCTGTAATAGGACTCAAACTTTAATGTAATGCTCATTACTCATTTAACAGTTATGGAGTGAACAAGAATGATGACAAACATATCTCCATCCTGTTTTGCTCAAATTCCATAACCAAACCAAGCATAGGTGGTGACATAGTATGGGAAGTCCCCTTGATATGTCCTTGGGAGTGTATTATATAGCTTGTACCTTGTCCTCCTGCCTATCTTAAGGGGTACTTCATTCATCTTACGACCACCTAGTCAGTGGAGATAATCCTTGTTTCATCCAATTCATGACCCTGTGGACCTACCATTTTTGCTTATTTTCGAATATGGGTCACATTTCAACCAATGAAATTCTGTACTTTACCATGCCTCTTTTGCATATTTGGGCATCAAACTCTATAAATATAAGGTCCAGGAAAAAGGAGGTATCTCCAATGATGAGGAAAATCTGAGATCCGTTTCCATTGAAGGGATCTTAATAAAGTGCCATGGACCCAGAATTCTGCATCAGTTTCTTATAGGTTGGACAATTTCAATCCCCACAAAGGAAAAGAGAAAGGGAGGAGGGAAAAAGGAAAAGAGGAAGTGGAGAGGGGAGCAGCAGCAGGGAAGGGAAAAGGGAAGAATGGAGGAAGAAAGGGAAGGAAAAAAAGGTAGAGGAAGGAGGGAGGGAGGCAATCAAGGAAGGGAAGAAAAATCAATTTAGGTAACATAAAATGGCTTTAACTAATTAAAAATATCTATAATCTTTTAAATATGTCTTATTTCATATATTACAAGTCAAAGCATGCATTTTTCATACTGGTGGATTTTTTTTTTTTTACCAATTTGAGTAAAAAAAATAGAGGAAAGAATGACTTCTAGAATGTGACAAGATAAAGCTGGCTTACTGCCATCAGTCAGCCAGTCTTTGACGTACATGCAGGAGACTTACATGTTCCTTCTACTAAATCATTCTGTTTAAATACTAGATGTTCACGTGCATACTTCTTGTGTTTGCTTCCTCTATGTGTTGTCGTGTGGAGATACAGAAGTTTGCATAAATATGAAAACATGGGGAACATCTGGGAACAAGTACACTTTTATACAGCAATACCTATATTCTCTTACTTGAAGTGGTAGAGAAAGCAATTTTCCTGCCTCAGAATGAAAACTGTGCAATTATATGATTTTATAAAATAAAAGGCATTTTCTAAACTATAGCAACACTATAGGTAGTCTGTAATTATAATGTTCTTCTTTACTGTAATTACCCTATATCAAAAAGAATAATTCTAGGTTTATTATATTGTGCTATGCACACTCCACTAAATATAGAATTGCATATTGGTCTACAAAGAATGTGCAACTGTTGAAACTTGGAAAAGTGAGAGCAATTCACTGGCCAGGTTTCAGCAAAGAATTCTTGCTGTTCTGTTCTATTGAGGTTCTTTTCTTCCATTGGATTATAACACACCTGCATTATTCAGCAGGGATGCATAGAAAAAGTGAGCTCTGGTGAGGTAATACTGGACTGAAGATCCAGAGACCAGCTGCAGCATGAATTGTCTGCAGAGCTTGGCCAGCCTTTCTGTATTTTCTGTCCCTCATCCATACAATGAGGAAAAGCTGGGTATGGGGGGAAGGGAAGGGGCAATGGTGATTCTAGTTACACACCTGAGTTCACATAGGAATGAATTTGCTTCCTCTGGCATTCTATATTCTGCTCACATCTAGCGTGAATCTTTTATGTATGGATACACATAGTAAAATACACACAGGTTAGATTCAGGCAGAATAACTGACCCTGCTTTTTATTCAACAGACATATATTATGCTCCTACTGTGTGTAAGGCACTTTGCTAGGTACTAAAATCCTTTCATATTTGCATGACATTTCACCATTTTAGACCAAATCACACCAGTAAAGTTATTTTGACCCATAATAACAGCTTTGTAGTATAGACAGGAGAGCCATTCTCATGCCTCTTTCAAAGATCAAAAGAGGAACAAAAAGAGATTAAATAATAACAATAATAATTTTAATATTAACTACTACTGTTTATGTAGTGCTTTGAGGTTTGAAAAATGCTGTCCATATTTGATCTCATATGAGACCACAGTGTGTTGTAGTAAGCATTCTAGGATATGAAGTGAGAGACTATGGTGCTAATCCAGACATTATCAAGCTCCATGACCTTGAACAAATGAATCCATCTTTTGCAGTCTATTTGTGGGTTCCCCTGTTTTGGATGATTTCAAGCGAAGCTCCAATAGCTGTACCTAATTTAGCCACCCAGACCAATTCAATCAAGTAGGTGCTATTATTATTCACATTTATAGGTAGGGTACAGGGGCACTGGCCATGGTTCCAGGATAGAGCATTCCTGCTTGTGGTCACTCAAAGACCAGAGCACAAGCCAGCAGAGTAGTGATCATGCCTCTCCTTGGAAGGCAGGGGAGGAAGAAGGCAAGGGAGGAGGAAGGGAGGGAAAGGATGGGGAGAACCTAAACAATGAGTCACAGAGTCTTGGCCTAGGGGCCATGTTGGCCATTCAATGAAAGTCAAAGTGATTTGGATTTAAAATCGTGGTTAAGTAGCTCCCTTAGAAACATGCATTGTTCCCCAGAATCATTGGATGCTTTTAAAACCATTGTCTTTTAAAACCTGTTTTTTCAGAGCTATATTCAAGAAATCATAAATGAAAATGGCCCAGAACAAAAAGTAAATTGTCTCAACTTTTAGAAAACAATTCTAGCCCCCAAAACTCCAAAATATCTTACAATATATGCAACCAAAATTATGTGCCTACAAGAGCATCCACATGTAAGGATATGACTCCCCAAGTGGCAAGACTGACCATGTATGACAAGGGACTATTAGCTGTGTGTGGCTGCCAGGGAGGTGAAATAGACATCTCTAGTCTCATCTCCCCGAATGCTTCTCTAAGAGAGACTCATTCCTGCCTGGTGTTTTTATTCAGAGCTAGATTTGGGGTTTTATAAGCCCTCAGTTTTTTTTTTTTGAAAGTTCTTACCTTTTAATATGGAGAACAAGTATCTGTATAAATATGTACAGCATACAGTTGAATAAATACAAATATATTCAGAGTAGTTAAATACAAGGAAAGTTTGAGAAGGAGGGCACTAGGAGTTGGGGAGATAGAAAAGGCTCCATGCAAAAGATGGTACCTGAGCTATATCTTTTTTTTTTTTTTTTAGTATTTTTTTAAATTTTATTTTAGTTTGCATCATTCATTTCCACAAGATTTTGAGTTACATATTTTCTCCC
>CM053590.1:34922060-34940963 GCA_028646515.1 Pseudochirops corinnae
TTTTTTTTTAAATCTCTGTGGGGCTCTGCTTCCAGAAGGGAAACCTCTTTCCCAAATCACTGGGGTCCTCCCAGCTGCCGTAGCTCTCAGGAAGGTGCTGGGACCCTTCCTACTTACTTCCGGCTGACTGGATAATCAAGACTCCACAACCAAAAGCCCAAGACGGCGATCCGGATCTAGGCCGCTCAACGCGAGAGGGCTGGCCTCAGAACAATTGTTTAGTCCCCCTGCTGCCTGCAGGCCGTGGGCGGGAAGCTGCAACATGGAGCCAAGTGCAAAACCTCTGCCTTTTGCTTTTCCGCTCTGGAGGCCTTTTGGCCAGACTGCTTTTCTCTCCTGATTTTGTAATTCCCAATGACTTAGTTTTCAACACTGCTCGCAGCTGCCACTAATCTGCTCACCGCTCCTCTCGTCTGGCCGCCCCCGGGGCTCAGCAGCGGCTTCAGGCCAGGCTGGTTTCAGTTCACAGTGCTGATATGGTTCCTTGTAGCCAACCTGACTTTAGTGGGAAGTATCTTTGTGTGCGTTTTGGAGTTCTAGGATTGGTTTAGAGTCCTATTTTATGGGTATTTTGGGGTGGCTATGTGTGAGCTGCGATATGTTGCTGCTGCTATGCCGCCATCTTGGCTCCACAAGCCCTCAGTTCTTGCAAGGAGACATGATCCAATTTGACTAATGACCTTAATGGAATATTTTAAATGGGGAATACTATAATATTAAAAAGGCAGGTAAAAGACAATTTGTGGGGTGATTACAATGGTAATGGTATGCAGAGAGTTTTATAACTTTTCTAGGGGCAATATAAAGCCACTGAAGATTTTAGAGTAGAGGAATATTATGCTCAGATGAGAATTTAAATAATATTAATTTGGTATCCCCAACATAAATCAGGAATGCAACAAGCACTTACCCTTCAAGCAACTAAGTATTTACTGTATTCCAGGCACCTTGGAGTTTAGATATCGATGATTAAAGATATGTTGATGTTGAGATTCCAATGGGATATCCAACTTGTGTCCAAAAAGACACCTTAGTAATGAAAGACTGTCATTCAAGGCTTTAATTTACTCTGTGTGTGTGTGTGTGTGTGTGTGTGTGTGAAAGAGAGAGAGAGAGAGAGAGAAAGAGAGAGAGAGAGAGAGAGAGAGAGAGAGAGAGAGAGAGAGAGAGATTTGCTGACATACTTTTCTTTCCCTCTGATGAAATGCAAGCTTCTTGAGGACAGAAACTGAATCAATTTTGTCTTTGTTTCCCTGAATCCTAACACAAAGCTAGGTGCAAAGTAATCATTTAATCAATGCTTATGGCTTTCTGTAGACTTAGAAGTCACCTGCAGAGGTGATAATTGAACCCAGGAGAGTTAAAGTGGACATTCTAGCATTCATGCAGGACTTTGTGTTTTCCTTTACATCCTGGTATGCCTTTGGCTTTGTGTCAGAGTTTCACTGTCACACGTTATGTCCAGTGCTCATTTCTCCGTATCTTGGGAGGAAATACATTCTCCCTTGAATGTAGAGCTTATTGCTACTAAATTTAGTAATCTCAGATAAGTTTGAGAGTTCATTACAGCGGGTCCACCTTGCACTGAGTTGGGTTAACTTAATTGTGGATAGCTTTCCTCATGTTAACGGCAATGCTGAAAATAATTTAATGCAGTCTGGGGCACTTTACCCATTCTGTGAACTCTAGATAAGTCCCAGATGAGCTACAGAAAGGAAGCGATATATGATCAGGCAGGAGGTCTCAACTTATTAGCACTATGCACTGGAGCTGCTACTGCATACAAAACCAAAGCTTCCTAAGTATACTTCTCTGTCTCTGTATCTCTGTGTCTTCCTATGTCTCTTTTTCTTTCTCTGTCTCTATTTCTGTTTCTACATATCTCTGTCTCTGTCTCTCCTTTCAAGTACTCATTTATATTGTGTCTCTGTTGGGTGCATGAAGTTTTTAAATTTTGATTCATCCCCGATTAAGGCTGATGCCCTTTAGACATAAACTCTTACTGTAGTAGACCCCTGAAGTGAAAATTGTTGGCTAAGAACCAACATGGATCCAATGTTTCTTCTGAGATTCACAACAATCCAATGAAGAAGAATTTCCCCAGTATTTCTTATCTCCACTTTATACGTGAGGAGCTTTTTAGGGGGATAAAATAATTGCCAATGTTCTTTATTATTTCAGTTGTATATGACTCTTTGTGATTCCATTTGGAATTATCTTGGAAAAGATACTAGAATGATTTGCCATTGCCTTTTTTGGGGATAAAATCTATCCAACTTATGGCAAGAAAGACTGATGTAAAGCTCTGAGCCAATGACACTTTATTAAAAGGTCTATGGTCCCCTCTAATGAAATGGACCTCAGATTTTCCTCACAATCTGAGATGCCAGTCCTTCCAGGGCCCTATTTTTTCTAGGGCTAGATTACTAGATATTCAAGGGTGGCCATACCAAATACAGAATAATTTCATTGGTTTATATGTGATACATAGACAAAAATAAGCAAAACATTTTCTCAGCAGGATCATGGGTTAGGCAAAACATGGGGCATCTCCATTGACTAGTCACAAATGGTCATAAGATGGTCACCTGCTCATGTTAGACAAAAGAGAATGGTCCAGAAGCATAAAAATAAATTGGTAGACTTCACAAGTAGTTGACTCACCTCTGCCATAATGGGCCTAGTCACCATGACAAGGGAAAACAAAGGTAGAGGGCCTCTAGCTAGCTTGCTATGATTACACAAGTGATTTTACAATCTGCAGTTCACAGCTCTGGGACATAATATACAGAACTTATAATCACTAACCCAATTTAATCATATCAGATTGATTGATACTAATTGGAATAGAGTAGGGGTTCAAATAAATTACTTCTCACACTCCTTCAGCTAGTTTTACACATGAGAAAACTGAGGTAAACAGGGGTAAGTGACTTGCACAGGGTCATAGAACTAGTAAGTGTATGAGGCCAGATTTGAACTCAGGTTTTCCTGACTTTAGACTTGGCACTCTATCACTGTGCCCCTAGAACCTTTGGAGGTATGATTCAAAACCAGGTCTCGCTGACTCCCAAGTCCAATGATCTATCCAATGTGACATGTTAATAATGGATAAATAGCTCACCCAGTTAGAGATTCAACTTTCTCATAAAATAAAGTAGTTTTAAAAATATGTGAAAAATCCTTTTCAGTTCTAAATAGGAAGGAAGGGTAACAAAGTGATATAGATCAGAAGACCCAAGTTAGAACCCTGACACTACTATTTATTAACTCTGTGAGTTTGGTTGTCACAGTCTTCTTCAGTTCATCCTTTGTAAAATGGGCATCATAATAGGTCTTCTACAAATTATGAGGTTTGTGCAGAAATCTCAAGCATCCCAATGATCTTATGATCTTGTGTTTTGGGGGGATTTCTAATGAGAAATCCTTTCTAGGTTCACTTCTGAAAAGAATTACAGGCTCAGCTGTCTTTTGGCAGATTTACAAAAGTTTATTGATTCACAGGACAAAAAGGGGTAGGGTGAGGAAAGCTGCCTTTGAAAAGCTTGCAAGGGGCAAGGAGGGGAGTCAGAGAAAGTGTGGAAGTGTGATGCTCTTCAGCAGGCAGATGGCCACCTAGAATGCCTATTTGCTAGAAAAAGAAAGATACCTGCTAGAAAGGGCCATCTGCCCAGAGCAGGAAGTAAAACACAGTTTTTAAGACATATGTCTGTCAATCATAAGTTCATTAGGATAATGAGGTGTACAAAGGTCGTGTTAAGGAGGGACCAGGGAGTGGCCAATACTTAAAGGGACATGCACACTTGACATCAACTGTGCATGTGTTTTACCCATAATCCATTGGGAGATTCCAAGGGGAAGGGGAGCAAAAGGTGGGGTTTTGGCCCTGAAATGTCATCAGGTCAACCAGCGATCAGATTTGAGGCCAAATTAAATGAGATGTACCCATCCTGATTTGCAAGTTGATGGGTTTGGTTTCCTAGGACAAAAGGAGGGAGTACCTTGAATGAAGAGTTAATGGTTTGAGAGGAAATACCTCTAGGCTGGGGCAGGGAAAGACACAGTACAGCTGGGGGAGGGGGAGAAGAAATGTGGCTTTTACAACTTAACACAAAACTGAATTACAAAATCATAAAGTTACCCCCAAATATATTACATAGGCCATTCAGCACCTCTTCATTATCATCATGGATATCACCTTGAATTATGCAGACTGTCATATATCCACATTTGCTTATCATTCAGGACTCTGGTTTGTAGATTCCCATAGTTTTGCCACACAGTGTTGTTACCTTAATTTCTTTTTACATCAGGAGGCTACCAGTAGGATAAGGATAACATTGGAGTACTTACTTACTTTGGAGCACTAATCTTACTATGTGACCAGTCTTTTTAAATTAAATGAAATAATTTATGTCAAAATGTTTTTTTTTTTTTTTTATGTCAAGTATAAAGTGGATGTAAATTATGACTTTGGTTTGGAGACTTGGTATTTACTGACACCCTGGTAGCAAAGTGTTGATTAAGTACCCTTGACCAAGGGAGGGCCCTCAATTCACTTGAAATCATAGAATGAAAGGAAAAAGTAATGGAATAAGATATAAGGGCTAATCCCTTTTAAATCTTCTCGACCTGGACTGTTTTCATCTCATAAAAACAAATATGCCCTTTTCAAACCTTCATTGTCATGTTGCATATAAAAGAACTAGGACATTGGGTTGAGGATAGTCAGACACAATAAACTTGTCCCTTTATGGCATAATCTCTGTAAGGAGTTTAAATTTTAAGAAGCATTATGAGTCGACTGTCTGTTAAGAAGCAGAGGAATTAGAGCCAATGGAATGAGTTGAGAAGAAAGACAGCTACTATGAAGAACCTAGCTCTGGAGAACTCACTACTCTTGGAGAGTACAACTATTAAAGGAAGTTCCTCTTCCTTTTCCTCACCCATTCCTCAATGGCAATGGAATCTTGCCATGGAAGCTCCTGGCAGAGTCAATGTTAATGAATGAACTTTAGAGACTGATGTCTGAAATGGAGATCCTTCTCAGGAGATGAGATCCCAAAGCCAAGACTCCTACTGGTCCTGGAGTATGATGATAGCTCTTTATGAAAGTCCTTAGCAGGATTTTGGCTAATCTGTTAACTGGAGCCAAAGCTAAAAGCAATCAGTGAAGGAACATCAGTTGAAGTAACATGTGGCAACATCCAGGAATGAGGCATCCAGCAAGGTCCAATAGATTAATGTCTGGTAGAAACTGAGAAATCAAAGTCCACGGGAATAATGAAAAGAAAGCAGTAGCCCTGTAATTCTAAAGAATAAATATAGGAACTGTGCCTAATCATGTGCCTTCAAGTTCAAGTTGGGCAAATGGGAACCCAGATTAGAGACAAACATATACTGAAAGGTATCTTTTTCTCCCTGCCTCTTCAATTATTTCTTTTCTAGCCAAACCTCAGCTAACAGCTCCTTTTCTGAACTTTCTCTCACAAAACAATCAATGCTCTGAAACTTTTTAAATTGGAACATCATTTGGCTTTTAAATGTCTTGCAGATAACCTTGTCTATACACAGTAGCCTTCTCCCCTGTGATTCGTTTCTAGTTCTATTGAAGATGACTCCCTTAAGGAGAATGTTAACTCCTAAATTAGTTGCAAATATCACATCTGTATCCTGTTTAAAGAGCCAGCATTATCTTTACCTAAATAATGGAACTAAGTCATTAGATATATTAGATTCTGTGCACTGAGAGTAGCAGAAAGAGTGAAGGAGAAGAGAGTGAAGGAAAGAAGAGATGTAAACATAGAGATACTATATATATATATATATGTATATGTATGCATATGTTACATATGTGTACATATTATGTGAGCCTGGTTTACCTATTGAATGCCTATCATAGAAGCAAAAGAAGAGATCTGTGAAGGAGAGACACAGAAAACGAGAGGGACAGAGGCGGGGAGAGAGAGACAGAGACAGAGAGACAGAGACAGAGAGATGGAGAGAGACAGGGACGGGGGGAGCGGGGGGAGACAGATGTAGGAGAAGAGGGATAAAGAAGATATTGAAAAAGAAAGCTCCTTCATGAAAAGCTTGTGCACAGGAATGGTAAATATGCACTTTTGATTTGATTAGTTTCTGAAGCATAAGCTTTAAAAGAAGTGTGAATCACTGCAAATTTTGCAGCTGTTTCTAGTATTGTGGGCTCCAAATCACCCTGAAGATTTGGGCTCTTTACACCATCAAAGCACTCAAGCATACACAATTCCCCAAAGTTACAACTGTTTGCCTCTTCAGCAGGCAAACACTCTTTGTCAGAGTCATGAAGGTACTTGTTGCCCATGAGATACAGGGCAAGAAATCCCCAAATCTCTCCACTGATTTAGGACAGATTTCAAACTGCTCAAAATTCAAAGGCTAATCCAGCTAATAAAACAGAAACTTGTCGATTTAATAGGGTGGCTGAAACCAGATTTCGTTTTTTGGAGATTCACAGTTGTTTCAGGTGTTTAATTTCTTTTCTGTCTAATAAACTTTATGAGTCGACTGTCTGTTATCCTCAGAGAGGCCTAAGGCTGCTGATGGAAGTGTCATCTTTTTCCTTCCCCTTAGAGTGGAAGAATAAGAGCTTAGAAAACTTTTTCCCCCAGTGTTTTAAGCCATGGGAAAATCACCTAAAGCAAAATCAAATACATTCTAAAAGAACAAAAGAAGGATACCAAATTCCAAGGAATAAAGTCCCAGTTCTCTGAGAAACAGGTTCCATCAGTAGTTCTTACCATAGGAGCAGAGGAAAAAATAGATGTATCCATGTAAATAGATCTATAAATTATCTACAGATTTCTCACTGAATATGTAAGTATCTGTATATACACATATGTATATGTATGTTTATATGTTTTCTTTGTGTGTATGTATATATATATGTATGTATGTATGTATGTATGTATTATATCCACACATAGGTTATAAGAAAGAGGAGAGAAGGGGTAGGGAGAAAAGGCATGTGTGTATACACACACATAAAACATGTACATCCAAACACATATATAAGGCATGTACATGTATGTATAATGCTCTATGTCTTCATTATGCAAATTAAACTTTAAGTAAAGAATTCTGAAAGAAATTTGTATTAAAAAATCACCTATGTTAACTTCCATGGACTCTATCTCTGCTCCTGCTCCTGAGCTCCTTGACCTTCCAACTCCCCCAAAAAATTAAAAATAAATTTAAAAAATAATAAAAATAAATAAATAAATAAAAAAGCATGAAATGAAAATAAGACAAACAAACAAAACTCCCTCCTCCAAGGAAAGCAGAAGAATGGACAGGTTGGAGAGACCTCTACCTCCACTTATGCAGGCAGATCCAAGACTTAACTTGAGACCTCTGTGGCCAAGCCAGGAGACTATTACCCGCTCTGCCCACCATCTTTGCAGAGAAGTGGCCAATGTAGCCTATTGACATGGAATAAAATCATTTCTCCCATGAGACCTTGAACCATATCCTAGTGCCTTGGGTTCACTGCAGTCTTCCTGCCTCCCTCCCTCCCTCCCTTCCCTATGTTTGTAGGCAAATTCACATTAAGTAAAAACTGCTTTATGTAGAGTTCTCCAGAAAGGTCTACTTACATAAAGAGAGAACAGTATGTGTGCATGTATGTATGTGTGTACATCTATATACCCAGAAATACATATTATATAATTGTATGAAGTGAAAGATCTATATTTATGTCCATATTTATAGATGAAAAGGAGATAGACAAATCAGCAGAAGGACAGATCTTTTTTGAAAATAGACACACAGACCAATAAAGCAGCAGCATTAAATGAAAGAATTATGTTCAAGGTTAAACAGATAAATAGCATCACAGAATGAACCTTTCTGAATTACTTCCAAAGGAGGAACTAAAATTCTATAGTACAATGAAGACTAAATTCTATTACAAAAATAACTAAATAAAACAAACTCATTGAGAACAAACTTGTCAGTTATATAACAAAAGAGGTTCTCAGCACCTTATCCACAAAGGTCTACCTACAAACCACAAACAGAAACTGGAGAAAAACCCAAGTTCAATACAAAGGTTGTGACTTAAGCTATAAGTCTTAAGGCATTGAGAATGAGAATTTAAGAAGTTTCTCAGTAGAATCTTTCCCCCCAGTCAATATTTAACTGTTGTTTGGGGAAACCATATGATTAAGTCACTCACCAAAGAATCTTTGGAACTTTTGATCTTTTTTTATTCTGACAATATTCTTCTTGCAATATGTTGTCTTTAATTTGTAAGGATAATGCCATATCAACAATGGTGGACCCAGACAGCCAATAAAATTATTGACTTTTCTTCTTGATGGTCCAAGTATATTCATTAGAGACAGATTGGGTGATTCCTTTAGCTCTATAATATGATGGATGATAGGGGGAAAAGGGCAGATAAAAGAAGTCTCATAAAAGAAGACAGGGATGAGGAGATTGCTTTATGAATGAAAGTAGAATCAAGACAGATTAGCATTCCATGGATTTTAAAGTAATGCAACATGAATTCTCAAAAGTATCTTGTCAATCTATGACATTAACATCAACTTTGACATTAATGTCCATGTCCTGAATATGAGCAAGAGTTATATGTATGATTTATTTGTCTTGTTTCACCTAGAGTGGCCTGAAAATTTTAGTTTGACTTCTGATTAGTTACCTTGCTTGTTTAAAGCACCTTCAAGAGAAGCTAGTGTTACAAGACCAGCACCACATTAAAGTACTCAGGGAGAAATGCTTTTGTTCCGTGTCAATAGGCTACACTGGCCAGCCATCTTGCACATATACATATATTGAGAGAGAGAGAGAGAGAGAGAGAGAGAGAGAGAGAGAGAGAACATATTTGACCAGCTATGAATCAAGATATCAGTCTGTCATACAACATATGGGACATGGTATAATTTAATATTACTGTATGAAAAAGTATTAAGTTGAATGGAATGAGTGTAGTTTCTCCACTGAAAATATTTTTTTTATTGATTAAGCTCAATAGGCTTTCTCCTTTATCAATATACTTTCTTCCTTCCCTCTACTAAAGAAATCTTTGTATATACATGCATGCATTTATCATCTATCATTTACCCACAAAGAGCCCAATTTGAGACAGCCTGTTCACTGGCCTTGTAGGAAAACAAGCTTTGAAATGAGAACTATATATCCATTCATTTGGGGGGAAGAAGTAAACATATTGCATATACTTGTGGAGTAAATGGATGTTTTTCTTAATAATATCTCCCCCCCCCTTTTCTTGGTTGAACCTGTGGGGTCTTTAATTCAATGGTGCTAACAAAAACCTCTCAGGAAAAAACAAATGCAGAAGGTATTTGTAGGTGGCATAAATAGAGACATAGTATTTATAGCAAGAAGGGGCTATGGAGATTAGTTAATCTAAACTCTATCATTTTATAGTTACAGACACTGAGGCTTTGGGAGGTGAAGTAACTTCGCCAACCATATGAAGGTGTTAAATGACAACTGAAGCAAGGTCATAGGTCAGAGTTTATAGATGGAATTAGAGGCTACTTAATTCAGTCACCTCATTTTACAGATGGGGCAGCAGAGATCTTGAGTAGGTGGCACAGCAGGTCCTCTGACTCTAAATCTAGTGATCTTTCCCCTGAGCCATGCTGCCAGCTGATGATTTGGCCTTAAAATAAGAAAGCAGCAATCCTCCCTCCAAATCTAAACATGTCACAGTGGAACATACCAATGACACAACATTATATGAGAAATTAAAATATAATATCCATGTTTGCAATATACGTGAATATTGTGTGGCAATTACACACACTTTCATACAACTCAAGTCAATTAAATTGTTTGGAAACTAACTGAAAATAATTGATGATGATGATAGAAAGAGATGGAAGGAAGGAAGGAAGGAAGGAAGGAAGGAAAGAAGGAAGGAAGGAAGGGATAAAAGAGAAGAAGAGACACATTCACTGAGACACACACAAAACGAAACAATTTTTTTTATCCTAGTGAAATCAATGATTTAGTATCTGAGAAAAGACAAGCTTTATCTGGGAACACATTTGGTACTGAATCATATGCTGAAATAACATTGCAGTATTTCCTGGATTTAATGAATTCTGACTGTTAGCAAAGTATAGACCATAATTCTAAAGCTAGATGAATGATGGTAGTCTAGAAAAAGAAAATTGTGACTTGTTAATGATACAACCTTCTCTCAACCCTCAGTGTTATAGAGGAGATGAAGTTTTGTTTTGAAAAGAGAGAAAAGATTTTGACATTTTATTTAGGGATAAAAGAGAATACAACTAAAAGGGAAATTTGCCAATATAATAAGAACTTACTTTTGGATGATACTTTGAGTATTGACAAGTATTTTATAAGCAATATTTCATTTGATCTTCAAAACAACCCAGGGAGATAGAAATTAAAGGCATAGGTATCATCATCATCATCATCATCATCATCATCATCATCAGAAAGGCACTGAACTTGCATTTTCATCGATACAGGGGACTTCTAGATGAGGAAGCTTCCTCTACTTTGGAGGTAGACAAGTTCCTAATATTTAAAGTCTTAGAGCATTTCCTGGGACACTGAGAAGTTAAGTGTCTTGCCCAGGGTCACACATACATACTAGTATGTATCAGAGACAGGAATGAACTCATCTCCTCCTGCCTGCAAGGCCAGCTTTCTTTCAACCATGCCAGCTTGCCTATCATTATTTAATATTTTCTGAAGAAACAACTAAAAATCAGAGAGATTTAATGATTTGTTCATGGTCTCAAATATAGCGTCATGGAGAGTATTTGAACACAGAGAAATCCTGATTTATTTATTTATTTATTTGGTGCCTAGCACTCTGCCATGTATACCACCCTTCTGCTCCATGATGTGCTTTTATAAATAAATCTTACCAATGAGAAAGCTAGCCCTGGGCAAAATCAAGTAGGCAATATGTGTCTTCATTGACCTCATTCCCCACCACTGCTTCACTATTATTTACTCTTCTCTTTATTATTGCTACTTCCCCTTCCACAAACTATTAATATCATCATTCTTTTTTTCCCACCATCCTTTAAGTCAAAACAATCTCTAAAGAAAGAACCTGAAACTCACTTTCAGTAAAATATATATGATTAATATGTCAGTATTTGAAGAACCTGTGATTTTGTTGGCATGGGGACTCCCTCTTGTTAAAAATCACACCTACTCTATGACTTGGTAGATAGTCTTTGAGAGTTTCTGTAGCTAAAAATTATGTCACCATTCAATGCTTAGTGATGAACTGCAAATTTAGCTAAGTTGATGCTTGGACAACAGACATAAAGGCTGTCATTAGACCCATACACAAAGATGTTCTAGTTTTTCAGTGCCAGTCAGAGTTAGTGTGTCTTCAGTTATGCTTTTAAGAGCTCAGGATTACCTTCAGACCAGAGGGAGGCATCAAGGGAGAACTTTAGTATGCTTTTGTAACACACACACACACACACACACACACACACACACAGAGTTACTCTTTCCCTAGAGACATTTGCATTAAGAGAGTGATATGCTCTCCTTCCCTTCTCCCCAATAACCTTGAATCTAAAAAAAAATTTTAAAAATCATAGCTTTTTTTTTAACTACAAGAGACTATAGACTACAGCAACCACATTCATGACACTCATAAGAAATTTTAAAAGGAACTGTTTAGCACTGGGAATTCTCATGAATAAATCATGGTCACTTGCAATTTGGTTAAGTTTCTTAGCCCCTGACCCTGTGGATTTCTGCACTTCTCACCTTAGCCCAGTTTCCTCAAGATGGAGATACCTCTACCTCTCTGACCTCCTTCACTGATAGATGAATTCCTTCATGGAATCTCCATTTGAGAAAGGGACTAAGACTAGCAAGGTTCACTTCTATCTCTACTTCTCAGATTCTGACTCTCCATACTTTTATAGCTCTCTACCACTCCTTGCTTTTTGGTTCCCTTTTCTAAACTGTCTACCTCTCCCCACCCCAATCATCATTAAAATATAAGCTCCTATAGGTCAGGAACTAACTCTTTCTCTCTCTCTCTCCTTCTCCCTCTCCTTCTCTCTCTCTCTCTCTCTCTCTCTCTCTCTCTCTCTTTCCCTACTCTCTCCCTACCTTCTACTTTTGTATTTCCTGTTCTTAGCACAATATCTCACACATAGGGCTTAATAAATTATGTGTCTAATCTCATTACCTTTAACCACAGGAAATTTAGACTGATGAACCAATCAAATACCATGGACATTTCCAGACATTCTGGGAAGTCATTAAATTATGGTTTTCATTAATTCTTGAACAATAAAAAGATGTAAGGTGAAAGACAATGGAATCCATCCAAGAAAATGGGTGGATTTATAACTAACTAACCTATAAAATAAAAAGAATAATGAATAAATGATTGATTTCAATGATAATTAAATCATTAATGTTGAATAGTATTGATAGAGAAGAGAGGGGGATCCAGGTCAGATTGGGGATATTCACCTTTAGTGGACATACCCTGGTTGGAGATTCATCAAAGAACACTGAGGAGTGTTCAGCCAGGTAGGAGGGGAACACAGGAAAGAGTAGTGTCCATGAAACCCAGGTGGACTGTCAGTCAATTATTTATTCACGGCTTACTATATGCTAGGCACTCAGCCAAACCCTGGGAGTGCAAACAATGGCAAAACACAGTCCCTGCTCTTGAGAAGTTCACTGTGTAATGGGTAAGAGATGTCAAAACTGGACACAATTTTTATACTATAAGCTATATAAGGCACTAGACATAAGAGGAAATAAAAAGCTGCCTATGGAGTATGGGCTTTTAATTGGGACTTGGGGAAGACCAGTGAAGCCAGGAGGCAAAGCTGAAGAGCGAGCATTGAGGCATTGGGGATAGCCAAGGAAAATGCCTGGTGTCAGAAAGTTCATGGTCTTGTTTTGTTCAAGGAACAGCAAGAGTGCCAGTGTCGCTGGACAGCAAAGTACATTGTGAGTGGGGGGCAAGGTGTAAGAAGACTTAAAAGATAGGTAGGCAGGGCTTTGAATATTAAAAAGGGGATTTTGTATTGAATATTAGAGGAGATATGGAGCCAGTAGAGCACATAGAGTAGGAGAGTGACATCAAAAATCAAGTGAGGGTTTTTTGTTTGCTTGTTTGTCTTAAGGAGGGTGTGACATGGGTACAGAAGCAGGAAAAGATTGAAGAAAAGTCAAAGAATGGAAATGATAAATGGGGTAATCTGCAGGAGATAGAATGGATGGAACGGGAGTAGCTTGCAGGTAATGGGGTTTGCCTTGGTCTAGAAAGGGCCCCAATCTTCATGTGAGACAGGAATGAAGAAAGCAGCCTTGGAAGAAGGCATCTGGGTGATGAGGAGAAGGGGAGAAGCAGCAGCTCTCTCAGTTCAGTCTCCATTTTTCAATAAAAATAGTTCCAAGGGTGAAGAACCTGTAACCTTGAGGTCACATGTGGCCTTCTATGTCCTTGGGTCCAGCCTTTTGACTGAAAGAAAGAAAGAAAGAAAAGAAAGAGGAAGAGGGGGCATTTGAACATTTTAGTGAAGGAGAGTTTTTGTTGACACCATCCCTATGTCCATTTATTTGAACAACTAGATATGAAGATGTTCTTCCTGAAAACCTTGCACAGAAGAATCCAATGTATGAAAAGAAGAAAGAGAATTCTCCCTGTTTTGTTCAACGTGACACCATTGAGTTTGAATTTTTCCCAAAGATGAAGTCTTTAGATTGAAATTTAAAAAAAAAAAGTGAAGGAATCAGGTTGAGAAAAATGTGAAATATTCAAAAGATTAACTGGATTGTGAAATGGAAGGTGCTTATCATGAGCATCAGGTACATCTTTTACACCAGGATCTAATAAGACAGCAAGAAGAACTGAGACAGATGGAGGAACTTCATAATCAAGAAATGCAGAAACACAAAGAAATACAGTTAAGGGAAGAGGAAGAACAGGATAAAAGAGAAGAAATGATGCACCAATGTGAGATGGGAAAGCAAATGAGAAGAAAATTGTGAGCATGTGTTATACAAGGATACACTAGACGGAGAGATAAGAATGAGTGGTAAAGGAGCAATGAACCTGGGAAAGCCTAATGGCTCAGGAAGTCAGAAATGTCTATGTTTAGGTGGTGGTGTTATAGGTTATGAGGTCAATCCTGGAGTTCCACCAACAGCACTCCATGTTGGGAAGTGACACGTGTACTGAGCTCTTTGGGCATGGAGGAGCTAGGCCTGTGGCTAGGCAGGGTGCTGGAGACATGGGATCTGGAATTCCAGCAGGGTAGTGTAGAGGGAGAGAAGAATATAAAGGCCCAAATACAAAGCCCCAATTTTAGATGTGCTGTTTAGGCTTTCATTCCAGTTTGGGTTTTATTTTTACTTTTCTTATTCAGATGCCTTTTTTAATTCTTGCATTTTAACATGAAAGTTACAATTTTATGAATGTTAAATATTTGTTTTTAAATGGTCTGGGTGCGTAAAATTATGTAATCCATTATTTCAAAAAGAAAGAAAAACTAGTTGGTTTTCTTGGATGTATAACTTCTCTAAAGTTATGACAGTGCACCGTGTGTCCCTGAATTCCCAAACTGTACTTTTCTTTATTGTGTTTCAAATAAATAGGAAAAAAATAGCTATAAATATGATCTTCAATTTTGCCACTCAGGCTTCCATCATATTAGGTCAGGTAATGTACCTTCAAAGCTTAAGACTTTTGGCCTTTGAAAGGTACTTTTAATTTGTGGGAAGATATATTTAGAGGTGAGGGTTTTGTTTGTTTGTTTTTCTTTCCTTTCCAGAAATGATCTACTTTTAAAGAAATAGCAGCTACTGAGATAACAGCAATTATTGCCTTGTTGTTCATTACATATACTGCAGAGCAATGAGGGTCAGTTATCATGAGTATTCTGGAGATGATTATGTATGTTAAAGCAGAATTGTAAGTCTGCAGAAATATGTATCAAGATGATGGACAAGGTTTCAGAACTGTTAGTGAAGGGAGGCTGTGAACTGGCTGAGGGTTTTTTCTTTCTTCTTGCTTTCCTTTCTTATCTATGACTTTTAACCTATGCTTGATAGTTTTTACATTGGAAAAAATAAGTCATTTCATGCCCCCCTACATAATGGTTTGTCTTGACTTCTCTTCCAAATTAAAGATTGTTAAAAGTAAGGGGGAAAAAAGAAGTTAATTAAGGAGGGGCAAAAGGGTTGCCTTATAGCAATGAGAGCCTCCTTGAGGCTTAATAACAAATTTGTAGTGGACGCAGGCAGGATGATTTTATGATTTTATGCAGATTTTTTCAAAAGCAAATGGGTTTAAGGGAAGGAGATCTACAGTGGAAATCTTTCCTTGGCTTTTTGATACTCATTTTTATAAGTGACTTTGATAATGTCATAGAAAACCAGTCTGTTTGGCATGTTAGATAACAAAATTGGGATCCAAAAAGTACTCAACAACATAGAATAATGGGCAAAACTTAGATAAATGTAAGACTGGAGTTTAAGAAAAAATCACAATTTTCTGTAGGAACAAGGGTATAGATAGAAAACCGTTCAAATAAAAAAGACCATTTTAAGAGACTGAAAACCAGATATAAACCAACAATACATTATGGTGGTCAAAGAAACTAAAACCCTTTTAGGTAGCCTTTAGAGAGGCATAGCAGTAGCCAATTAATGTGCCTCAACTCACTTCCTATCAACTCCAGAATCAAATGTAAACTTATTTAGTTTTCAAAGGTTTTCATAACTCAGCCCTGTGCTACTTTTCGAGTCTTGCATCTTGCTCCTTGCCATGTACTTGAAGGAGACACTGGCCTTCTTGCTGTTCCATAAATAAGACACACATCACTTAGTTCCGGGGATTTTCTCTGGTTGTTTCACATTCCCGAAATTATCTTATTTCTCATCTCCACCTCCTGGTTTCCCTGGCTTCCTTAGGTACTAACCCAAATCCGTCTTCTACAGGAATATTTTCCAATCTCTTTCAATGCTAGTGCCTTCCCTCTTCAGTTATTTCCTATTTATAATGAATGATAATAATATTACAATTCTTTGCACACACTTATTTTCTTGTTGTTTACGCTTTAACGTAGTGAGCTTTCTTTTTTCTTTTCTCTTTTCATTTCTCTTCTCTTCTACTTTTTTTCCAAACCCTTACATGCCACCAGTGCTCTGCCCAAAAGAATTTAAATTTTGATCTCTGATTTTTTTTTTTCCCTAAGGATCATCCCTTAAACCCAAATCACTTTGGCTCCCATTGATTGGTCAACACTATGTCCTAGATAAAGCCCCCTGTGATCATGTGGTCATTGTTTGGACCCTGATTGGCTCAGTGAATATAAATTCCAATTGTTTCTGTTTTGGCTAGAAAGCCTCAGGTTCTTTCCCTCCAAGATTGATTGTTTTTAACTAGGCAAAGAGGTCATTTTTTACATCATTTCTTATCTTGCCTTAATCACTAAATGGGCATTGCCTCAGTCAAACTGAGACCTGGGAAAGTCCTTAACTTAAAAGGCCAAGGTCTTCCACTACAAGTAGGGTCATCTCCAGTCATCCTGATATATATCTCACCACGGAACCCAGATGGCTCCAGAGGAGAAAGTGAGGCTGGAGACTCTGCACAGCCCTCCCTCACTGAACTCCGATTCACTTGCATGTCATCACATCATCTCCCTGGTGTCTTGGTCCTCTTTGAGAACAAAGGGCAAAAAACACCAACATAGTGAGCTTCTTGAGGGCAGGGACTGCCTTTAGTCTGTCTTTGTATCCTCAGTACTTAGCACAGTATCTGGCACAAAATACGCATTTAATAAAAATTTATTGACTGAACCTCTGTAAGCAGAAAAAAAAAAATCAGAGAGAAGATCAGCTAGTAGGGCAAATAAATGGCCTCCCTAAGCATTCAGTATCCAGAGTGGATTTTCCCATAGTCCTACTGGGTATTTTCCTGTCATACTTTTTAAGGCAGTTATGATAAAAGTTAAACCCATTTTCCAATGAACCAACCTTCAAACCCTTGAATAAAAATAATATATTCTGTTTTTAAACTGTGACTGTACTAGTGTAAGTTAGACATTAGAAATAACTTTCTATAAGAGTTCCAGACATTCTTATCAAAGGAAACTGTGGGATATGATCTCCTACAAAAAAAAAAAAAAAAGTCTACATCTGTGACCTTTATCTCAAGTGTGCTCATGGAATCACAGAATTTCAAAGTTGGAAAGGATTTTCATAGCCGCTCTGAACTCCCAAAGGACTCTTGTGCATCATATCTAGAAAATCTTATTTAGGCTTTGAATGTCAACCAGTGAGAAAGAACTCTTTCCCAAGGGACCCTGTTTCACCCATAGAGAGTCTTAATTTTTAAGAAAAATTTTTCTCTTTTCTTTTTTTTTTCTGACCCGAAGCTTAAATATGCCTATTTGCAGCTTTTGTTCATAACCTCAAATTCTGTCCTCTAAAGCTTTCAAGGGAGAAATTGCTACCCAATACTGAATTTCTGCTATCTCATATCATTGAATCATACAGTACAAAATTTGTATGCTTAATAGCAAGCAACAACACATTAAACAACTGGGGGGCAGGGGGAATCTACCTAGTCAATTTAAAAAATTACATGTCCACTCATGCTAGGAACTGTGTGAAAGTTTTGGGGATGATAAGAAAGATGAAAGACAGGCTTTGCCCTCAAGAAGCTAAGAATGTAAAAAAAGCAAGATAGTGAAAGACAGAAGTTGAAAGTTAGTGAGGTGTGGTAAGAACAGAGGGAGTACAACTGGGTGGAAAATAAAGAGATGGCTTCCCTGGGTTCTTTTCTTAAGTGGAGGAGCTGGGCAGAGCACTCTACACTCTACCCTCTAATTAGAGGAATAGAGGGGTATCAGGGGCAAGGTGTATTGAGGAGATATGAGTTTTGGGGTTGATATGATCTTGCAGAGTGATGAGATTCCAGAGAGCATGGTGAAATCCAGAGGAGTTGAGAGGAGTATGAAGAGTATGCACCTTCTCAGTGATCAAGACCTTCATACCTTTCAGGTTTAAATCTAGAACTATTGTCAATTTCAGGGGGTCTATCAAGTAATGTAAATATATCACTGTTTTAAAAAAAAGAAACTAGTCCAATTTATTTTTTAAATAAATTTAAAAAAACTTTCATATTTATTTTCTTATCAAGTTTTTAAGAGTCATCATATCCTACCACATAGCTTTGCTTAAATTGGTGTGACTAATCCCACACGTGTGACATCAGCTGCCTGAGCTTTAATAAGGTCTTATGTTCTAACAAAGTAAGACTAAAAAAAAGAATGTCTTCCAGGGAGAAAAATGACATGGTTTTTAAACAAGGTCTTGGCACAGTAACCTTCTTGTTATTTAGTAGATCGAGGTGGGGGGAGATGTTGAAATTCTGCCAAAGTGTTCTCCATATCTCTAATTCACTTGGTTGGCTTTCAGAATTGCTAACAGCTATTGACTAGACTTTCACAGTATGTCAATCTTTCCAAATGAGGGAAATGAATGAGAAGGGGACTCACCATGTTTCTTACCTAAGGACGACTCAGTGATGTTTATTGACCAGTTATTCCATTAATCACTCTTCATTTCAAGTGAATAAGTTCTTTTTTATTGTCTTTGAAATAAAAGCCAATGTTTGGAGAAAAAAAAATCATAGAGAAAAACTATCCAAAGGGGTAAAAGTGCTTTAGAATTGAGGCTATTTTGATACATCAAATCTTATGGGAATCTGAAGATCTTCCCTGCCCCTGGGCCCTTTGCTAAAGTGGCTACGTGACTCTGAGGACCCTTGGATATTTGAAAGTATACTCTGTTCCCTAATAGGCTGAATGTGGTCACGTGGAGCCTGTGGCA
>CM053590.1:34941463-34969552 GCA_028646515.1 Pseudochirops corinnae
TTAGCGTTTTTGCTGTTGCAAATGGAACATCTAGGTTGCTCGGTAGAAAGAGTACCGGGTTTATGTTCGGGAAGACCCAAGCTTAGATATTTACTAGCTGAGTGACCCTGGGCAAGTCACTTAACCTCTGTTTTTCTCAGTTTTCTCATCTATAAAGTGGGGATACATATAGCACCTACCTCACAGGGTTGTTGAGAAGCATCAAATGACACATAATTTGAAAGCACTTAGCCCAGTGCCTGGCACAGAGCAAGCTCTATACAAATGCTTGCTATCACGATTTTTGTTGTCATTATCATTGTCGTTATTCCCCATCTCCTCAAATGGAATGTGTTAATGGAAATTAATCCACGTATTTAAAGGATCCTAAGAGCCCCTTCAGGGCAGGAACCATGTCGAAATAAAGGTGTTGTATTAGAAAACCTCTCATAGCCCTTCCTGTTTGTGATCCTAAGATTTTTTTTTTAATTACAATTCATCTTTGTATGCCTCCCATAAAGACTAACACTGAATTTTGCCTATGATTAATGCATCGTTTTGCATCACAATGTGATTTTTGAACAGATTGATGAATTAATATTTCATCCAATGGCTGTTTTAGATGGTATGTTCTGCCAGAATGAAACAAACTATGCGTACCCATTTTTTTCTTGTGTTTGTCTAGTTCTTGCCATGATAAACAAGTTATTGTTGTTCAGTCATTTCAGTCATATTCAACTCTTCGGAGTTTTCTTGGCAAAGACACTGGAGTGATTTGCCATTGCCTTCTCAAGCTCAGTTTTTGGATCAAGAAATTGAGGCAAACAGGGTTAAGTGACTTGCCCAGAGTCATAGCTAATAAGTATCTGAGGCAGGATCTGAACTCAGGTCTTCTGACTTCAGATTCAGTCCTCTATGCACTTCACTGCCTAGCCGCTCTTATTATAAACAAGAGTGACTAACAAAATCACTGAATTAGGTCCCTTGAGGTGAAAGACATCTTAATGTAGGAAGTAAAAAGTCAGTTATTCAACAAGTGTTCATGAAGAAGAAAAGTGACTCCTGCCACATATCTGGGTGGAGAATTGGCAGTACCCTGCTGTCTATGATAATCTAACCATTTGTATGATCTACAGTTTCCCCTGCCTGCCCTTCATCTACAAAGTCAGTCTCTCAACCTCACATATAGTTGCAAGATACTTCTCTGTGCCAAACTAACTGGTTCACATCCTTAACTTCCATGAGTATCAGATTCTTAATAACTGAACTAATGAAATATTTAACCCTCTAGCAGAATGTAATTTACTTGAAGACAAGTTTGTTTTTCTTTATATCTTCATTCCCTAAAACAATTTCTTACATTTGGAAAGACTTAGTTAAAATTTATAGATGGAATGGGATGGGATGGAATTTAATAGAACCAATCAAGAGCAGATAGAAAAAAAAAAATCACAGAGGAAAACAGAATATGTTCAACGTGTTTAGTCACACTAACCTCACATAGACATGTCCAAAGTGAAAAGTAATTTTTTTACTATATGTTTTTTAGCCTGCATGCAAGTAAATCTCATTAAAGTTCTTCTTTTTGAATAAGCTCCTTTAAAAACTTCAGCTATGTATGCTATCCTAGGACACCTCAATTAATATATTATTTGGTCTTTGGGTTGTTGATTTTTCCCTCCCCATTCCAGCAACAGCTCTGAGTCCAGCATTTCACTCAGGGGCCTCTTAAGAGAATCGTTCTACTTGCTTATATCCTGTAACAAAAATGGGTCACTCCATAGGAGCTGGAAGTTGGGTCCTTTTAGAAAGCTTTTCATATAAGCAATTGACAATTCTTTGCTCCTAGATGACTGTGACCATTTTAGGCTCAGATTACAAATTGAATTGGTTCATTTGTATTTCACACACAGGCCCCCAAACATAAAGGTTAGCAATTAGCTTGCCGAATGGAGGATGGATAAGATACAACGCCTTCTGAGCTTTTAAAGGGTGTCTCACTCAGGCTTTGACTAAAGTCAGAGGACTTTCTGAACTGGATGTTACTGTAGGATATTTGAACCTTTTTGGTAGCATTTTTTTTAATCATCACTCAAAAGAAATGGGGATTCAAGCAGGTTGTAATAACAGTCTTGTCTGGATTTCCAATGAGCGTCCTGTTTTCATTTCTTTCCAGGGCTAAATTGATACATTTTTGTACAGGTAGGTGGTGGCGAGTGCTGGTTAAGGCCTTCTTTGAAGCACAATAGCTTTCTGTTGAACTGAGGCCAGTAAAAGTATCCAGAGCCTCTTGGTTCCTCTCAGCTTTGAAAGGCCGGTTATTCCCAAGAAAGATCAGTTGACACAGACTTTTATCCCTCCAGGAACAGTTGGCTTCATGGCCCAAATGTAGAATTGTTCAGAATGTGAAGTGATAAGATTGATTTGTGTCCCTTACCCCTTCTCAAACTCCTGGCACCTACTAAAGATGAAAAGGAGACTCCATCAAATTATGGACAAATGAAACATCCCCCTGAGCCCTAGGTAATAGAGATATGTAGGCATCAAGTCAGTTGCTTCAATACCCTTGTGTTTCTAAACGACTTCTACTTAGGCAAAGAATAAAATATTCCTTTTGTCTAGCCATTGCTACATTTCAGGTTTGCAAACATAAAAGAGCACTCAGAATGCAAACTGATTATTTTTGTTTGAGGATAGTTCCAATCTCTTTTTACCTACCTTCAAATGCCTTATCTGGAAGGTACAGTGGAAAGAGTCTTGAATTTTAAGTCTGAAGACCTAGGATCATTTCCTAGTTCTGCAAATTGTTTCATGTGTGACCATGGGCAGCTCACTTCAATTCCATTTTTTTCATCCAAAAAATGAGGGTTTTAGACTAAGATGTCTAAGATTCCTTCTAGCTTAAATCTTTGATCCTATGATCTAAATGAATTTGTGTGGCAGAGTTGGGCAAATTCCACTAAGAAGATCTGAAAAAGGTGTAGGACATGAGGACTTTAATGATACTTTTTAATTGGGACTTCCTTACAAAATATAAACATGAATGCTATAATCCAGAGAAAGATGTGTGACTACTCTTGGGTAGTCTGACCCCTAGATCCAGTAAGATAATATCTCCCTTTGCTAAGGATGATTGTCAACAAATCTTTGCTATCTACTTGTGAAAAGATCCATCTACAAGGCATTAGATATTTACCTGACCTAATGGTCTGTTTTACAGCCATTCTTAAAAGGTGTGTGTATATGTATGTGTGTGTGTATGTATGTATATATATATATGTATGTATGTATATGTGTGTATGTATATGTATATATACACATACACATATACATACACATATATACATATATGTATATATGTATGTGTATGTATGTATATATGTATATATTTTTTTAACCTGGTAGCTACAGGATACAAGCCATATATCAGAAACTCACCATCACCACCAAGTTCAATGATTAACACATGCTGATAAATGATTAACAAATGAGTAAAGTTCATAGGCAATAGTGATGTCACATTGATGGCAAATGCAAAGAACTACGACTTCCCTGTCCTTCTTGCAGCAGTCCCACACATGAGGAACCCGTCCTCTCCCACTGTGTTCAATTATATTTTAATTTATAGATTTTGTCGTTCCTGCAGCACTGAAATTGTCACATTGCTCCTTTGGCTCAAACTGGAATTTGTTTAAAACTAGTACATTGCAAATTGAATCCTGCAGATTGTAAATGTATCTCTTAGATCAGGAATCACCTCATAAGTATATTTGACTTGTTTCTACCAGAAACAGAAAACTGCAAATGTTTTGACGACATGAGCGAGGAAGATAGAGCTCTCATACTCCCAGGTATAAGGCTGATTATGTTGAAAAGTAGACTTTCATGTTTCTTCTGATGATGTATGCTTCATGAGAGGGGTCAGGTTCATAAGAGACAAAAGAAGGATTTCTAGAACATATGATTAATGGAACTCAACCTGTGATTCAACAATGCAGAGAGCTTCTCTCAATTCAGTTAGGCATTTTGTATTTTAATTAAGAGATATAGGGCACTATCTAAAATACTGAGAGGTTATGTGATTTTCCTGTGGTCATATGGAATATATGTGAAACACAGAATTTGAACATGAATGCTCTAGGGATTGAATGCCAGACTCTATTCATTATTCTACTTTTAAAGTCATTCTTAGATAAGCAAGATATAAACCAGTATCCTTGCAAAAAAGTAACTGTCATTTAAATGTTTTCCAACAGGTAATATTATACGTAAAATAATTGCTCTAAATAAATGTAATTCATTTTAAAGGACCTTTGTTTCACTATCAGAAAGGAGTGCCGTTACTTTCTTATTTTGACAATCTTCCCATTCCCCATAATATCTCCCTTTTGTATTTGCTTGGAGCAATTTAAAAATAGCAATGCAGACTCCTATAGTATCACTAAGACAGGAATTAATTGCACAGAAAACATAGAATTAGTCACTATTTTTCAGCAACAATAAATTATTTATGTCCTACATTGAAAACAGTTCTCCAAGAAAGTCCTGTTCTCCTGGTTTATTATGGTATGGCAGTGACCCTTGTTTCTCATTGGCTATGTTTTCTGGTGAAGTATGAACTCTAGTCCAAACTAGAGAGATTTTGAAGACAGGGTGAAAGGCACAATGGGTCTGTCATCAAGGAACCAAGATAGCAAAGTATAGAAAAACTCAAGGTCAAAAGCTTTGCCACAAAGTGCTTGCATTGTTTTGTTCCTATGACCCAAGATACAGAGAAAATGATGCAGCCTGAAATTGTTCACCTCTGCCTTCTCATTTCCTTGTGATGGCAGAGGGAAAGCAAAACGGTAGTCAGGGCCTTGGTAAGAAGCATACAGCTTTAGTCCATCTACAAACTGTGGTTAAACTGTGTGTGTTCTTAATGAACAATCTTGGGCAATCACACAATCCGTATGCATTTATTAAACACCTACAATGTACACAGCTTTATGTGGACAAAACAATGAAATATAAAGTCCCTGCATTTAAGTAGTTTATAGTCCAAGTCCATCAGGAGAGGTAACAAGAACATATACAAGCATGTCTAAAATATATGCAAATATATGTATATATGTATAGTCCAAGTCCATCAGGAAAGTAATGTGAACATATAGAAGCATGTCTAAAATATAAGCAAATATGTGTATAGACACATGTATATGTGTATATATATACATAAGTGTGTATATACATACACACTTACATACTATATATACTATATATACATATACACATACACACACATATATATGACTATCAGTTCAACTTTTGAAGAAATTTGGTCATATCTGTATTGACATTCTCATTACAAACACCCTATTAATAAAACAAAAAGATTGCAGCAACATGAATGGGCACCTTGGGAGTGACTCCTCCCAATAAATGAAAAGGTGGAGGAATTATTTTGGCCATATTACTGAACTATCACCACTAGCAACCACAAAGCGTGATTATGTTGGTTATCTTTTCTTGCCGTGCTCCCTCACAAGAGTAAGCAAACAAACTGTAATGAAGATAATTGCAGCTTCTGGGACAACATCTGTTGCAGAGGTTGAGGCAAAGAAATCCCATGAAGAACTTGACAAGGCATGACAAACTAATTCAAAATGTGCTTTAATTCACAATGGTTTCAATATGATGATGGACTCAGAGGAGGAAAGCAAAATATTGAAAAATATGTTTGGGGATCAAGAAATGAAGGAAACCAAAGTCTAATGGATTGCTCAGAAGTCTCTTGCCCTCTACATCATGAATGTTATTCAGTCATGTCTGACTTTTTGTAAACCCATTTGAGGTTTTCTCATTTCTTCAACTCATTTAACAGATAAGGAAACTGAGGCAAATAGAGTTAAGTGACTTGCCCAGGGTCACACAGATAGTAAGTGTCACAGACTGGATTTGAACTCATGTAGATGAATCTTCCTGCTTCCAATTCCAGTGCTCTATCCACTGTGTCACCTAGCTGCCTATATCATGAATATTTTCTTTAAGAAAGGCCTTGGTTAGCACTGAAACATGTGGGAACTAAGCAACATTATTATAAAACATTGAAACAGGAGAGTAAATGATTTTATTTCAGTGGGGGTCATTTTGATTATGTCTGAACTAATCATTTGTATTCAGTAAGATTCTTACTTAATTAAAGCAGACAAAAATCAGTAACAAGTTGGAAAAAAAGAGGATAAAGCAGAGAAAATATAGCAAGCAATTATGGTATCTTCAATGTGATATGTTAAAACAATTTATTGATAACCCCAAAAGGGAAAGGGATAAAAGTAAAGATATTAACTTGGATCATTTTTAGTATAAACAATATTGCACTTGATAAGTTTTGCTAAGATGCAAGATTTCCAGATTAAAAATCAACTTCTGGAGGCTTACAAATTCATAGGAATGTACAACTGGAAATCATACAGTAGCACTGGTGAACATCCCAGAGGAAGGTACATAAGTTTATAGTGTCTTACAAATAATAGGTATTTCCTACACCCCAGTTTCCTGTTATAAATCCTCAAAACTATTCTAGTCAGATTCCCTGACTTCTCCCAAAATAAAATTCTATAATTCTCATAGTTAGGTGCCATTTCTGGTCAACTGATAAAAGGACATATGACTTGAAGGACATAGGAGAGATATATTTAAAAAGAAAAGAAGTATAAACAGAATGGTAAATCTTAAACCCTTTAAAGACAAAGTTAAAAAGCTCTTTTAATTATGTATACTGCTTATACTAAAATATTCATGTTTTTGTTATTGTTTACATTAAAATATTCATGTTTCGTTATGGTGAGTAGAACTCACACATGTTGTTTTATTACATGTATTAATATTTCACCAATCTTTTTGATCCTGAAATGATCTTTCTAAAATAATTGACCTGTATTTTCAAAAGAAGAGGGAGGGGGGAATCATACCAGCTACATAAAGCTATTCATACCCATTGGCTCAGGTAACTATTTTTATCACTCAATACCAGTAGTCTGCCTGTGTCAGTGGCTGGGCTGAGCAATTCAATCCAAATTGGTGAACCAGTGTACTTGTGTTCACAACATCAGAGATTTATTTACCTAAGTTCACAGATATAACCTTCTTACTCTGTTCACCAGTAATAGAACTATGCCATAATAGGATTGTGAAAGGAAGGGGTGTGAAAAGCAGAAGACAATGTGTTGTGAATTTACATGTCTAGTCCAAATTTGTTTTCGGTTTTCCCCTTGCAAAGCTTTCCCAGTAATATTCACCTTTCCCTGTGGGATCATAGAGTACAATGTTTTGACATTTTAGTCATTTCCATAACAACAGACTAGAGAAAGGCAGATATAAAAAGAGTGGTTAAGAAGAAATAATACATTAAATTTTGAGTCTTTTTTTAAAAAGTTCTTTTCACGCAGAAAAATGACAAAGTGTTCTTGTGTAAGAGTTGGTTTGGTACAGTTATTATTATTATTTTCATTACTGATTATATACTAAAGGACTGATGTGGAAATTCTGAATATAATCTTACTTATATTCATAAGTTTACTATTAAACATTAAATTGACAATGGGGTTGGGATAGTGAAAGGCCTGTGATTATATTAGTCTAGGAAACTCATGGTACAATCAAAATGGAGGACTAAGAGAAAAACAAAGTCTAGCTTAGCTCTCCACCAAAGCTCTTCCACGAAGATCTAGAAAATGTACTAGCCTGAATTCTTATTGCAAAAACTTAGAAAAGTGAATTGCTTTTTTTCCCAGCACAAGAAGCCTTAGAGAAACAGAGAGGTTACCATTTACACTAGGAATGGAACCTGACCAGGAACACCTGTATCCTGGGGTTGAAGAGAACAGAGACTGGGCACCAATCACCTTGAAATGCACAGAGACCCACAATAACAAGAAGAACAAGCAAACAAAAGAATCCTGCCAGTAAGAGTTGTTCCATGACAGAAGAGCTGAAGATAAAAACCCAGAAGAGGATAACTCAAAAACAACTACCAACAAAGCCTCTAAGAAAAATGCAGAGATAGAAATTGAACTCAGGCCTTGCTGAGTTCCAAAGTGGATCTCCTCTAGCCATTTAGGTATGTTGTTTCCTTTAAGTAAATAAGTAAACTTCTACAAATGCCCAAAGCTGAAACCTATTCTACACTAGTGACTGAGTCACAAATTTGTGTAGTTTTTCAAACTCTAAGTAATCAACCATTTATTAAGCCAGATAATTTTCTCTGTATCTGTCTCTCTGTGTCTCTGTCTCTAGTCTGTCTGTCTCTCTCTCTCATTAGATGTGTTGGTGGGATTTAAGAAGAGGTTGTTATGAGGCTCAAATGAAATGACACATAAAAGGTCAAAATTTAAAACATCAAACAATTTATCATAATAATGTCATCATTTTGATTAGCTCACAAGTGTGTATCACAACTTTTGTGAATGTCCTCAGTAATAAACTACCGTAAGGGAGATGATCAACTGAGCTCTTTTTGGCCAATCTGATGAGCATACCTCTGGCATTACAGACAACTGGAATGTCTATTGGCATTTCATTAAAAGGTAAAAGACAAATCCTGATTGGTTCTTCATGACTGGTGCTGTCCCTAATATGATTGGTTGGCTTGGCCTGATGGGGATGGTAGAGGAATTCTTGTTAGAGGAGTAGCAATCCTCTAAACAGGTAGTACTCATTTTGTTTGCTCCAAAGCAACCATTTTGGGGAGAAGGGGATGCTGTATCTACTGATGTATAACTCCCCCCCCCCCCAACATAGTTTTATTCTGCTAAGTTCTGGTTTGTCCTTTAAATAGGGGGAAATGGAGCAAAAGGCTAAGGGTAGAATGTCATTGTCTTTTATAAGATTTCACAGAGGGACAGCTTCTCCACCAAGAGTATGTATTCCTAAGTATCACTCAATCAATTGTCCTGGGGTCACTAACAAAATCAATCAAGGTCTTAGTCTCTGTAAGGATTTATCTTTATTTTCTTGACAAGGAGCCAATAATTACATTCTTATTCTATAGCAATTGAGTTATTCTCATATTTTTTAAAGGGGAAATACATTGCTACCTGATTGATGCTAAACATGCCACGCATCACACATCTGCAGAACGTTATATTTTATCAGAGTACATATTTATGGATACTAGATGGCACAATGGATGGAGTGCTGGACCTAAAATCAGAAGGACCTGAATTCAAATTCAGTCTCAGTCACTGCATGACCCTTGGTAAATCACCTAACCCTGTTTGTTTTGGTTCTTTATCCATAAAATGAGTCAGAGAAGGAAATGGCAAACAACTCCCATATCTTTGCCAAGAAAACCTCAAATGGGGTCCAAAGAGTAGGATATGACTAAAAAAAACTCAACAGCACATCTATGGATTTTTTTAAAATATTAGACTTTATTTGGTGAGTCCCTTACAGTTCTAGGAGGTTTTTGAGCTCAGAGTGTTATGCCTAGCAAATTTTAAATGCCTATCTACTGCTATCTCCAGGATCACAAATCTGGATTTCCAAGACATGCTGGGGTCCAAAGACATGAGATGTTGAGATAAAAGCTCTCAATCTGACGAAGAGCATGACTAGAATGTGATTTAGACAACTCTACCCTCATCCATGTTTGCTGACATTTCACATCTAACCTGATTGCACAACAAGGAGATTGCCTGACACAAGATTACACACAGGAAAACATGAACCAGGGACTCATTATTAGAAAAAAATAATAGACTACCAAATATAAGTTTATTATTATTATTATTATTATCTTGCTTTGTATAGGGTGGGTTATTCCATTGTGTTCCTAGAGATATAGTACAATTTATGCATCCTCAAAGTCTTGTTGTATATAGTAAATAATGCTGATTGAACAATTTATCAAAAAATCATGGTTTATAACCTCTTAGAATCCAGGTAACTTGTTATGAATGCACAATGAAAGGTTTTAAATCATAGATAACACATTCTGCAATAAAATATGCAAGGCCTAGTTCTGTTGGTAAGGATCTGGGCCTATTTGCTTGTTAAAATTTTCTGAAGCTGTAATCTTTGTTTTGTAGCTGATCAGGTTCTTTCATGAGCAACCTAGTACCAAATGAATATTAATGATTTATTTCAGGCCTTTCTAATTCTCTACTACTTATCTCAGAACTACGGTAAATCTTGGATTTCCTTGCTTGGAAATATTTAGTGAGCCTCAGATTTCAGCTGCAGAAAAATAGGAACTACCTCATCTATTATTAAAATCCATAAACTGTCATGAATGAGATTAAGGAAGATAATATTAGTAAACTGGTTCACTATTACTTTGAGTTTTGGATGAATATTTATTTCAAAAAGGGCTTAAAAAGTTGTATAAATGTTGATGTTGGAGGAAATTATTCTATTCCTCTGTGCACAAAGTGTATTTTGCTGGTGTTCTTGTAGTGAGAGAGTGAAATGTCATTATTCAATTGCCCATATGCTCTATTAATGTCTATGCCACATCAAGAGACCAAATTGATCCCTACAACCCTAGGCAGATTGCCTAGAATGGATTAACTGGAAGATATAGATAAGAGTTCCAAAATCTAGGTGGACATGACTAGGAGAAATTGAAACAAGTATGCACACCTTTAGGGAATATGGGGTGTTGAGGGAGGACTAGCACCTCTGGCGTCAGGCCTTGCCAAGCCCTTCTCAGGGCTGCTCATCCATCTTTGGTGTTCATCTGGCACTCATCTTTCACCTGTGACTCCAAAGAGCTATAACATGTACAAACTGTTTTAGCAGATGGGTTAAACCATGTTGAGGGTAGCCAATAGGCCTCAGACCTGTCAGTGAGGTAAGGGAGTGTCTACCCCCAAGCATATGAAGACTTCCCCCAGCATAATGCATGGATGACAATCATTTGGTCCAATGGCTATGAAAATGATTGACACAGGTGCTATGGAGTGCTTAGAGTTTGGTCAGATATCAAAGATGCTAAGGTCATCCTGTTGAGGACCTTCCCTGCTTTGAAAATATACTCTGCCCCCTAATAGGTTGAATGTGCTCATGTGGAGCCTGTGATAGGAAGAGTTCACTGAAGGGTGGAATAGAGCCCACAGGAGAAGATTGCTTAGGGGAGGCTTGTTTTTTTTAGGAACGTCTACACCTTGTTACTTTGTAGTTAGGCAGTGAGACACAAGGGTTGTGACCTGGAGAAGCCTATATATACCCTGATGTGTGGTTTTGCTTTGGGGCTCACTCATGGGAAGAGTTGTGTGATTTGGCCAGATGAGACTCTGGACAGCTATTGAGCCCCCCAGCTTTCAAATCGCAGATGCTGGTGCTTCTCTATCTGGTAACTAACTAGGTAGACATGTGATGGTCAGACAGCTAGAAGCCCTGTCTGTTGAATTATGTTACACTCTCTGTTTGAATTTTTGGTTTGCTTGAAATTTCTGTTTGTATTTTCTGAAGTTCAGGGTGCTGACTTTTCCCCCTAAACTAGGCTACTAATACATATGTTTGATTAAAGATTGTTAACCCCTTTTGAATTGCTTTCCTTTAGAAAAGCCAATCAAAGAACCTGTGTTAACAGCCATCTTGGGTATGCCAGGGTGCTTGCTGCTACACATTCCTTCCATCCCAGGCTACCATCAGTCGTCCTGACTTGTGTTTTGTTATTGAACGTCAATGACTCTGGAAGAGAGGGTGAAGCTGACAGCTTTGTGCAAATCTGCCTCACTTAGACCCAATTCATGCACAAGTCAAGACACCGATGGATGCCATTGGTCTTCTTCAAAAACAAAGGATAAACACAATAGTGCTCATCGTTAAAAATCACAGAATCATGAAAATATTGAACTATGTTTAATCATTTAAAGAACTTAAAAGGATGCATATTATTTGTGAACAGCTTCTAGTAATAATGTCAGAATAATAATGAATAACTGCTTGTATAAGCATTTCATGATTTAATAAGCATGGTCATCCTAAAGACTCTTTGAGCTACATAGTATAAGAATTATTCGCATACCCCACCATGTCCCATTCCCCCAGCTATTAGTGCCTCCTCTGCCAAATGACCTTCTGTTTCTTTGGTATACATATTTCCTTTGCTTCTATGTCCACATGCTGTTTCCTGGAAGAGGATATTAGCTCCTGAGTCCAGGGGCTATTTGGTTTCTGTTTGTGTGCCCTAGAAGAAGGCCTGGCTTTTAGCATGGATTCAAAAAATACCTTTTAATTGTCTCAATGATTGGCATTCATTCATGATCTTTGGTGAGAGAACTTATACACACACACTTTTCAGATTCAAATTCCAAGCTCTTTCACTATATCATTCTGATTATTACTCATGCCAATTAAAATCCAGGTATAATTCTTCATGTTATTTACAGACAACCAACATTCTTCTAGTATTACTCTGTTACAGCATAAAATAATAATTGACTTAAATTATTCACTTTATTTTGGTGAATTCTAAATTAAAAATCAGTACACGAAGATGTATGTACTACATAGACAGTCTATGTAGTCTAAATGTTTTCTCTTCATCAATCAGTAAGCATTTTTTGAGCACCTAGAATGTGCCAGGAAGCATGTTCTCAACAATGTTCCTCGGCTATCCACTAAGTGCTATCTGGTTGTCAGACATCATCTTTGGTGACAGTCATTTATTAAGCATTTATTAAGTGTCTACACCTCAGGAGCCTTAGCTGTCAGTTTCAAGAGTTGTTATGGACAGATCTTCCACCTCCCCCCCCACATTATTCATCACCTAATGACCTACCTTCTGATGATTCTTGCCAAAGGAAAGTAGGTTGGTCCTCAACTGACAGCCATGTGCCTCAAAGCCATTGTTGGACAACAGCCAGTTTTGGCAAGATGTATTGGATTTTCTGCTCTCCCAGCATCTTTTTCTGAGACAAGATGTATTGGATTTTCTGCTCTCCGAGCATCTTTTTCTGAAAAACCACGATGCCTAATGTCCTCAAAAAACAAAAACATAATTCATCTTTGTATTGATTTTATCCTTTAGAAAAAACCCTGGGAGATGAAGAGTGCATTATTATACCCCTTTTACACATGAGTAAAGTTCAGTAGTAAATGTTTGTGGCCAAGTTTGAAGCACGTGTTATGCTTCCATCTTTGAGGGTCCTGTTGACCTGCTACCTCCAACTGATTTCAAGAGGTAGCATCCAAATAGGACTTCAATGGACAACTATTATAATGATTGCTTTTATTACATTACACTCTGTGTGGCTTTTGAAAATTCCTATCCAGTAGTGTTCTCTAGTTCAAGTCTATTCTTGAATCTCTTAACTTGTCAATATAAGTAAATAAAATAATAGAAATTTATGGAACACACACAAGAATGTAAGATCTTTGAAGACAAAGACTTTTGTTTCAGTGTTTGTATAACCACAACTAATACAATAACCCTTGTGGTCCTGGGACATGTGGTGCTTAATAAATGCTTGTTGAATTTAATTGAACATAGTTTACAAAGTACTTTATACATTCTAATTAATATTAAAAATAATAGTAGCATTTACATAGTGATTTAGGTTTGCAAAGTGTTTTTCTCTAGGAGCATTGACTAATATTTGAAGAAAATATATTTGTAAAGTTTAAAGTAAATTTATTTATGTAGATATTATCTCAGAATCTTCCTCAAAATAGAAGATTCACATGAAAAGCAGATGAAAGGAGCCAATGAAAGTGAAGGTTGATCAGTGACACCTTATCTGATGGTGTTACCCAGGTAACAGAGGAGCTAAGTGATCACATTCACAGATTGTAAAGGATACTATGAAACCTGAATTCTTTTACACTAGGGTGACCTATTAACAGATTGAAATACTCCTTTGCTCTTTTGAAGGTCTGATGAAGTCGTTCTATTTGACCAAATCAGATGAGATTATAGAAGAGTTAGCTATTAGGTAGATAAAGAATCAATCCCAGCCTTTCAAAAGGAAGCTAGTTATTCAAGTCACTTGAGGGATTCATATCTGTTAGGGGAGAAGAGAGTGAGTTGTGGAGCAAGAATTTCAATATTGAGAGAAATCACTCTGTCTTCTACTTGCATCTGTTCTAGGAAACAAAAGAGTCTCTTGGATTTGTGTATTGTGGAGGGGGGAGGATTTCTCCCTCCCACTTCCCATTAACAATTATCTCTTGCAGCAGACCATTTCATTGAGTAGAAGACACTACACTCAAAAAGGAGCAGGCCCAGAAAGTCTTGCTTCAAATTCACTCTGAATTCCAGAGAAGACTGAAGAGAGGAGCAGGCCCAGATTGCTCATCAGAGGCACCACACTGGAGGGAGCAGATTGAGAATACCAGACAAAGAGAATGGATATTGGGGTGTATGCCTATCTGCTTGTTAACTCTATGTATGCATGCCTACTCTTCCCAATAACATTGTACTTGAGTGCATTCTAGGCTTATGGAGAAAATGTTTTTATCTCTTCATACTATGTTCTCCCGGCAAAATGTCTTTGTTTCGAGCTACTTGTGCCCTCTGGCTGACTCTTGGAGACAAACACATCAGTGGGAGCTGATATACTAAGGTTTTTGGAATGCAAAAATATTGAATACCTTGTTCCATGCAATCTCAATTTGTGAATGTGGGTTGTGTCATGGGTAGCCAAGGGGATGGACTATCAAAAAACGATATGTACCTATTAAGCTTTCCTCAAGGTTTCCATTAGACCTGATCTTAGCCAAATTGATAAAATACTTTAAGGTTTGGAATAAGACTTCTTAGCATTGATTGTTAGGGAATTAGCTCATGTAGCAATATCTCCATTTTACAGATGTAGAAATTCTGTCAGTGAAGCAAAGTAACTTGCTCAGGATCACACAATTTGTTAATTACAGAACCAGGACTAAACTCAGGTTTAGATTCTGTGATAAAAGCTCTGTTCCTGAAACCATCCTGTTTTTTGCTTGTTTCAACTACAGATATTTAATGCAACTGATCTCAAAAAGTCAAAATTAAGTCAAACAAGATGCAGTAAATACAAAGGGAGAGACTTCCATTTTCCCCCTTGCCCTAGGTAAGTTTACAAAGTATTTCCCTTCCAAGTTTTATCAGAGCCTGATTCTTCAATATGTGGGTCAAGAAAATGAGACTCATTTTCAGTGGTTATATCTGAAAAGGGGGCTTTTGGGTTCCTGGTTTACTTGAGTGAAAGGCTTGTCTCCTTACCCTGTGGGATGTAATGAGGTTCTCTGTCTTCAATTATCAGAATTCATCACATGTGAAACAGTTCTTTACCTCCTTTGCCTAGGGCCTATACTTTTGGTAGGATATCCAACAGTGACAAACAGCAAGGCATAATTCTATTACGCCTGAAACTGTTCTTACATATATAGCCCTGCTGATGTTTGTGATCTAGAGGAGACAGGATGAATACAGATAAGGGTGTACAATGCCTTTAAAAAAATTGCTTCACCAAGCCCTAAATTCAAAACAGAGATTCCAGGACAAAGTTTCTTACCACATCAAACATCTGGTGACATGGCAGGTCAAGTCATGTTGGTTGGGAATGTAGTGATTAATGGCAATTTGTTCTTAAACTTTTTGTTTTCTTTTTACAGAGAAATAGAGGTTATACTTATTCCCAACAAAAATTATCATAATGATATTCTATAATTTTAAAAATCCATTAGCTCATAGATTGATCAAATTGAAATTATAAACTTTTTTTTTTTTAAATAATGCTCAACATTGTCTAATTTATGAATGTCTTAAGATGTGGAGGTCTGGCTTCCTTCCATTTCTGGTTCTGTCCATTGTTTTCTCTAAGCCTAGTCATGTGACTTCATCTCCTTCTACCTTACTTTCCTCATGTGTAAAATAAGAGATCTGGCCTACATAATCTCCTAATCCAATTCAACTCTCACAATTCAATGTTCTATAATTTCAATGTATAGCAAAGGTTTCTGTTTAGCTAGTTCATAAGCCTAAATAACTAATTTTAGTTGATGAAATCAAATTAGACCTCATCTTTCCTATTAGCAAACTGAAAAAAAAAAGCTCAATTAAAAAAACCCTCCTATGTCATCACATACACATAAATATAAATTCCATTTACTCCAAAAATATTGTTATCTACAAAAAAGTGATTCTGATTCCTGTTTATAGTATGGTGATGATCCTCAATTCTTGAAAGCTAAACCAGGAGAGGATTATTGCTAAGAGGCCATTCTAAGTTTAAAGCCTTTAGGTATATATATATACCTATACATATATATGTATATATATATATGTGTGTGTATATATGCATATATATGTGTATATATATATATGTGTATATATATATGTGTGTATATATATATATATGTACAAATAAATATATATAAAAGCCTTTATATATATTCTATATCTGTCATCTGAGGACCAAGCTAGCGAAATTTCACAAGAGGATCTTCCCTATTGTGGCCAAAGGGTCATGAAATTTTCAACCATGGTAACTTTTTAATCACTGCCTCCTTATTCATAGAAAGATAACAATCTGCATCTGATTTCTTTTGGGGGGGGGGAATTCTCCTAAATGACTCAGAAGGCAATACATCTGTGTCTGTCTGTCCTGCATGACACATGTTTATGTGGTCCCATAAGTTTGCTGTAGTGATATACACCCAGAATTTTAAGGATCTTTCTTAACTTCTTAATATTAAAAGTTGACCTTTTGGGCCATCCCTTCCTAAAGACATTTGACCAGAGCAGGGTATGGAACCTGTGGCCTCAAGACCACCTGTGGCCTTCTAAGTCATTGACTGTGGCCTTTTGACTGAGTCCAAGTTTTACAGCACAAATCCTTTTCTTAAGGGATTTGTTCTGTGAAGTTTGGATTCAGTCAAAGGGTCACACTTGAGGACCTAGAGGGTCACATGTGGCTTTGAGGGTACAGGTTCCCTATACCTGGACCAGACCACTGATTTTTTATATGTAAGGAGAATATCATTGACACCACTTAGCCTGTATAAATCCTTGATAGTAGTTTCTGAAGGAATGCTTATACATACTATATAGTATAACTAAACTTTGACAACTTGATAATTCTCAACCTCATTTCTTCAGAGGCTGCAATATTCCCTTTGACAGACTTTAGACTCCTTGAGAGTAAAGTCTGTTTCATTTTTGGTTTTGTATCTCCATTAGGCAGCTAGGTGATGCAGTGGATAGAGTATTAGGCCTGTACAGAGGAAGACTCATCTTCCTGACTTCAAATCTAGCATCAGACACTTACTAGCTGTGTGACCCTGGGCAAGTCACTTAACTGTGGTTGCCTCAGTTCCTCATTTGTAAAATGATCTGGAGAAGGAAATGGGAAACAACTTCAGTATCTTTGCCAAAAAATTCTCAAATGGGTCACAAAGAGTCAGACACAACTGAAAAATCAAAGGAAACAAATCTCCATCAAAACCATCATGCCTAAAAAATAGGAAGCACTTAATAAATGCTTTTTGTTTGATTAATTCCACGATGTACTGTCATAAAATATTCCTGGAAAAAGGTGTTGGAAATAAAGATAATCCTTCTTTTCATGGAGAAACTTGTGATTTTTTTTAAAAGGACTTGGCAATTTCCCCAAAGCAATCCAGTTTATTCTCTTTCTTTTGTGAAGTTCTGGGCTCAGCTCATTTTCAGTTATTTTCCAACATTCATATATTCTCCTTCTTCTCATATTCTACATACCAGCTTCCCTAAAGATCTCTCTTCTCCATTTCTGCCCTGTTATTTCCTATCACTGTGGTCTAAGTACTCTGGAAAAGAGAAATGGAAATCATGATGGATGAGTTGCAGTTATTTATTGAGATAGATGGTCATGAGGAAACAACCCTCAGCTTGAGAAGGACTTTTGCTTATGCTATCCCCATGCAAAAAATTAGCTCCTTACCTCATCCCTACCTGTTGTCCCACCCTTACTTATGGAATTCTCTCCCTTTCTTAAAAATTCCACTCAGTTCCCATCTTCTTTGCACCTAGCGTCAGTATTGCCATATTACATTGCTTTACTTTTACTGACACTATCTAGATCTTCCCCTTGCCCTCTCTTTTGTATGAACCAGTGAATAATTTATATAACCAAAGCACTGAAAAAAGTCAACAGCTTTCAAGAATTTGAGGTACCTGATCCACACAAGGACGCTCCATGATCTGGAAGGACTAATGAAAGCTACTTCCTGGCAGAGAGGCGATGGACTCAAAGTGTCCAATTAGAAGTTGTTCTGGTTGACTAGATAGATTTGCTACAGGGTTTGTTGTTGTTGTTTGTCTGTGTGCTTGTATGTTTTTGCCTGTTTGCAGCGTAAAGGTGTGATGGAGGAAGAGGTGGGATATGGAGAAAACAAATAGAAATATTTTAAGGTTGGGAGTAGCTAGGTGGCATAGTGAATAGAGTGCTGTGCCTGGAGTCAGGGATACTCATCCTCATGAGTTCAAATCTGGCCTCAGACACTTACTAGCTTTGTGACCCTGGGTAAGTCCCTTAACCATGATTGCCTCAGTTCCTTATCTGTAAAATGTCCTGAATCTGGAAATGGCAAACTATTCCAGTTTATTTGCCAAGAAAACCCCAAATGAGTTCACAAAGAGTCAGACATGACTGAAAATGGCTGTGGCAAAAATAAAATTTAATTTGACTAGGCTTAACACATGTTGTTATATGTTTCTCTCTCCTACCCCTGTTAGATTAATTAAATTTTAAATTCATTAAGAAGAGAGTCTGTTTCAAAGTGGTTAATGGTTCTGCAGTATAAAGTGGATGGGAGTTGAAATCAAAGAACCTGGGTTTGAATCACATCATACTTGCATAACCATGGTCAAGTTCCTTTGCCATTCTGGGACTCATTTCCCTCCTGAAAGGAGTTAGCCTATATGATTTTTAAGGTCTGGGCAGCTGACAATCTATCATCTTACCTTTTGTTTGTTTGTTTTAAATGCCCCAAAACCCAGTCAATGCCTTGAGTACAGTAAGCCCTTGATAAGTATTTATCAAATTGAATTGGATTTTAAAGGTCAAGAGACATAAAACAATTTTCCTAAAGTTATATAGCTAGTGAGTGGTGAGAACAAGATCTCCTGACTTTTAATCTCATGTCATTTCATTCAGATTTTCTATCCTTGTTTTTCCTATTATCAACATTTTTTGCAAGTATTGTGTAGCCAGGTAACACTGTGCCCAGGTGCCTAGATATCAGAATTTATCCTACAAACAGCTATTATGGGCAAGCTGTCTCCATTTACAATGGTGTTCTCAGAAAGCACTCATCTATTTAAGGTTGTAATTACAGGTACTCTTCTGCTTCCATCTTCTTATAGTATTTCATGTTTCTTTGGAACATTTTTCATAGGCCTTCCTTCCTACCATCAACTTATTAGAACTTCAGTTGTCAAGGAACAATGATATTACAGTGTGAAGTTCAATTGTCTGCTCCTTGTGAATAGTTCCCTTAGGACTAACCACAACAGAGGCTCAACTTCATCTTGTTATTTATAATCCTGGTCAAGGAATGTACATTTTTTTAAGATGGCAGATTTCCCTTTCTGTCTGTCCCTCAAGTGGTTATTGCTTTAGATCAACTGACAGCATATTCCACATCCTAGTATCAAATCCACCTTCTTAAGCTTACTCTGAAAACAGTTGTTCTCAGTTTTGATAATGGGGAAGGCCATAAGTTGTTTTCTTTTAAAAATTAATTATTTCAACCTTGTACTTTTCATGAAATATACAACTAATTCTATTCAACAAATACTGATTAAGCATATTTTTAATACTTTTGCAGTGTAAAGAGGACTGAAATTGCAATAAAAGGATTTGTATTTAAATCACATAGTACTGTTATCAGACATTTATACTTACTGCCATCAAGTAGCTTACATTATATAGGAATAGGAAGCCTACTCATTACAAATGAAATTAAGATGCTGTCATCATCTCAGTACAATAAGGAGTCTAAAAAATAATTTCCCTCTGTTTCTCTAGACATTCATAGGATTTATATCTGAAAGAGGTCTATAACCTCCCTGAGAGAAGGGATTGTTGCTATTAAATTTCTAGCACATGGCAGAATGACTACCACATAGGAGACACAACAATTACTGGTGAAATTGAATTTAAAAAGCCTTAGAGACCGTTTAGTACAATTCTTTCATTTGCCAAATGAAGAAACCAAGATCCAGTAAGTGACTTGCCCAAGGTCATACAAATTGTGGGCAGTAAAACAGATTTTAAAACTGGTTTCATGATGCCAAACTTGAAACTTTACTGCTTATGCCTCTTCAAATTAGTCAACCCCATAAGATATCATAAGGCTAAAATAGATTATTTCTGCAACAGTAAAATGTCATAAATGCATCTGTGAATATAGAATAATTTTTAAATATGGTGGACAGGGAAATCCTTGGTATTTCAACAAATCCTTAAAATTGGTGACAAAATAATTAATAAACAATAAAGTGATCTTGGAATTAGAGGTAGCATGAAACTTTGAGTGATCTGATCTGTCCTGCTCATTTTAAAGATGAAGAACCTGGGACATAAAACCTAATGAGGTAAAGTAACTTGTTGGAGTGACACAGGTCCTTGGTGGCTTGTGATGTAAACTTATACATGCTTATTCTTTAAAATTTAGAAGGTGTATATCTAGGTATAAATCAAGACATGCAAATATAGATCTGTATCTCAATCTATCCAAGCATATAGATATAGGTAGATATAGAGAAGATATATGCATATATAAATACCCTATAGATTTTATGTGTGTATATATGTGTGTATACATATGTGTATATGTGTGTGTGTATTTCTCTGTGCATATGTATATGTTTATATAGTTTGATTTTCTGTTTATTTCTTTATACAAACATGACAAAGCAGGCAGTTCAGATGTCACTATACCTATTTTTTAGATAGCATTGAACCTGGAGTCAGGAATATCTGAGTTCAAATCCAGCCTCAGACACTTATTAGCTGTGTAATTGAGAGCAAGTCACTTAACCCTGTTTGCCTCAATTTCCTCAACTGTAAGAAAATAGCAAGCCACTCCAGTATCTTTGCCAAGAAAACCCCAAATGGGGTCATAAAGAGTCTGACACAACTGAAGGAAATGATAAACAATTTTCCAGGTTAGAAAACTAAATCTTATACAAGTATTCTGGAGAGCAATCTAGAACTATGCCCAAAGGGCTATAAATAATTGCATAACCTTTGACCCAGTAATACCACTTCTGGGGTTGTATCCCAAAGAGATCATAGAAGTGGGAGGAAGACCCATATGTACAAAAATATTTATTGCAGCTCTCTTTGTGGTGGCAAAAAACTGGAAATTAAGGAGATGTCATTCAACTGGGGAATGGCTAAACAAGTTGTGGTAGGTATATGAATGTAATGGAATACGATTGTGCTATAAGAAATGAGGAGGAGATGGTCTTCATATGTACCTGGAGAGGCTTATACAAATTGATGCTAAGTGAGAAGAGCAGAACCAGGAGAAATAAGTACACAATCATAGACACATCATATGTGTGATCACCAACCTTGATAAACTGGACTCATCTCAGCAATGCACAGTTATAAGGCAACTCTACAAGTCTCGGGATGGAAGGAAATATCTACATTCAGAGAAAGATCTAGAAAGAACAGAGTTTAAATGGAAACTGAAGCAATCTACATGCTATCGTTCTTTTCCATGTTTGAATTTGTTTCTTTTTTGCCATTGTTTGCTCCATGGGTTACAACCCTTCAATACAACCAGACTAATGTCCAATGTGAAAGTATTTGCAGATCCTATACTTGATTGCATACCACATTGGGGGGAGGAGGGGGAAGGGAGGGGAAAAAATTTGAAACTCAAGGGATTCTGGAACTGAATCTTGTAAACTAAAAGTAAATAAACAGATCAATGATTTAAAAAAAAAAAAAAGAAAAATGAATCTTAGAAATGTTAAATGAATTCACTAAGTTCATATCATTCGTCAGTCAAAGCTTCTATTCCAGGTCTCTCGACTCTCAAGTTCAATGTTTTATTTGGTGTTAATGGCTTTCTTGTGTTACTTCTATAACATGAAACCCTTCCAAATCACATTATAATTAAAAGAAATTTTGAGACATTCTCTAACCCAAACCCAGATGTACCTTCACCAAAGCTTGGCTCTAATGCCGATCATAATATGTAAGGGACCCTTGCTTTTCAAAGACTAAGCCAGGAGAACATAATCTTTCACCAATTTTACTAGTTTAGAAATGCTTCAAGAAGTGGTCTAATGGTCGATTCTGTATCCATAATACAATACATACACATTTATAAAGTGCCAGGCACTGTGCTGAGTAATAGGAATATGAATGATGAAAAGATAAACAACCTCTGACACCAAGGAGGTTACAATCTAGTTGAGGAAGATGATAGATAAAAGGAAGATGCAAAGGAGAGGGAGGGATTGGAGGATAGTCAGTTGCACAGGGTCCTTATGATAACGGAGGAGTCAAATCCAAGCAAAGCACTGGTGGCAAAAGAAGAGATAACTGGATCTGATCCCTCTATACAGGAATGTTTTGGGAGGATTTTTTTTTTTGTACTTCCCTCTAGTCCTCCAATCAGAGGGGCAGAAGCACAATATCCATACTTTAGGATTTATCCTAACCTAATTTGTTGAGGCCAGCAGTTTGATGACTATTTGGGCCACAGAAGCTCTAAAATGGTCTATTAAGTTTTAGAGGGAGCACCTGGACCAATGATATTTGCATTATTGAAGGAGTAACTTGTAGATTCTACTATAAAGAGTGAATTCATCTCACCTTGATCATTTCCAAGTATCTAGAGGTAAGAAAATCGATGGCATGTGTAGAAATGACAGAAATCCCCTTAATCACCACCATCATAACCAAGGCAACAGCAACAGGAACGAATAAGAGGAAAAAGTCAAGAGACTGGTAACTGATTGAATATGAGAAATGACATAGAGAAATGAGTCAGAGCTTAAGGTTTTGAATCTGGGTAACTGGAAGAAAACTTGGAATCATTGCTAAACTCAGAAAAAATTAGGAGAGGGAGCTGGCATGGGAGACATAACATGGTTGTGGCAGCCATTGGCTGCCCTCTGAAACTAGCAGAACTAAATTATATTGCCATACTACCTTTTTTGTATATAGGTGTATTTATATTTAAGAAACATCTAAATCCAACTGAGATTAAATAAATAATAGAAATTATATAAAACTGAATTTTCTCAGTATTGTTAGATGCCATTGATGTTGGCTTATTCAACAGGTTAATTCAGTTCAACAAATATTTCTAAGCATCTTGTTAGGTACTAGGATACAAAAACCAAATAAAAATCCCTTTATTCAAAGACCATATTTTACCAGGGTAATACAAGAAAGACATAGATAAGGAAATGGAATTTATGCATACAGACTGAGAGTGGAAAGAAAAGTTTTGTCAGACTGAATTGCCATGGCAAGGAATTCGCAACTCATATAAAGTAAATGAATTCCAATCTTTTACCATTGGATTCCATTTTCAAGGTACTAAATGGATGGCCTTTTAAAGCAATTTTAATGATAAAAATACCCTTAAGTATGATAAACAACAAATGTCCTTGGGTTGATTTTTTTTAAACTATCATTGTCATAAAATGGTATATGCAGTTATGTGAAATATTAATTCTTAATACCCCAAATTTAAAATGACCTAAGAAGCCTTTCATATGTGAGGCAGAAAAATAGAGATAGACAAAGACAAGAACACACAGAGAGGCAGATAGAGAGGGAAGGAGAGAATGAATAGTCATAAAGATGAATTGTTTTATATAATTCACTTATGGCCTATAAGTAGTGGTGTGTTGGAAATCAGTTGTAATCAGTTTGATAGAGCTGGTCGTTAAATTTTCTGGCTCACCATCTACACCTTGAAAATTAGTAAATGTTACTAATCAGGATTTGATTTACTATTTGACTGATTATTGAGACTTAAGAAAATGATGGAGAAGGGATTGATAAAGTCATTTAAACTTAAAAAGTATGTCCTGCATACATTGCCAATACGCCACTGCTTATATTTCTATGGGGATCATACCACAGAAAGACTGATCAATATTGTTCATCTTAATCTGTAAGCATCATGAAATAGCAGTCCCAACACTGATCAAAAGTTTAGTCCAGTTGGAATGAGTTTACTCATTTCAATACTCATTCCATTACTATTTAATAATGCCACTGAAGAGGAATCAGATTTCAATCAGATTTTTATAGGAGAAACCAGTGTAGACTATTTGAAATATCATATTTATTGCTTTCCATCAACCTATGCAAGACAGTCTTTATGAAAATTGCTAGGAACCTTAATGAGTAAGTAACTCCAGATATATTCTCTTTTCCTTTTTCCATTAGCTATAGGAGGTAATGGATATCCCGAAAGTGTGTCAAGAATTGTAGCCAAGGGAGAGAGTGAGAAAACTAAATAATCAGCTCTCAGATGATTTACAACTGACAGCATATATTTAATCCCTCTTGAACAAAAATTGTGAATTTCTTAGTCTATGAAAATCCCCATGTCTGTAGTGAATTTTTAGGAGGGCTCATTATGAGTTACTTTAATACCATGTCCAATTACATTTCATGCCTTCAAGGATTCAAATATGGTGGGCATTACTTTGCTCATATTTTTTTAAAAATAGAACCTTAATAAAAATTTGCAGTTACCTAATTCTTTAAGTTTTGAAAAAGTTTTCTTTAAATCTCTCAGGAACCCTATGAGTTAAGTACTAAGGAGATTCTAGATTGACAGTCAGAGAGGTTAAGTAACTTTCTGAGACTCACAATGATAAGTGTCAACAGCAGGTTTTGAGTCATCTGGATTTCAGGTTGTATCAGCAAGCACCCTAGCATACCCAGGGTGGCTGCTAGCACAGGTTCTTAGATCTGCTTTTTTAAAGGAAAGCAACTCAAAATGGGTTAACAATCTTACTTTAATCAATCAAACATATATCATTTACCTAGTTCAGGGGAAAAAGTCAGCACCCCGAACTTCAGAGAATGCAAACAGAAGACAAGCAGAAGTTACAAGCAGACAAAGAAACAGATCATCAGACGGGCTTCCAGTTGTCTGACCATTACATCCATACCTATTCAGTTACCAGAGAGGGAAGCATCAATATCTGGGTTTTTCAAAGCTGGGGGGCTCAATGGCTTCCCAGAGTCGCATCTGGCCAAATCATAGAACTCTTCTCAAAGTGATCCCCAAAGCAAAAACCTCCCATCAGAGTATATATAGCCTTCTCCTGGAAGAATGTCACAGCCCTCTTGACCCACTGCCCAATCACAAAGTAATAAGGGTTGGGCATTCCTGAAGACCAAGCCTCCTGCCACAGGCTCCATGTGACCACATTCAGCCTATTAGGGGACAGAGTATACTTTCAAATCAGGGAAGGTTCTCAGAGCCACTTAAGCCTATCAAAGGGCCTTGGGGCAGAGAAGATCTTCAGATTCCCATAACACAGACTTAACACACCATCTACTATGTCACACTGCCTCTACATATTCTTTTGGTTGTTCAACCTATTTTCTTATAATCAATGGCTATCTCTAGACTTCTATATTCAATTACTCGGATTATATCCCAAGAAGTTTAGGTTATTGACTGAAAGACTCATTTGTCCAACACTGCTGATGGCAGAATTATTTGTGTTAACCAAAACAACCACAAAAAACCCTGAAAACAAAACATTTGCCTAACCAAGTAATCAATTAATGATCATTTATTAAGTGTTTCCATTTTGCTAGACACTGCTATGTGCTGAGGCCATAAAGAAAAAACGGAAATAGTCCCTAACCTCATGGTGATTTTATTTGATCACAGGAGACAAGATTTCCGCATATAAATACCTTTAAAATAAAATTGACAAAAATATATGTATAAATGCATATGTGTATATACACATATATGTATGTATAGGCATATATATGTATGGTATACATACATGAGTACATGTATGTGTATACATATGAGAAATGGCTAGAAAATTTATTATATGGGTCAATAAATATCTACTAAGCACCTACTATTTACCAGGCACTGTGCTAAGTGGTGAGGATACAAAAAGAGGTCAAAGTCTGTCCCTTTCCTCAAGGAGTTCACTATTGATAACTTGAAGGAACTGCATTGATGTAACTCTCCCACATCTTTGCTTTTGTACTAATGATTAATTTACTATAAAGAAAAACCAATCTTAAACAGAATTCAAATATAGTCTAAGATTGTTGCCCTCATATAAATTTCTTTCTGAGAATAGAAGATATAGTCATACAAAACAGCAATAAAAGACAACATAAGAATGAATGCTTGATATGCCCTTAATTATTATTGAGGTTTTTTTAGGGTGATTAGTTAAGTTTACCTCACAGCATTAAGCGATTCAAACACAATTAACTCCTATAGAACTTGGCATTTTTCCTAAACCTCTAATACTGATCACAATGAAAGGCCTAGGTAGAGAATGTTGATGGCAAAGTCAATCTATCATTATTTGAAGGGGCAATGAAATAAGTCATTTAACCTATAGACCAATGATCTCAAACTCCAATTTCATATTTGTCTATAATACTTATATATTTTCATCATTATCACCTAAATTCATCTTTCTTCCCCCAAAGTTTTAGACAAGATATTCCACAAAAAACAGTGCAACGTTAAGTTGTTTGAAAGAAAAACTGCCCAAAGATTTTGGGACACCCTTGTGTTACATACACACACACACACACACACACACACACACACACACACACACACACACACTTCACACAGATGTATATACAGTTGCATGAATAGAGTATATTTATTATAACATCTACATAGATATATGTGCATGATATATATGCACATGCAAAAATGCATATTATATGTCTGTATACACACAGACACATACATGTGTATATATGATGATTTTGTGACAGTTTTGGAACATATGCATGCATATGTGTGCATGTATTATATGCAAACATATGTATCTATATGTCATGCATCTATGTGTGTATGTATAAGTATGCACAAAAGATAATGAGTAGAAAAATCAGGAGATGATTTGACAAATACCACTTTCAGAGTCTAGGGGAGTGTTGATTTGATTATATAGTTAGACTTAGCATTCAGAATGGATGGAGTGAAAGGCATGCATTCGAGGTATGTCTGATACAGAGGGTGAAGGATGCCTAAGTTGGAGCTGAGTGACTGAGGCCTACCCAGGGGAGAGCTCTTCTCAGAGACATCTAGTTGGGAGGGGGAAGCAGTAGCAGTGGAAGGGAGGAAAATGCCTAGAGTAGAAAGGGTGATTCCATTACATTCTACAAAATGTTAAGTTTTGCAAAGTGGCCTATTAAGTACTATTGCCCTTCTATCACTGATGAGGAAATTTAAGATTCTGAGAATTTACATAATTTTCTCAACAACTTAGTTAAATGTTACAGTTGTGTTGCAGTCCCATGTCTCTCTTCACAGTGACTGTGATAACCAAGGGGACATATATCTGTACACTATATCTTGGAGTTAGCTGCTGTGGTGAGGGACAAGAGCCCTCTAGAGCCTGGGATTTTTATGAACGATGAGACAGTGTGATTGTTTTTGAAGAACAATTTCCTAAATACCACTAGTAGAGTCAGACAGACATTGGGAGAATCATCTTTGATGCCTGAAGATGATCTTTCTCCATAGGAAATAAATTATTTGCACAAGGCTTGTATTAAATTGTAAAATTCAAAGAACAGAACTATTAATTTTTTTTTATCCATCTTGTAGTGCCTTTTTCAAGGTTTGTTTGTTTGTTTTCTAAAGGAGAAAATATATACAGCCAAGTCAATCTTAACACCTGAATTTCTACTCAGATTGACTCTTCTCTGGCCCTGTTGGTATCAAACACAGTTAGGGTATTATACCTGTCTAGGAGATTTAGGATTTTATTGCAGATATATACTTTACATGCTAATCATCAGGAAATATTATTATAGTTGTATTTCATAAGTAAAATTCTTGTCTGGGATAATGGTAAGCTAAAAACCAAATAATTAAGGTAATATTTTTATTTTTTATCAGCATAATTTTCATCACTGTCATCATCATCATCAT
>CM053590.1:34970052-34982176 GCA_028646515.1 Pseudochirops corinnae
GGGGGGGGGGGGGGAGAGGGAGGGGAGAAAGTCTGAAACTCAAGTGAATGTGGATCTGAAACTTGTAAATTAAAAGTAAATAAACAAGTCATTCAAAAAAAAAAATAAAGATGAGCTGATTGAGACTCCAAGAGGAGACTTGGTCAGAGAGCTAGTGAGAGAATGGCATTCAATGACATCAAGGCCTAAAATCACTTGATTTTAGATATTTTAGATAGATTCACAACTGGAAAGGTCCTTAGAATGCTTCAAGTCATTTTGCAGCTGAAAAAAACAAATGAAGGTCCAGAAAGATCCTACCTAGGATACACAGCTGGTAAGAATCTGAGGCATGTTGTGAGCTCAGATCTTCTTGATTCCAAGTCTAGTGCTCTACAAAATATACTATTGTAGAGACTCAACTTCCTCATAGTAGGTACTTAATTAATGCTTGCTACTTGATGGATTTTTTTTTTTAACAAGGAAACTAATACATGTACTGTCTTCTTCCCAGGGTATTGTGTGTAGCAAACTTGGTAAACCTGAAATCAGTATTAAGAGGCAATATGGTTATGTGAAAAGAACACTGATACATAGTTATAGGACCTGGCTTTGAATCTTGGCTGTACTCTTCTGTATCCTCAGATAAAACTCTTAACCTGAGAGGCTGAATCTTTCCTATTCTGTAAAATGAAGACCTTGGACTAGATGACCTTTGACATAACTTCCAGCTCTAAATCTAGGGTCCTATATGGATTTTCCCCGTGTACTCTTTGAACATGCCTACCTTTAGATGTCGGTGGTATTTTTAACTGAAGTAGGTATTCAACTCATCTGTCGTCAAATTCTATCTGTGTTTGTAGGGAGGCAGCTTGCTGTTCAACAGCTGGGCAGAAGAGTTGAGCTAATGCTGTAAGTAAGCCACTTAAATTAAAATTTCCAATATCTCCTCAACTTATAATTAAATGCACCATATGGTTCTATTTTACTGAAAGTTGGGGCCCAATTTCGTGTTGTTTTCCTTTTTCAGCAACAAATTTTATTGGCTTGTGCTCAATCATTTTAATGACAAGAAAACAATTACAACTGAGGCAATATTCTAAAATTATTAGTCTAAAATGATCACTTCTCTGGAACTGGGAATATGTATACATGGAGAGGGCACAGGGAGAACAACAGCAGGAGAATAAATTTGGGGTATATCTTTATGCTGTGAGATGCAGATGTGGAATGGTAGATACAGCAGTGGCCTAGCAGTAAGAACCTGGTCCACTCATCTAAGTTCTCAAACTTAGCTCATTCTGTAAGGCTTTAAGTTATAGAATCAGTGTTGATCTTCATGGCTAGAGGGGGTTTTCTCATAAGGGACCTCCATACAATTATGAAATCTTGGGTGCGAGCCAAAATATGTTTATCTTTACCTAGATGAATCAGCAAAACAGTCTTTATTTTAAAATCATGACATTTCCAACTTTTGCACTCTCTTCCAGTTTGATCTTCCTATAGTTGGCTTAATTTGTATACCAATAACTACCTCCATTATTAATGAGTCATTTATCCTCTATGAGACTCAGGTGTGAAATGAGGGTTTGGAATCAATGTTTTCCAAAGCCTCTCTCAACTCTAAAATTATGTGATTTTCTGATACCTTCTGATACATGAGACTGAGGTTGTTTTCATATTTTAAGATATCAGTGCATAGCCCCTCTTTTATCTGGAAAAGTTCATTATGGAGTTTATGAGACCTTTCAAATCATCTGAAAAAGGACCATCTTCTCATCACCTTACCTAGATTACAGAAGATTTAAAAATTGATGCCGCTTATAGTGCAGAGCCAACACTTCCAATTATTGCTTTATAGACAATCTATGTGAATGGTATCACAATTTTCTGGATCTGGGGAGTTATGTATTCATTAAAACCCACCAATCATCAAAGTCTCTCCCTGATCATGTACTTCCTTCTTGGTATGACAAACTGTCCAAGTACACTGTACAGTTTCCAACTGGCTTAACTTTTGGGGAAAACCTGAAAAACTTCATCTCTTTTTAAAATACTGAACACATTTTAAAAAAATTTCTAGTGTTATACAAAATCATTAACTCATTCATCAGTTGGTCAGTAGTGCAAAGGGCCTGGGATGTAGAGCATTAAGAACTGTGTTCAAATCAGAACTAGTTCATTTACTCTCAGTGTGACCTTCACAAATCATCTTTACTTCCTGTAAAAAAAGATGTTCTGTTAGATTGTATTTAAAATCTCTTCCAGATGTTGTAAGCATGTGATTATATGTGAATGGCACTATGCTAGAGCCTAAAACATAATAGAATAACAGAGAAGCAATAAGGGGCAATCACTGTTCTTCTAGATTTTAACTTTTAACTCAGGAAGAAAAATCAATCACTCAGGGGAAAAAATAGGAAATTGGAACTTACAGGTACATTAGAGACCATCTATTCACTCCTTTTTTTAGGTAAGTAAACTGAGTCCCAGAGCAATGACAGCCTAAGAAAAGGAAGGACATTGAAAGTAAATTGTAATGATGTAAAATTATAATACTTCAACTTGAACTCGAAGAGACCAAAAGACATGCTTTTTTTTTGCAGAATTTGGAGGTTCATGAATATGAGAAACTACATGGAACAACAGATTCTTTGGCTATATTTGGTAGGGTTTTTAAAAATATTTTTCCCCTTTTTACATCTTTATTTTCTATAGAGTATAGGTCTATGAGAAGGCATGTAGATACAAATGCAGTTGATATAAAAGGTAAGGAAAAAACGAAAAAAAGTTATATTTTACTAGTAAGCATAGTAGGCCAGAAAAATAACCCTGCTGCCAAGCTTCTGAAGGAGGAGGCACTTTCTGAGTTGAGATCAATTGGGATAGAATTTCCAGGAAATAGAAATTGTCAGATGTTTATTTTTCTTCTGGGTCTCTACAATGCCAGCATAGCTATGTGAAAATGTGATTATTTAAGCCATTCTTCTCAGTGGTCTGTGTCTAACATGCTCCATCTAGAAAGATCATGATGGAGAGGGTGGGGGAGGAGTGAGAGAGAGAGAGAAAGAGAGAGAGAGACATGTGAACATGAACATCTGGGGATTCACTTACCATTTCCTATTTTGGCCAAACCTTTTGGCATTATTCTAAAGGCAGCATAAGTCAAAGAGTTAATTCACTGAACTAATTAAGTTAACAATGGGCATTGATATACTTAGGAACTATTTCCATTTTTTCTTTATATTCTCAGAAGCACTCATGGTGGCTAGAATATTTTGGTTTGGGTTCAAACCTATGGTTTCATCATTATAGGGAACTCTTAGTATGGAAACTCCCTTCACTGAAATAGATCACAAAATGTGTTTTATGTTGTATATAGGAATGAAGAACAATTATTTATTGAATTGAATTTCTTTGAATTATGAAATAATGCTGCTGCTTACCTGATTGTGTTATTTTTTCCTGTCATATTATGACCATGTGCAACAGGACCTTGGTATAATCCTATTTATCAGAGAGATAGGTTTTGCATAAGGCAAATTCCCCTTGAACATCATCCAAAATGAATTATTTTCAAAAATATTAAGCAATCTTCATGTAGAAGTGCCATATCACTTGATATTCCCCAGACACTGACACTGAGGAATGTATTATAGTCATAGTTGTTCATAGAATGTAGGACATATGGTCCATGCTATATAGACATTTATAATTAGAATATTTCAGTGTTCACTTTGCAACTTTGTGTTTAGTATCTTCTCATTCAGCATTATGTGTCCTTGTCCCTCTAATGGCTAGGCAAAAACACCTGAAGTTTTAGGAAGGTTCAGGATCAAGGACAGGTCAGGATAGTCACGGATGATCAGACTATCTGCTTGACGCTCAGGGAAAGGAGCATTTTAGAATGATGAACCTAAGAGAGAGACTCTAAATTGCAAATACAATTAGCACAGTCAGAAAGATCATCAGTCTAACAAGTGAGATGAAGCAGTGGGGAAATACTTAGAGCAGGGCAAAAAGTTAGAGTAAATAACAAAAGAGCCAAGAAAACAACAAATAATATCAGCTAGTCCTTATATAAACCTTTAAGCTTTGAAAGTGACATATGTGTGTATACATAAATTTAAATTTATCATAATAATCCTGTAAAATAGGTAATATTATACCCATTTTTATAGATTAGAAAATTCAGATTGTGTAGTTTTGACTCACCCAGTCACATGTTGATTATGTTTGTGAGACAGGATCTGAACTATGTTATTTCTGAGTCTAAGTACAGCATACCTTTTTGTTGTCATTTGTCCTTTGTTTTCTAAGAAGACCAGTAACATCATGGGGTGATGCCTTGACTTGTACATGAATTGAATTTAGATGAGGCAGAATTGTATAGTCATCAGCCTTACTTCCCAAATCAGTGAAGTTCAGTGGCAAGAAAAATGTCAAGACAACTGTCATGGCCTGGGATGCAGGGGATGTGTCCTTGATATATAATCAATTTCTGATTACTTCACAATGCCTGTTTCTGTCGCCCTCATGGCCACTGGAACAAATCATTCTCAACCACTCATTCTGGCAGGAGAAGTCTTCACATGCTTGGGGTAGACATTCCCTGCCCCCCAACTCACTGACAAGTTTGAAGTCTATAAGTTGCCCTCAACCTGGTTTAGCCCATCTTCCAAGATGGATTTACCAGGGTGTGGCCACTGTTCTTCCAAAGTTTCTTAGAGCCACAGGTGAGAGGTGTGTGGCAGATGGATAACAAAGGTAGAAGAGCAGCCCTGAAAAGGACTCTCCTATCAGAAGTGCTTGTCTTCCTGAACATCCCATATATCCCATACATAGACACATCTATAGATCACATAGAGGGCTATAATATATTTTATGTAACAATGTTAAGAACTGACATTTATATAGTTCTTTAACTCTTCCAAAACACTCTTCATTTACTGTCTAAATGCTTATAACAACCTGTAATGGAATTTAAAGATCCCCCTGTATTGGCTCGGTTTTCAAGTTGAGTGTTAAAACCCAGAGCTTGTGAATCCCACTTGTGGGATGGACTTGTTGATGTGAAGAGAGAGGGCTGAACTGGGAGAAGCTGGTGCTGTGGATTTAGAGAGAAGGCCCAAGAAGAGAGAGGCAGAAGAACTTTGGGGGAGCAGCATCATGGAGGCAAAGAGAGAGGAGAATTGCTGGAGGTCAGAGTTGCTGAGAGAGAAAGAGAAAGGGAGGAAGGGAAGGAGGGAGAGAGAGAGACAGAGAGAGACAGAGAGAGAGAGAGAGGGAGAGAAAGAGAGAGAGCAAGAGAGAACTGCCAGTTGAAGCCCCATGGACTGTTGAGGGTCAGTTGGAGCTGCCCAGGACTTTTGAGAGCTGCCACCTGGAGCTGCCAAGAACTGAGGAGGCATGACTGGGATGCCAGTATTTTGTCTGTCTGTTTTGATGTTGTTTTGTCAGATTCATCTGCTGGGGAAGGACAGTGCTATTGTTGCAGAAGTCCCTGAAACTTGCTCTTGTTTTAGGGGTCCTGAGACTGTTCTGCAGGTAGAGCGTGAATTGATGAAGACATTGGCAATGTATATTAGGGCTTTTTTAAGCTTTATCTCCCCAGGAACAGAGATTACTGAGAACTTGCCTCAGAACTTGCCTAATGAAGAAAAGACCTCTCCTGCTTGGGGTGGGATGGGGGGTAACTGATGATAATTGTAATTCAGTTGTGATCCAGGGGTGGAGCACTTTGATTTTTTTGTGCTCTGTGACTGACCAAATGAATGTACTTTGTTTGTGATTGGAACCTAATCTCCATTTGAGAAGAGAGACTTTGTGATTGACTAAATGAATGTACTAGCCAGGGGTGGTGTACTTTGATTTTATACTTTGTGATTGAATTGAGATACTTTTGATTGAATTGAGAACTTATTACCAAATGAATGCACTTTGTTTATGATGGGAAACTAATCTCCAGTTGAATAGAGAGAAGACTTTGTGATTGACTAAACAAATGTCCTGCCCAGGGGTGGAGTAGTACTTGGACCTTAGACTTTGTGATTGAATTGAGGATTTACTAAATTATTGAATTACACGTGGTGAATGCTGTATTTTGATTTTCTCTTTTCTGTGAATATTGTGCCTTAATTCATCACTGAATAAATGGGGAGTTACTATGCTGGTATTCTGAACCCTGGAAGTTGTCTTTGCTTGGCGTTATACAAACATATGACGTATGTGCTATATATATTACTTGCATCTTTTTTATCAATGTGAAAAATAAAGAGGCTAAGTGACTGATCATTCCACACTTTGGTAATGCATTCCCTCCCTAGGTCCACTTCACAAAATCCTTCCTTCCTTGAAGATGCATATTAGGCATCATCTTCTAAATTATACTTTTCTTTATCCACTGAGCTAGGTAGTTCAGTGGATAGAGGGATTGGCTAAGAGTCAGGAAGAGTTGAGATCAAATGCATCCTCAGGCTAGTTAGCTATGTCTGTCTGTGTGACCATGGGCATATAACTTAACCTCTGTTTGCCTCAGTTTCTTGAAATGTCAGATGGGCATAATGATAGCACCATCCTTGTCATGAGAATCAAATGAGATATTTATGAAGCACTTAGTAAGTGCCTGGCACTTAGTAAGTGCCTGGAGGGTTATCCCCTCCCTTCCAAACTACTTTATATCAACTTCAAATATATTTGTATTTATTCTTTTTATTTTTATTCTATATGTAATCATATATGTATTTATAATCTCCCTTGTTAGAATGTAATAACAGAGATAGCAGCATTTTTTGTTTCCATGACCCCTATTAGAGTTTCTGGCACATGTTCTTGTTCAGTCATTTCTATCATGTCTGACTCTTCATGCCCCCATTTGGTCATTTATTCTTGGCAAAGAGCTGGCAAAGAACTTGGCAAAGAATGGCTTGCCATTTCCTTCTCTGGTTGCTGAGGCAAACAAGGTTAAGTGATTTGCCCAGGCTCACACAGCCATTAAATATCTTATGCCAGCAAGATGAGTCTTCCTGACTCTGGGCCTGGCCTTTTGTCCACTGGACTACCTAGCTGCCTGTCTAGAATATAGTAGGCATTAAATATATGTTGAGTGATTGTCCCAGCTCAGGAACAGTTCTAAATAAGACCTTCATCTTTGTAACTCCAAATTCAACAATCTATCAACACATCAGTGCTTACTCCAGTGTCTAGAACAAACCTGTGAGAGATTTGAGTTGAGGCAATGGCTCAAGTCTGCCAGATAAATGGTAGTTTGATGTGTTTCTTCTCCCTTCAGACAAGATTATGAGTGGATGGACTTTAATAATGAGCAGATTTATGCAGCTATGCACAGAACCCAGTAAACATGTGCCCACTCTTCCCAATCTTAGCAAAAGGCATCTAAAATTGTATTGTGAAATTAAATCATCTCTGTAAACAGCATAATTTTTTTAAAGGCTCAAGAAATGTATCTTTTTTCCCACCTAGTTTCTTAAAATAAACTTTATAGTGGCAATAATATCACATATTAATTCAATATCAATATGTGGGAGTTAATATATTTTGATGTGGTATTCTGTGTGTTAGTGAATTGCTGATGTTGCTTTTATATTATTTTAAATGCCATTGCACATAAGCCATTAAGGGCAACGGCCTGATGTCTCATCCATGTGGGACTTACCTTCATCTATGGAGATCTAAAGCCCTCTATGATTTTTAGACTTGGATAGTTCATGAGTCTCAGGGAGACTAATTGAAGTGAACATGGTATTATAACTACTCTGAGTCAGTGGAAGGATTTTAATCCAGGCCTTTCTGACTTTAATTTCTGTACTATACAGAAATGGTCTTTCCAAAGAGGTTTGTCTATGAAGCTGGCAGTCTCTCTCACCTATGGATTGTTTATTTACAAAAAGATGTGTGAAATTGAATACGGTATAACAATGCTGCTTTGATTTGAGCTAATTCATGGCACTTTAGCATCGAGAGCACCAACTTGTCCCTCCCAAATGGCCTTCCTGTATTTAATTTTTTTTAAGTGTTCTCTCTTACAAATGATGGACAAGGACAAACACTTTACTCAGTCATCTCTATTCCTTGCAGACTAAACCTTTGCTCTCTTTTTGCATGCCCAGCACCCTCCCCTACGTGTACAACTTCTCCTTTTTCTTTGTTTCTTTGGGCCAAGTTCTTCCTTGTAGCAACTGAAGTTCAATGAAAACCCCTTCACACTTTAATCTTGTCTGGATAGGCCTGGAACAGAGTCTGAAAGTCCTCCCCCAAGCTCAAGTCCTTTGCAGTTTTGTCATCAAAGCAGAAATTGTTTTCCTGGTGTTTGTCATTTCCTTCTGCCTTAAGTGACACAAGTCTTCCCAAGTCTTTCTGAATCCTTCCTCTTTATAATTTCTTAGGTCAAGTCAATAAGCATTTTGAAAAGGAAGGGGCACTGTGCTAACCTACAAATGAAGGAAACACTAGCCCCTATCCTCAAGGAATTCACAGCCTGATGGGAGAGACAGCCTGTTAGCAGCTATGTCCAAACTAGCTATATACTTTATAGATGGGAGCTAATTTCACAAGGAAGGTTCTTTCAGTTTTGGGGATCAGGAAATACTTTTTTTTCAGAAAGTGAGAATTTAGCTGACACTTGAAGGAAGCCAGGAGACTATGATGAAGAGGAAGACCATTCTAAGCATGAGAGACATTAGAACGGCTCCGAGTGAGGAGATGGAAAGCCTTCATCAAGGATCAGCCAGGGGGCCAATGGCACTGTATCAGAGCGGAAAAAGAGGGGAGGTAGGTGTAAGACTGGAAAGATGATCTGGACTGTTTATATATGGCAACAGCCATATGTCAGATACCTTATAAATAACATCTCACTTGACGTTGCAAGAATTATCAGGTCCTTGCTAGGGCCAAGCCAAATAAAGCAGCACAATGTATAGGCAGACCACTACATTGCAGTTTCTGTGTCCTCTCAAAGGGTGGCACTTATCAGTAGTGGATGCACACAAATGTGCTTCATATTCACAAATGTCATATACAGTTATACCTTCCACATCACAGGGCTTATGGGCATGAAACACCTGTCATGTGGAAAATCCACGTAAAATTTTTTGGCCCTTACTTTGTACCAGATAAATTTGAGTATTTTTCTTTTTCTTTTATGGGGTGTTTATACTACAGCATTGTAAAATTTGGATTAATTGTTTGGTCATAGGCTATATGAGGGTCAGTGTTAAGTAAAAATACTATCCTTAGTGTGTTTTTTGCCAACTTTCACATTCTTTATCTAAACTTTAACTTTTTACTTATTTTAATTTTAGAAAAAGAAATTGTATATATTTATGGTATTAAAATATAAAATCTGTTGTTTTTATAAAATACTATTTAGAGAGCTTACGCATTTCTGAGTTTCTAAACTTTTGCATGTTGTATGTGGTTTCTGCAAAACTCCCCCCAAATTCCCACTTAATTTCCTATGCTGACCTGCATTGTATCAAAATCATGATGAGGAAAATCATTTGGAAGGGATAACTGTATAGGCTCTCCTCCTGAGCTACATCACCAAGAGAAAGTGGAAAGCAGTTTGATCTGGGCCCTCAGATACAAACAGGAACAGAAAAGGTGAATTCTTTTTTTTTTTTTTTCCGGAATCGAATTCTTAAAGTCTTGAAGGGCCTTTAGCATTGCTATTTTTACTAGGCCAAAGAAAAAGTATCTTCCTTATCAGTTAGTTATTTTATTTGTTTCTGAACCAGGGTCTGTACCCTTGGGCTGTCAATGGGCTTTTGCCCTCATCATAACAGGGTTAGGGCTGGCAAATTGGTCAGGCTGCAATTCCTGCCTGAGGGCCAACTGCTATGGCAGCAGGAGATGGTGGTGGAGCACATTAGCCTTCAGCCTGCAATTCCCCTTGCCCTGGAAGATATACAATAAATACCATACTTTACCTTAACAAAGACCTGCTTGTGAAAGGGTTACAGTTTGGGAATTATTGTGCAGTGGGGCAATTTTCTTCATTCTTGTCGTTTTCAAAGAAATGCTATAGAAATAAATTTGACATTCTAATGCTCATCATGTTCCCTAGGATCAATTGTGTAGTGTTTAAACAAATTGGTATTTTTGAATTAAGCCTATTGAGAAGTATTGTGGGAGTATATATGATTATTTTAACATCATTCATGTGTGTAGGAAGTATATGTATCTTCAAAAGACCATATACATGACTACAGTTATAAACATGGTATGTAACAAAGTTCACATTTTCTTATATGTGTCTTTTTCTAATATTGAAACATATTTATTTTGTCAAGGTCACAATAAAGAAACTTTAATTTTTAAAAATGAATCCCAAACTTTCAGTACTTAAAACCCTATTTTTGAGTTAAGAATAGATGATCTCCTCTTTCTGGAAGTGTTAAACTGATTTTTTTTTTTAAATGGAGTGAATTTAGGGTGTGTGGTATACACTAATAAACATTTAGAATTGAGTGTTTATATATATGTATATATATATATATATATATATATACACACACATATATATACACACATATATATACACACACACACATATATATGTGTATATGTTATGTATGTATGTGTGCTATAGTGAGTTTCATTTACAAAATCCCTCTTAGATTCTTGTTTTTAAGTCACAGTTCTGAACAGTGGTTGTACAGGTACAGATATTACCTAAAATTAAACTTTTAGATTTTAAAATAAATTAAAAGATGATTTTAAGGTGATTAAATTTGAACATAAATGCTCTCTCCTCAAATTGAGATTAATTGATTGGTTTGGGGGTTTTGGGTCCCCATTCATCATTAAATTGTAATTAATTTTTTTTTAATATTGTGGTTTACATTCAAAATTTGAGGCAGGGTAGTATAATGTATAGAGAAATGGCCTTGAAACTGGGATGACTCAAGTCACATTTGATGTCTCTGGGCACTGGGCATCTCAAACACATGAAATTTCAAGGGAGTGCTTAGTCCCCTATACCAATGAAATCCCAAGTCTGTTCCTTGTCCTGGAATTGGAAATGTTTACGTCATAACCAAGGTTAGAAGTGACCGCTGAACATAGCAATGATTTGTCTTACCAAGTAAATAGCTTTGGACATGCTGAATTTAATTTTTTTTGGTTCATTAAGGAATCACAGAATTTTAAGACTTGAAAGGGACCTCTAACATCACTGCAAAGGCCTCTTAGAAAGCCAAATCTGTACTTGAACAATTTCCTACCTTATTAGGTACAGATTAAATCCTTTCACCTTCCCCTGAAAACTCTCTTTGGAAGGAGGAACCAATTTATTACCTTAAGAGACAGCCCAGTTGATTTTTAATGGCTCTCACTGTTTAGGAAGTTTTTTGTTGATTTGTTTGTCTTTGTTGTTGTTTTTCCTTATGCCAAGTCCAAATTTGTATTTTTACAATTTCTAAGTAGCTCTGCCCTCTGGGATCAAGCAGAACAAATTTATTCTCTCTTCTTTGTAACAATCATTCAGATATTTTTTAAGATAGCTATTTACTTCCAGTAATAGATATATAACTGGAAAGTGATTTTAAATAGCATGGAGTTTACTCTTTTAATACCTTTATTTTTTTGCTAAGAAGGTACCATTACCAAGGTAGGGCTTTGAGATTCACATGACTTGAGTGAATAAAATTCAAGTAATTCAGTTAAGCACATTGAGTAAAGGAATATGAAAAGTATTTAAATTCCCTATCCCTAATTGACTCACTGTCACATTTCCCTGTAGAAGTGGTTTTAAATCTCCCCTCAGTCCTGTCAGAGACCACATACATTTTGTTGAGAATATAAAGACCATTTGGCAATAGATCCCTCTTCTTCCGTACTCTACATCTCAAAGCTCCTTGATATCTTATTTATCCATTCTCTCATCTTTTTTTTTATTTGAAGGTAGATTTATTTTTTTCTCAATGACTTGTTTATTTACTTTTACTTTATAAGATTCATTTCCACAATCACTTGAGTTTCAGATTTTCTCCCCTACCTTTCCCACCCCCCCCATGGTGGAGTGCAGTCATGTATAGGATCTGCAAATACTTTCACATTATACAAAAGTCTGGTTGTATAGAAGGGCTGTAACCAATGAGTGAACAATGGGAAAAAAGAAACAAAA
>CM053590.1:34999981-35013340 GCA_028646515.1 Pseudochirops corinnae
CTCAAATCATAATTGCTAATATTTATATCCCCCTTTAAGGTTTGAAAACTGATTTACAAAAAAAAAATCTAAATTTATCCTCACAATAATTCTATTATCTCCATTTTATAGATGAGGAAACTGAGACAAAAAGAAGCTAAGTGACTTGTCACTGGTCACTCAGCTGGTAAATGCCTGAAGTCAAACTGGAGTTCAAATCTGGACCTAAGATCTAGCACTCTATCCACTATGCCTGCTAACTTAAAAAGCATTTAGTCCTTTGTCCTCCTTTTACCAGTGAGAAAACTGAGTCTCAGAGAGTCACATAGGTAATCAAGCTTCCTGAGAATCACATAGGTAATCATTATTTGAATTAACAACTTCTGGTGTGAAAGTCAGTACTCTTTCCCATGTGTTGAGCTTCTTTCTGACTTTGAATTACAAGGAATATGTAGGAATTGGTCAGCCGCTGATGCCTAAATGCCATCCTGGTTTCCTGGTCAGGAAGAAGAATCAAAAGTACTTTTTGGCATTAGGGATCTGCCAAAAGTTTAATAACAATAATAATAGAAGTAACAATAACATAGCAACTGATGTTCTTAAGCATTGACATGAATTGTCTTATTTGAGCCTCAGAACTCTGTAAGGTAAGATTTTTTCGGTATGGTGGGGTGGAGAGTTGGGGGTTGCATCTGGACTTCTGGCTTCTTTGGTCTAATGGATCCCAGATGAGCAAGCTCTCCTTACCAAAGCAGATCCCACATGCTTCTCAACTTAGAGTCTTAAAGAATGTCCTGGGGCACTAAGAGCTTAACCACATGTTCAACATCACATCTATGCATGCAGCAAATATTGTTATATCCATTTTTCCTGATGAATAGACTGAGTCTGAGATAGAATAAGTGAATTGTCCTGAGGTCCAAATTTAATAGACGTCTCAGATGCAATTCGAATACATGTCTTCACTAATCAAAGTTGAGTGCAGTATCCATGATCTCGAAGTGAAAATTCAGAGCTGAAGTTTGAGTCAAAGTGATTAGGAAAATAATGCAAAAGCCAGAGAAATTAGCTGAGGCAGATCTTGTCTGTATAAAGTCTAGACAGACTATATAGGAGTCAGCTAAAGCTGGGATGGAATAGAAAGTATTGTATTTTGGATGTTGAAATGGCAAAGGGGTCAGCAGTAGACCAATAATAGCTTACCATTCTGGCAATCAGAGAAAACATCACAAAATATGGTCAGGAGATACAGGGCAAAAGTTTCTTAGATCAACTTAAAAAAAAAACACATCAGCTTTGACTGGGAAACAATATGATAGAAACTAGTCATAGACCAACATCTTACACCATATAGCAAGATAAGGTAAAAATGGGTACATAATTTAGATATAAATCATGAAATTATAAGCAAATTAGGAGAGCAAGGAATAGGTTACTGATTAGATCTACAGGGAGGGAAAGCATTTATGACAAAGGAAGAAATAGAGAACATTTGAAATATAAAATGGATAATTTTGATTACATTAAATTTAAAAAAAGTTTTGCACAAACAAAACCAATGCAACCAAGATTGGAAGGGAAGCAGAAAGGTGGGAAAAAAATTTTACAAACAGTGCCTCTGATAAAGGAAGGGCTCATTTCAAAAATATGTAGAGAAGTGAAACAAATGTATAATAATAAAAGTCATTCCCCAATTAATAAATTGCCAAATATTTTTTGGATATTTTTCAGATGAAGAAATTAAAGCTTTCTATAGTCATATGAAAAAATGCTCTAAATAATTATCAATTAGAGAAATGAAAATTAAAGCAACTCTTAAGTACCACATGACAGCTTTCAAATTGGCTAACATGACAAAAAAAGGAAAATGACAAATGCTGGACAGGATGTGGGGGAATTGGAACACTAATGCATTTTTTTTTCTTGAATGACTTATTTATTTACTTTTAGTTTACAAGATTCAGTTCCACAATCACTTGAGTTTCAGATTTTTCTCCTCTTCCTTCCCCCCCCCCCATAGTGGCATGCCACTAATGCATTATTGGTGGATTTGTGAACTGACCCGACCAATCTAGAGAACAATTTGGAATTATACCCAAAGGGTTATAAAACTGCATACCCTTTGATCTAGAAATACCACTACTAGGTCAGTATCCCAAAGAGATCATAATAAAGTGAAAAGGACCCGCGTGCACAAAATTATTTATAGCAGATTTTTGTGGTGGCCAAGAATTGGAAAGTGAGGGGAATGGCTGAAAAAGTTGTGGTATATGAATATAATGGAATAATATTGTTCCATAAGAAATGATGAGCAGGTAGATTTCAAAAACACCTGGAAAGATTTGCATGAACTGATGCTAAGTAAAATGAGCTGAATCAGGAGAACATTATACATAGTAACAGCAACATTGTGCAATGACCAACTTTAGCTCTCTTGAGCAATGCAATGCTCTAAGACAATTCAAAAAGACTCATGATAAAAAAAAAAAAGTTATCCACATCCAGAGAGAGAACCATGGAGTCTGAATGCAGATAGAAGCATACTATTTTCTCTCTCTTTTTTTTCTTTCTTGTTCTTTTCTACTTTTGTTTTGATTCTTCTTTCCCAACATGACTAATGTGGAAATATGTTTAATATGATTGTATATGTACAGTCTACATCAGATTGCATGCCATTTGGGAGAAAATTTAGAACTTAAAAATCTTATAAAAGTGGATAGTGAAAGCTAAAATTAAATGAATAAAATTAATCCAATCAAATTATGTACACATGCACATACATGTACATACATATCTATGCACATACATGTGTATGCATATGTATATATACATATGTACACACAAATACACACACATGTATTTGTTGCTGTTGGAGGGAAGATTTGAATCACAGGAGCTAAGGTAGGTGGGTGAACAGATACTGGTACAATACCCTATGCTGAGAAGATAGAGATTTGAGACTACTAGCTCTCCTTTGGCAAAGGCATAGGGCACTGGGACTAGGAAGGGGAAGAGTTTTATAGGGCAAGGCCAGAATAGGCTAGGGTGATAATCACTGGTTGATGTTGCTGACAAGGAGAACAACCATCACTCCTGGGCTGTTTGACAACTTTGTATTTTAATCAACCCTTCTTGCTGACTTAGTGTTAAGTTCAGTTCTTACTCAAAAAGTATACATATGATAGATTCAACTAGGTGTTCATAGTGTATAGAATTGTGGACTTGGATTCAGGAAGACTTGAGTTCAAATCTTGTCTCAGACATTTTCTAGCTTTCTAACTTTGGGGAAATAATTAGTTTCCTCATCTGCAAAGTCAGTATAATATTAGCTACTACCTCACAAGATTTCTGTAAGGTTTAAGTTTTCTCATTGTTGTTTTTGTTCATTCATTCATTTATGTCTGATTCTTTGTGATGCCATGGGCATAGGACACCAACTCCTTCTATCCTCCACTATCTCCTGAAATCTCTCCAAGATCATGTTCATTATTTCCATGACACTATCTATATCCATCTCACCCTCTACTGCCCCCTTCTTTTTCCCTTCATTTTTCCCCAACATCATGGTCTTTTCCACTGAGTCTTGTCTTCTCAGTATGTGGCCAAAATATTTAAGCTTCAGCTATAGTATTTGTCCCTCCAATGGGTACTCTGAATTAATTTCCTTAAATTTTGACTGATTCGATCTCCTTGCTATCGAAGGGACTGTCAAAAGTCTTTCCCAGTATCACAATTCAAAAATGTTAGTTCTGTGGTGCTCAGCTTTCTTCATGGTCCAACCCTAACAGCCAAACATTACTGCTAGCAATACCATAGCTCTAACTATATGTGCTTTTGTCTGTATTTGAGAATCAGATAATATATTACATACAATCAAAGCATTATAAAAATTTTATGATTTATATTACCAAAACATACATTTAGTTTTCCTGGGGCAAATCTCCTGCCCTAGTTATAATTCCAGTCAGACCATATTGTCCTAAATGTTCTTCTTGGGAGTATTTAGTAGATGAGTCATTTATTCCAAAGGCAGGAAATGATTGTTAATGTGTTAAGGTATTGAGGGAGACAGACTGGTATCTCTAAGACTTTGTAGCAGAAATTAAATCTTCTAAAAGGAGAGAATTCCAACCCCCAACCTGTCTTCTATCATGACAGAAAGAAATTCCCTATTCAGAGCAGCCCTGCTGCTGGCACCACACAGAGATGCCACTGAAATATGTAGCAAAAATGATGCTTATTGCTGCTGGCTGACTTCTGTGTGGCTCTATCTATGAATCTTCTCTATAGCATCTCTCCCTCTAAAGTGGTTTTTCAGCCTCTCTATTGGAAGTCCTCTGTGACTGCCAGCTTTCCCCCTCATCTCATTCTCCTTCTCACAGGTAGCTCATTGTATCAAAGGCTGAATGACCACTTTGGGGCATATATGTTTCCCGTCTGACTAAGAGGCAGGCTATAAACTCAGAAGATTAGGAAAGCACAGTAATCCAGCTCAGAAGTCTAACAGCTCTCATCCTGCAAGATTCTGCTAGGCCCAAGTAAAGGTCCCTAAATACCATTTCATTTAGGATGGACAAAGTTGAGTGACTTGAAGGAACTCAGATTATCCATAAGATTATCCATTATTATATCCATAATATTATGCATGTAGAAAATAAAGAAACCTCAGAAATGACCTGGCATAGCCTCTTTGTTTAAAAAAAAAATAAAGAAACGGGAAATCAGATGAACTCTGGCTGTCCCAGAGCCTAGACAGGAGGAAGATGAGAAGGAAAAGGAGGAGGAGGACTACAAGAAATTTGACTTAGTCAGCCTGCCAAGAATGCTGCTTGAAGCACGGAGGCCACCTCATTGAGGGCCCAGGACCAGGACCCTGCTGAGGACACAAAGGAAGCTGAAATTCATGGGCTGAATCCCCCAGATGCTGGTCCACAAAGACAGCCTGTTGAAGCACCAAGAGTGGTGAAATCTCCTTATGATGTATCTTTGGATTATTTAACTCATAAATTTATGGAACTCATCAAATCTGCTCCTGGTGGAGCTCTTGATTTAAATGAAATTGCAACAACATTGGGAGAATGGAAACAAACAGTATAAGACCTCCCAATATATTAGATGGAATCAACTTCATTCAAAAATATCCATGTTCTGTAGATTGTATCTGAACTTGGTGATTTTGGATCAAAAATATCCCAGAAAAAGAAGGTAAGGGATAAACTTACTGATTTAACAGCAATAGAAAAAGCTTTAGATGAATTAATTAAGGACTGCGCTCAGCAGCTGTTTAAACTAACAGATGACAAAAAAAATCTAAGATTATCATATGTGACCTATCAAGATATCCATAATATTCAAGCTTTACATGAACAGAATGCTATTGCAATCAAGGCTTCAGAAGAAACCAAATTGAAAGTGCCCACTCCTAAAGAAAACTGTATAACAGTACAGATAAGGAGTACAAAGGGACCTATTGATGTTTATTTGTGTGGCGTGGAACACAGTAAAACAAGTTACAAAGCATTTGCAGAGCTGAGCACTACTTTATATGAAAGTAAGTCTATAATTCATACTGATCAAGAAGGAAATCTAAAGCAGAGTGAATCAAATACAAAAAGAAAAAGAAGTGTCTTGAGCATTAAAACTTTGGACGATTTCAATGATTTTGTCAAGTTGGCTTAATTACCTTTGTGGTGAGAATTGCTTTTTCAGTTTGGAGTTTAAAAAAAAAATCACCTGTTGAGGACTTCTGTGTCCAGTTTGATATTAACATTAAGGCCAATACTTTTAGCAATTCTCTTGTATATGATTAGACTATCTTTTTGTGGAAAATGGATCATTTTATAAACAATTATGAAAATTTAATTTGGCATTTACTTAAGTGAAACAAGGGCTTTATGTATTGAAAAAAACATAAAATGATGTTTTAGAGCACAAGTTTGTTACTACCAAAATATTTGTACTAATCTGAAATTGAAGAACACAGCATATAATTAACTTCTTTCTTTCCATTGCAGGTACCAAGTGAAATTAGGTTTACATCATGTGAGTGCTATTTGCATTAGCATGCAGTCAGCTGTTTAAATAATACAGATGTACACAATAAAATTAAAAGGGAATATTCCTGTATATATTTGTACAATATTTACAGAACTCATGACAAATGGGAATCATATGTTAAATTTTTACTTAGTGCAGCAAAAAACAAAATGTAAATGTGAAAAGTAAAACAACAACAATAAGAAGAAGGGGATACCTCTGGCACAGGCCAGCAGTAAGCCTCATTGCCCAAACAAGCCAGCAGTGTGGTGCTGCCCCTGGGACAGGCCAGCACCGAGACTCGAACCCCAGAGATGGTTAAAAAGAAAATACTGCCACTAGTACAAGTCTTCATAGAGGCCCCCTCTCCAATTTAAGCCAGCAGAAAGTCCCTAAGCCCCAGAACAAGAAGCTTGGAACAGCAGGTGCAGAGACTAATTCTTACATGAAAATTCAAAAAATAAGCAAAAAGCAAACAAAAAATAACTTGAACTTAGAAAGTTACTAGGGGGACAAGGAAGATCAAGGAATAAACTAAGAAGAGGACAAACATTTCAAAATAAATATGTAAAAAGCCTCAAATAGAAATGTTCATTGGTCTACAGATCCAAAAAAGAATGCCTAGAAGACCTCAAAAAGGATTTTAAAAAACAAATAGGAGAGGTCAAAGAAAAAGTAATGCAAGAGAATTATGGGGAAAACATCAACAGCTCTGTGAAGAAAAAAATGGGGAAAAAAAGCTATGAAAAAATTCACCAAAAAAAATAATTCCTTAAAAAGTAAAACTATCAAAATGAAAAAAAAAAGAGGGACAAAAATTCATTGGAAAAAACAATTCCTTAAAAAGTAGAACTGAGCAAATGTAAAAGGAGGTACAAAAATACAGTGGTGAGTCAGTTGAATAGATTAGGTGGAAACTACATTATGACATATTTACTGCAGTAAACAACCATAGTAATTTCATGTTTGATAAACCTAAAGATCCAAGATTTTTGGGACAGAAACTAATTATGTAACAAAATCCTGATGGAAAAACTAGAAAACAGAATGGCAGAAGCTAGGTTTAGAGGAACATCTTGCACCGTATAGCAAGATAAGCTCAAAATGGATTCGTGATTTAGACATAAAGGGTGATATCATAAGTAATTTAGGGCAACATGAAATAATTTACCCTTCACATGTATGAAAAAAAGAAGAATTTAGGACTAAAAAGAGAGAGTGTTAGAAAATGTAAACTGAATAACTTTGATTTTATAAAATTAAAAAGGTTTTGCACAAACTAAACCAATGCAACCAAAATTAAAATTAAAACAGGAAACGGAAAATTTGTGGCAAGTGTCTCTAGTAAAAGCTTTATTTTCCAAATATAGAGAACTGATTCAAATTTATAAGAATGCCAGTTATTCCTTAATTGATAAATGGTCAAGTGATATGAACAGGACATTTTCAGACAAAGGAATCAATGCTACCTATAGTCATATAAAATGCGTTAAATCAATATTGATGAGAGAAACACATTTTAAAATAATTCTGAGATACCACCTCCAACCCACCAAATTGGCTAATATGACAAAAAAGGGGAATGATCAATGTTGGAGAGGATATGAGAAAACTGAGGCTTTAATACACTATTGGTAGAATTGTAAGCTAATCTTGCCATTTTATAGAGCAATTTGGAACTATGCCCAAAGGGCTATAAAACTATACATATCCTTTGACCCCACAATGCCACGACTAGGGCAATATCCCTCCCCCCCAAATTTACAAAAGTGAAAAAAAACGATTTGTACCAAAATTTTTATAGTAGTTCTTTTTTTTGGTGGCCAAGAATTGGAAATTAAGGGGATGCCAATGGGTGTACAACTTGTGGTACATGATTACAATGATATATTATCGTGCTTTAAGAAATGACAAGTAGGATGATTTCAGAGAAGCCTGGAAAGACTAATACAAATTAAGTGACCAGAACCAGGAGAACACTGTACACAACAGTAACAGTGTTGTATGATGAACAACTGTGAATGACTTAGCTCTTCTCAGCAATATAATGATCCAAGACAATTCCAAAGGTCTCATGATGAAAAATGCTATTTACCTCCAAAGAAAGAACTGATGTCATCTGAATACAGACTGAATAATACTATTCTTCTCTTTATCTTTTTCTCTTTCTTTTTTTGTTTTTCTTCCTCCTTTCCTTCCTTCCTAGTTTGAGTTTTCTTGGACAAACAATGTTGAGAGGAAATATACTTTCCCTTTTTACTTCTGTAATGCTTGAGCCCCCATTCAGGTTGGTTTTTAGCTATACAATCAATTACTGACAATGTAAGATATCCACCTAGTTCTTGATCTTCACACAACGGCCACTTCTAAAATAATCACACATTTGGTTCTCAAACATAATACCTAAAAGCAAAGTATATCATTATAGATATTTATATACCCAAGTGAATGTATAAATCATAAAAATTAATCAAAATTCACATATAAATCTAGACCCAGCTCTCTCACCAATTCATTTGGTATCTATGATGAAATGTGGACAAACATTTACAGAAACCTCCCAGGGAATCATATGATGGAGGAAAACTTATATTCTTGGAGTAACTCACAGGCTTTGATGTTACCATTTTATTCAAGAATATCTACACTGCACAAAAATGATATCTCTTCACTGCTGGAAGATTTATCCTTTCTTTTGTTAAGCCAGGGAAATCATCATCACTTTCATACCTGAACATAGCATTTACAAGTTCTTTCAATTAACTATTACTCTTCCAAGAGTGTATAGAAAGTGTTAACTCTTAATGTATATGCATGCAAACCATAAAGTGCTATAATTATTGTTATAAATTGGGGATTTCATGTATTCACTGGACAAAATTTCCTCTGAGAGCCCATCCAATTCTCAAAATCTGTGATTCTGAGATTCTACTTCTATCATATTCATTTTCAGAAGCAGTATTTCTCAAACCAATTTTCCTATAAAATACTTCAGAATTTGGGTCAAGTTTTCACAATTTCTGCCTACAGGGAAAATGAGATAAAAGTAGAGAAAATTATTCATGTTATAATAACAAAAAGGAAATATTCACACATAATACATAGTTTTAAAACAAATATTTGTATGTTTGGGATTTTAATTGGCAAAATGTCACTAGAATTTTTTTTCATGGGAGATCTACAAAAGTACAATTTCTAGGAACACAATTTTGGCAATGTTTGTAAAACTAATCTGGTTTTACACACACACACACACACACACACACACACACACACGTATATATAATGAGATTTATAAGTAGAAGGGATTTTAGGTCATTGAGTTCAACTCCTTTCATTTACAGATGAGAAAACTGAGACCCAGACATTAAATGCATGACTGAAAATCAAACAGTTAAAAAAAACAAAACAAAATAGGGTTTCTTTGTGTTCCAAGGTTGCCTCCAATCTGCTCACTCTCTTTCTTTCTTTCTCTCTCTTTCTCTCTCTCTCTATGTATATATATATATATACATATATATATATATACACATATATATATATGGAGATTTTCAATATAGATAGATGCAGTATACATTGATATAAATATATAGTTGGAGAGGGAGAGAGGGAGGGGAAGGGAGAGAGAGAGAGAGAGAGAGAGAGAGAGAGAGAGATTGAGATTTACATTTAGAGAATGAGCTTTTCAGTTTAAGGTTCAGGGATTGGCTTTGCCTTTCTTTGCATACCTGGAATGTATACACCCACACCCACACAATCTACATACACACACACACACACACACACACACACACACACCAGTGGTATCTCTCTGAAGAACTTTGGATCTTTGGAATTGATTGTGTGGCATGGGAGACTCTGGCCCAGAATAATATGTCTGTATCAAAGAAGGCACAGTGCCCTATGAGAAAAGCAGAATTGAAGAACCTCAAAAGATGTGCTAAATGTACAAATTCAAAGAATCCACCTCAAATGGACTATTTGTGTCTGTCCTTTGGTAGAGCATTTTCCAAGATCATATTGGTCTGAGCAGCCACAGTCAGACACATTATAACTTGACTCTAACATACTAATGTCATTTTGATCCTCTTTAAGAGCAAAGGACAACAACCAACCACACTGGTTATGTATAGCGTGTGTGTATATATATATATGTATAGCATGTGTGTGTGTGTGTGCATAACCAAATATAGTAGTGAACATACATATATAGAAATATACCAGTATAATTACACATACTGATATATGTCTGCATATATACATATATATTATATATGTGTATATGTATAGGTATGTATATATATTTGTACACACATATGTTTGTGTATGCATATATACACATACAAGAAAGTATTTTTTATATTTTTTGCACAGAGTATGAACTCCATAAATATTTGTTTCTTTGATCTAAGGCCTAAGATGCTGTGCTGTCCAAGTCATTTTCTAAAATATTTTGCACCTCAGTGACTATTAGAAAATCCCACACAATCTTTTTGAAATTACTAGAGAGGTTGCTAAATAGGCTAATCCCTATAATTAAGAATTAGATGCTTTTGCTGCTGAGATATTAATTTGGTTTCAGTTTGTGGAGATGGTAGATGAGTTTAGCTATGTTAGCAATGATGAGTAATAAGTAATCAGATCATCCACATCCACATCTGCCGTCTGCAGATAATTAAGTTCTACATGCAGAAGTAGGATCAACTTCCTATTGTCATGTGTAGTACCTTTGCTCATGTTCAACCCTCATACTTCCTTTGGAGCTATAATAAAAAGTAAATTATTGATGTATTCATTCCTTTGTATTTTTTTTCTTCCATGTCTTACATGAATTCATTAATCCAACATTTTACATAGAGCAATCAAAGGAACAATGATCCTCAGACAGGGACTCATAGCTTTTATTTCTGACTCTGTTGCAAAATAGCAGTGTGACCTAGGTCAAGTCATTTCCTTTTCTAGTACTTGAGTTCATCATCTGCAAAATGAGAGGATTTTATTTTTAATAGTATTTTATTTTTTTTACAATTACATATAAAGATAATTTTAACATTTTTTAAAATATGAGTTCCAAATTATTTCCATCTCTCCCTCATCTGAGATGATAAACAATTTGATACAGGTTATGTATGTGAACTCATGTAAACATATTTCCATATTAGTCATATAATGAAAAAAAAATTGTCCAAAAGAAAAGACTTATGAAAAAAAACCAAAAAGGATGAAAATAGTGTGCTTTATTCTGTATTCAGATTTCATCAGTTCTTTTTCTGGAGGTAAATAGCATTTTCTATCAAGAGATCTTTGGAACTATCTTAGATCATTGTATTGCTGAGAAGAATAAGCCATTCGTAGTTGATTATCACACAATGTGCTGATACCATTTACAATGTTCTCCTGGTTCTGCTCACTTCACTTTGCATCAGCTCACATAAGCCTATCCAGGTTTTTCTAAAATCTGCCTGTTTGTTATTTCTTATAGCACAACATTATTCCATTGAAATCATATCACTTGTTCAGCCATTCCTCAATTGAAGGGCAAAATGAGGGGGTTTTCCTAGGTGATCTTTGGAATCTAATCTGGATACCATTCCCCATGATTGTAAATACTTGCTTAACTGGCTAACAGAACAATCAGGTGCTGTAAGTGTTACACATTATTATTCTTCTGCAGCTAGAAGTGAATGGCTTGGAATACTAAGGAACAATGGATGTCTATTTCTGTATTCTCGAATGTTGAGGAGAGAAGGATAGAATGAAGAAAAGAAGTATTGATGATATAAAGACATAAAGAAATAAAACCTCTCCTCAAGAAACTTACATAAAATTAAGACCTCCAAGAAACAGTGTAATGGTGGAAAAAGTGCTGACTCTAGAGTCAGAGGAACTGCCTTCCAATCCAAACTCTAATGCTTAGAATCATAGTCTTGAGGCCAGGGAGAATCTTTAGAGCCTTTGAATACAATTCCTTTATTTTACAGATCAGTGAATTGAGGCAGAAAAGGTTAAGGAATTAGTCAGACATCATATAACTTGTACATATCTGAATCAATGTTTGAACCCAGATTTTTCTCATTCAAAATCCAGTGCCTTCTCCATTATGTCATGTAGTTTTATCTGTGTGAAATAGAAGTTTATTCTTCCTAGAATTCAGTTTCTTCATTTGTTAAATGAGAAGGTTTAATTCTGAAGTTCCTTCTTGCTCATGATCTCAGGGAAAGAAGATGAGAAAGATAAAAGAATGGTGATGTAATTAGTAACAATATAATGGGAAGAGCACGGAGCCAAGATGGCAGTGTAGGAGCAGCAACATATCACAGCTCTCACATAACCACCTCAAAATACCCATAAAATATGACTCTAAACAAATTCTAAAACACCAAAACGCACACAAATATACTTTCCGCTAAAGTCAGGTTGGCTACAAGGAACCTGCGAGCCTAAACCAGCCCAGCCTGAAATCATGGGTTTGCCCTGGAGGCAGCTGGATGAGAGGAACCTAGCCCTGGCTGGAGCTTCAGGAGAGTGTATCTGTGGCAGCTGTGGTGGTTCCCAGAATTAGGTTAGTGGAGCTCAGCTAAATTGGGGGAAAAAAGCAGGTCCAGCCAAACCTCCTCCAGGGCAAGGAGGCCACAGAAGCGGAGGTCTTGCACCTGCCTCCACACTGTGGCTTCAGAGCTCCTGGCCTGCAGACTGCAGAGGGACCAAGCAATTGTTCAGAGGCCAAGTGCTCTCACATTGAGCGGCCTGGATCCGGATCGCAGTCTTGGGCAGGGGTCCTGGGTTTTTGTGTTTTTTTTTCAGTGAGCCGGAGTTAGGGATGGACCCAGCAGACTCCTAAAAGCTTCAGCAGCTGGGAAAACCCCAGCATTTTGGGACAGAGTTTTCCCCTCTGGAAGCAGAGTTCCATAGAGCTAAAAAAAAAAATAATCACGGACTGACCAACCATGAATAAGCATAAGAAGCAAAGTAAGAACAGCAACCAAACCCTAGATTCCTTCTTTGGGGAAAAGAAGGATCAAGTCAGGGAGAGGGAGGAGGACAACACAGTCAGAGCTCCCATACCAAAAGCTTCCAAGAAACATGAAGATTGTCTAAAAGCTAGAGATCAGCTGAAGAAGGATTTTGCAAACCAAATGAGAGAAGTGGAAGAAAAATTGGGAAGAGAAATAAGAATGATGCAAGAAAATCATGAAAAGAGAGTCAACAACCTGACTGAAGAAATTAACACCTTAAAAAATAGATTAACTCAAATGGCAAAAGAGGCCCAAAAAGCCAATGAGGAGAAGAATGCCTTAAAAAGTCTACTTTGCCAGATGGAAAAAGAATCTCAAAAGCATTCTG
>CM053590.1:35013840-35036803 GCA_028646515.1 Pseudochirops corinnae
TATTATTATTATTAACTACATCCAACTGGAACTTGAGATACACAGGCACTGTGGTAGGGACATCCATCCTGCCCTACTGGAAAGTCAGAGGGGTGAGGGGGGAGTACATAGGAGACAATAGATTGGGGGAGGCGTTATCCAATGGGACGGCTGTTTTGGGGTGATGGGTAGGGGAAAGATGGGGAGAAAATTTGTACCTCAAAATTTCGTGGAAATGAATGATGTAACCTAAAATAAAAGTTTTAATTAAAAAAAAAGAATATAATGGGAAAAAAAAGAATTATGGCAATAAAATACCTATATTTTGTTTTTCAGTATACTTCCTGAAAAGAAAGTCACCATTAGCAGCTCAGCCTCACTAGAATTTTCCCAGGGCTCAGTTTTATTGTTTTTTATAAGAAAATAAGAGTATGACCTGTTGAAAAAGCATTCCATTTACTGTGACAACAAAATGTGGTTTGGCTGACTAGGCCTGACTTTTGTTAGCCAGTAAAAACTGCCTAATTCTGAGAAGGTATGAATGAAATGACCAGGTATGGCAGTGTCATTGAGCCACATGGTATCATCTTTCTGTCCTACCTTTTTTTCTTACTTTTTTGAGTGATTTGTGAATGTCATTATATGTTGTAACCATACTGTAAGTTGCTATGTACTAAACTGTCCTATCTAAGACTGGGCAAAAGAGGAAAGAGATGTTGGAGCTTAGAGAAAGTACCCTCTAGCAGAAAGGACTCAGGGCACTTTTGGCTAAATTTAAATGTAGATAGTCCTTCCATTTTGAAAACTGACAGTATTCTAATGAAATGCAAATCTTTTAAATCTTCCAAGACTCAGTTTTATTTGTTGATTTGTTAATTAATGAATCATTAGACTTCTAATATATCTATTTTTTCAATAGTTATGTTATTCTTTTTTTTTTTTTTTTCCAAAATCCAATTCCAAGGCTCCTTGTTAACTTAGAGATCTCAAACAGTGTTTTATTTGGAAATAAGATCTGGTAGATTTTACCAATTTGTGAAAGCATAAAGAATTTCTCCTGTGGTGCTCTCTACTTATTATCTTCTAACGTATAGCCCAATTCAGAAAGGCTTATCCACTGAGTTGACAGAGGCCATATTGTATAAATGCAACACTCAAGTCAGGAAGACCTGTTCAGGTATTGTTCAAGTATTTATTAGTTGTTGCCAGCAAAGAGATTCCTGCAATTTTCTTCTGATCAATCATTCAACCCCCAACTGTCTGTGGGCCAAGAGCTCTAGAATCTGCTGCTGCTGCTGCTGCCTCCACCTCTGCTCCCTTGGGGCTAGGGCCAGAACTCACTCCTCTTTCACCCAGGTCCAACAGAATTTTCCAACTGACCTTCTATGTTTTATTTGATATTTGTGGGTTGAAAAGTCTGGAAAACATGACAATTGCTAGTGATTCAGTCCCCTGAGGTCTGCTCTGGCCCTATCTATGCTGGTATAGCCCACACTGGACTGCACTCTACTCCCAGTCCAGTGTGATAGACTTTGTCTATCTTCCATGCTGTTTTGGACTAGAGATTTGTTTCACTTGTCATTTCGTGAGTTGCAGCTCTCAAATTTTTTAGAGTCATTTTTAGAGGTATTTGGAGGTTTTGGAGGGAGATCTCAAGCAATATATTTCTCAATGTCTCATGAAACATTAGATTCTATTTGCCCAATTTGAATTTTTAAAGAAATTTATTCAGTGAGCTTTTTGTGACTTTCTAAAATTTGGTCAAGTTTTCTCTTTAAGAGGGTATTTCCATCAGTCAGTTTTGTATCTCTTTCTCCATTTGGCCATTTCTGTCTTTTTAAAGCATTATTTTCTTCAATATTTTTTGCCTCTTTTAGCAAATCATTGTCTTTTCAAAATTTTCTTCCTCTATTCTCATTTCTTTATCTAATTTCCATCTACCACTCATTTCATTTTGAAAATCGTCTTTAGCTCTTCCAGGAATCCTTGTTGGGCTTCTATCAAATTCACATTTTTTTTCCTTTGAGACTGCTTGTTACTGTTTTGACTTCATTGTCTTCATCTGAATTTGTGTTTTGCTCTTCCCTGTCACTAAGTACATTTTTATGATCAGGTCCTTTTTTTTGTTCTCTGCCCATTTTCCCATCCTATTTCTTGATTTTGAACTTTATGTTAAAATTAGGCTCTATTCCCAGGATGGGGCAGGGTTGTAGTTCAGTTTTTCAAACTTCAGTCTTTTTTTACACTGCTCTCTCTTTTTTTGTTTTTTCCAGAGCTAGTTCTGGGGATTTGGAAGTTTTTGATTCTTCTTAAGTGGTATGATCTGGGTACATGAGAGGTCATTGCACACTTGGTTTGCTCTCTGATCCTTACCCAGGACAGGTCCCTGATCCCTTTCTGTTCTGATTGATACTGCTCCGTGGGACTGGAAATAATCCTTTTTCTCAAGGTTACTATTCTGTTGGGGGTCATAAGTGATATTATGATCCCTCAAGCCTTGCAATTGATACTTCTCCTAGGAAGTCCTGCTTCCTCTTGACTGAAAGTTCTCCCCTCTGCCCTTGAATTATGACGCAGATATGGGTATAGGTAATAGATTTGACAAATGTCTGGTCCTGTGTCTAGAGCTAACACAAAGGTCTACTTTATTGTCTTTCTGACCAGTTGCTAGGTTCTCTTATAATCTTTGGCTTGAGACCACACAAAGTTGTTGCTGTTTCCATCACCACCACCTAGTCCCACCTCTGGTGTTTAATCCATGTGGGCCCCGGGCCAGCCTCTAGCCCCTTATCACAAATTTCTCTTTTCTATAGAGATATTCTGATAGATGCTAGATGAATAGCTCAGGACCTAACATGTAAAATGTATATAATAATGCTTGTTTATCAAGTGATTGACTGCTAGGATAATGTAAAGGGAATTATACTTTGGGTAGAAGATTAGCCCCTCTGATCCTTTCTGAGTCTTTGATTCTGTGATTCCCCTTGGGTGACATGCCAAACCAAACCAATTTCCCTGAATATCTCAGATTTTGAAAGTATATTGGCATGAAACCTTGTATCCAACAGCTATAAGGAATCTCAACAATCATCTAATATAGTGAAGAGTGTAGCAAGGTACAATGAGAGAGACAGTGTAGTGAAAATGGAAAGAATGCTTTGTTTGGTATTAGAGGACCTGAGTTCAAAGTTTCACTGCCTATATTACTTTGGAAAAGTACTTTAACCTGTGCTTCAGTTACCATATCTGCAAGAATTGTCCTAGCTGACATCTAAGATCCTTTCCAACTCTGATCCTATGACCCTTTAATTTCATAGATGAGGAAACTGAGACCCATTATGGTGAAATGCAACTTTTCTAAATCATATAGTGGGCTATTGGGAGAGCTTAAACATGAATCCAGATTCTCAGCCAAGTGCTATTTATGATTCAACTCTTAATTTAATACACTATTCTCAAGATTTTTTCAGCATCATATGTGATGTTCTGATGGTGTTTTCTAAGTAGCCTTTCATGTATAGTGTCAATCACATCCTTGATGGTATTAATCATTTAATCTATTGCCTTTAAAGATTTAGACAAACATGATGTTTCATTATTCATTGTTTATGAAAGGGAAAAAAGTGTAAACCACTTATGAAGAGCCTTCCCCAAAATGAATTCTTGCTCAAGGGAGCACTTTGCCTTCTCTAACACTGGATTCAAACTGGATGACCCAAAGCATGTTAACTGGTTGATGTGCTGTTATCATTAAGTTTTTGTTAAAAGGGAACTCAAGATCCTTTGCTCTGTTACAATGATCAGAGTTTTCCTGGTAATTCATTATACAAATTCCATGAATTATCCAAAGTAGGTAGTGAAAATTCATACTCCAAAAAAGGGAAAAGATTTTTTTAAATTGAAGCCAAGGACTTAAACATAAATTATTGTGGTTTACCAGTAACCCACTTTCATAAAATACAAAAGGTGGAAGATATTTAACTATGACGGTATTTGATAGTATATTTCATGCTGTTTAGTCATACTAAATGATGCTTCTGTAATTGGATAATTGTATGCTAGGTTCAGTTTATTACCCTCTTCTTTCTACATTTCTTAGATCTGCATGCTGGAAAAACTGTTTGGACATTTTTTTTTTGTCTGTCTCTGTGGTCTATTAATACCCTTTCATTTTGAAGGTAATAGGCAATCTAGCTTAATGAAGAGTGAGCCAATGTCAGGATCAGGAAGATCTGCAATCAAGTCTTGCCTCTGATACTCACTGGTTATATTACCCTTGGCAAGTGACTTAAAATCTTAGTACCCCAGGATATTCTCTAAGAATTCTCTAAATTCAAGACAATAGGCTTCATCAAGTAATATCCTACATCAACAGAATCTGGTCTGGATTACCCACACATATGTAAGGCATATATACATATGCATGTTATGCATAGACATAAGTGTTAGATAGTTCTTCCACCTAAATTCACAACCTATAATTTCCCATCCATTCACAAAACCTAGAAAGAGGCTGACAGATGGGAGGTAACACTCTTCTTCAACTATGAAAGTCAAATTATTAATGATATAGACCTGCTTGAAGCCTGTCTCTCCATTTGTTAGAAATTTTGGTGACACACATTTGCCTTTTCTAGTCCTATGAGTTATGCTCCTGGATTAGGGGAATCCATGGGATACTGGAAGCATTGTCAGAAAACCTACTAAAATCTTTCTGCCTCTGGGTAAGATTGACAAAGGAATTTATCTCAGACTTGTGCCTAAATCAATGGTATTTGCCATGAGATTCTGAAAGTATATGATAACCTAAGCAATATGACTCACTGCTTCCTATTCTATGCTTCCCACTATTACCCACCCTATTCCTATATTCCAGTTTCCATCTCTAAGGTAACCTAGCCCCAGTGTCACCTCCAGTTGGGTTATTGTTTTACGGTTCTCTGTGCTATGCCTGACTCTTTCTGACCCTATTTGGGGTTTTGTAATAGTAGTGAAATTTGAAGATCCCTTTGTATTGCCAAGCTAACAGGTATTTAGCACTTAGTTTCAAATTAAGCCTCTATAAAGAAACAGAAGGTATGAACCCCTGTTGCTGATGTAACAGGAAGGGGCTGAACAATTGCAATGCTGTGCACAAGCAGTTTCCCAAAAGAATGCTACTGTGAACAGCTTTTAAGGTTCGGATTACACAGTATAGTGAACACTCCATTCATTACATTACAAATCAAGGCAAACATTCACAACAAATCATAATATAATGTTCACAACATTACATCTTATCACAGAAAATCACAATATAGTGTTAATAACAGCTTAACATTCGAATGGCCACACAGTTTTCACTACAGTGTTCACAATATTTAGAATAAGGAATAAAAGAATAATCATCTGGTTTCCCTAAGGGGGAAACCCTCCTCACTTAATCATTCAATCAATTCATAATGTATCAATCTTCAATTCATGGGGCAACTATTAACTTAGTCAGTCACTAATCTAGATTCACAATTACTAAATATGATTAATCACTAAGTACAGTCATTAGAAAATTACACAAACCCTCCACCCCTTGATGTCTAGTAAATTCATTCAATATCCAAGGAGAGGCCTTTTCTTTATCTTGACTCAGGTTGGTCCTCAGATTCCCTGGATCCCCTTCCATGGTCCCAGCTCCTACCTGAATTCACTAAACAGTCACCTGAATTCAGGGGCAGACAGCTCCCAGATCCTCATCCAGTCCTCAAAAGTAGACAGCTACCAGGTCCTTGTCCAGTCCTCCAGGCAGTCCCTGGTACACACTGAAGTTCACAGGGTCCAGCACATCTCAGACCCTTCACCAATTCTGTTGTCAAGAACTCAAGAATCAGCCAGGCCAGGAACAAACAAAGTCTTATGCTGGTCATGCTTCTTCAGTCCTCCAGCAGTTCCGCTGGCCCTAGGACCCAGTAGAAAACTCAGCCTTCCAGGAAGAGAGAGAGGGAAGAGAGAGAGAGAGAGGGAGAGAGAGAGAGAGAGAGAGAAAATACTTCTCTCAGTGATCATCTGCAGGCTGGGCTGCTGCAGCTGGACTGAAAACTGAACTGAGAATTGGGAAGAACTGAGAAGAGAAATGAGAGTGGAGAACTGAGAAGAGAAATGAGAGTGGAGAACTGAGACAGAATTTCTTGGAGCAAGCCATGTGGAGGCTGGATAAAGTGATTTTGACTTTGAGAAAAGAACTTGTAGTGGCAGAGCTTCTTCTGAGAGCCAGACAGCCTCCTGCTGGGAGCTTCTGAGAACCAGCTGGAGCTGCCAAAGACTTCCAAGGGCCAGCTGAGCTGCTGAGGACTTCTGAGGGCCAGTTGGAACTTCCAGAGGAAGCCTGCCTGTGGTGTTGGTACTATGTCTGACTGTTTGGGATCTATGTGGATTTCACAAGCAGAATGTGATTTGAGATGATAGTGACGACCATGTGTGTAAATATTGCAATTTTGCTAAGCTTGATGTGTGTAGATATTGTTGTGGCTGTATTAAGTTTTCTCTTCCCAGAAACAGAAACTGTGAAGGACTTGAGGTAGACTGTACATTGTGAACTTCAGTGTAGAACAGGAATTACAGGGAGAGCTGGACAAAGAACTGGGAGCTGTCTGATTTTGTACTCGTGTGTCAGTTGGTTAGATTCAGGCAGGAGTTGGGGCCATGGAAGGGGAACCATGAAAGCTGAGAGCCTGCCTTGAGGCAAGATGAAAAGACCTCTTCTTTGGTATTTAATGCTGACAGATGAAATTGTAACTTACTTGTGACCCGAGGGGCATATGGCTTTTGTATTTTCCACTACCCCTTAAGAGGGTATTGAGTAGTGACTGATGATATTGTAACTTAATTGTACCCCATGGGTGGAGGACTTTGAGTTTTGCACTTTGTGATTGAATTAAGGAGGCTTGCCTCCTTAAGGGTGACTGAATGATTGAATTGAATTAAGGAGGCTTGCCTTTGTTCAAAACTGTGTCTACTTTGATGAAAACTATGTGGCCATTTTAATGATAAGTGGTGAAGTTATAACATTCTGAAAGCTGTACTTTGCTTTCTGTGAATGTTTTGCTTTAATTTTCTGATGCTAAATAGAGTGTTTGCTATATACTATGTAATCAGAAACTTGAAGCTATTCATAGCAGTAGACTTCTGGGCAGCTGCTTGTGTTTGACTTTACAGGTTTTCCTTGCAAAGATACTGGAGTTGTTTGCCATTTCTTTCTCCAGCTCATTTTATAAATGAGGAAACTGAGACAAACAGGGTTAAGTGACTTTTCCAAGGTCATACAGCTAGTAAGTGTCTGAGGTCAGAACTGAATTCAGGTCTTAGGGATGTCAGATCTAGCTCTCTATTTATTGTGCCAACTAAAGGCACTTCCAGTTTGGTACCACATTTTATTTTTATCTCTGTACTACATTATTCATAGATGACCATTAGGCATTTCATAGGATCATAGCAAAGAAATTTGTATGAAGTCACAGACCTGCTAAGTTGGAGAACAGGGATGTGAACCTAGATCCTCTGACCTCAAATACATTTTTACACTTCATCCTATAGCCTTAACTTTCTAACAGACAGAGAAAGCACAAGAATTGGACTCTTGGATGCAACTTGGTCTGCATCTGTGTTCTGATAAAATACTGATAACTTATCTACCCAAAATTCTCCGTATTGCATTTTCCACCATAGTGCTCTCTTGAACTCCATGCCCCATCATATACAGGCATACAAACATATGTATATATATATACTTACACATATGCATATACCCTGATTGCTACTTTGGGAAGTACGCTCTATTCAGATACAACTGAAATAAGACCTTTTGGCAGTTAAAGCTGCATAAAAATGGCAGGTTTATTACCATCTCATTGCCAGAGACCTTATGTGTAGTGATACAAGCATATATGGATTCTTGAAACTTAAATATATCTGGACCCTAGAAGCAATTAACTGCTGGACCACCAGGTAGGACCTTTCCCAGTAATCTCCTTTTTCACTATAATTTTGTTCTATTTTGTGTGCCCAGATCCACAGAGTCACAGAAGAAAAGAATACCAACATCAGAAGGTACCTCAGTAACTGTGGAATCCAAGTTATATCCAAAACAGAAGAAAAAAGAATACTCAATACAACATAAAATGTAAATCTGCAGTCAACCTCTCTTTCAAAATACCCAGTGGCAGGAAAACTACTACCTATGAAGGCCATTCATCTCACATGTGGATAACTCATTTTTAAGAGAGGTTTCCTTTCGTCAAGCTTAACTTTATTTTCTTTGCAATATCTACCCAATGTACTTAGTTCTTACATCTGAAGGCAAATAGATCCAGTTTAATACTTCTTAAAAATGACAGGTGTATTCAAGTTCTCTAGTGTTTGCATAAATTTGGATTCAGTGATGTGGTCGGGAGATATTTGGTTAAGAACTTTGAAATTCCAAACTTGACCAAAAAGCATGAAGGTGTTTTCAAAGATGTGGATGCATAAGGGGGGAAAGTAGCCCTTAATACCAACTCCAGAATTGCTTTCTGGGTGGGTTAAAGGATTGGAAATATTCCTTTTGCTATCCAGAAATCCAGACTAAAAGCTCTTATTCTAATCATCAGGAGTGGATAATCTTATTTACTTCTAGATAAAATGGGCTACTTTGAGTTAAAATATATTCATAATATCAAAACTATCCTTTACCAATTCTCCCTGAACTCTTCTGACCCACTCTTTGCTTGGGAGATTCTGAGACTTGAATCGTACTGCCTGACAAGGATAGACTAGTTTGACTAGTGGTGTCTTTTTTATGTCTTTAATTTTGAATTTCTATTAATTTCTATTACATGTCCCTAAATCTTCACTTCAGAATATAAAACATGTACATTTCCTTCAATCCATCATGACATACCTTGGAGGTAGATGGATGATGCAGTGGAAAGAACATTAGGTTCGGAGTTAAGAAGAATGGAACTAAATATTCACCTAATAGCTTTGTGACCTTGCGCAAGTCATGCAAGTACTCTGAGCCTCAGTTTCCTCATAATCAAAATGAAGGCCATTATTTCTAAGACTCCTCCCAGTTCTAATCTATGAATCTATTACTCTGTGGTCCTTTTAATAACTGTGTGGCCCTCCTTGGACATGTTCTAGCTTAGCAATGTCCTTCTTAAACTACAATGCCACAAACTGAACAAAATACCTGAATTTGCTCTGACAAGGATAGAAGACAGAGCGGAAAATCAATTCTTGGACATTACACCTTTCTATATGTACACCAATATCACACTAACCTTTTAGCTGCCACATCTCACTGTTGCCTAATATTCAGCTTTCTACTGAGCATTCCCCCCCATTATGGTCTTTCTTTTCTAGGAAACTATTGTCTATCCATGTATCTCCCAATTTGCATTTGTGAAGTTGATTTTTTTTAAACTGAAGTGTAAGACATTTTCTCTATTAAATTCCTTCTGCTTATATGTGTTTGGCTTCTTAGAAACTGGTCTTCACACAAGTCATGTAAAACTGACTAGTTGAAAAAAAGTCAAACGATGTACCCGTGCTTACATCACTGGGATATGTCTAAGACAAAACTTGAATTCAGGTCTTCTGAACTATGAGGCTCTCTGTTCACTTTACAAAACTGCCTTGATTTTTCCAAATAAAACATTAAAAAACTACCCTTGTCTTCCAAAAATTTTCTTGCCATTTTCACTTTATTTTAATTTTTAACATTTCTGATACTATTCCTATGATACAGTGTCATGCTTTCATATCCCTCTTCCACTACATACTTTTGTTTGGATGCACAAGGGGCAAGGTAAAGTTGATGAGGCAGAAGAGTATCAGCCTACACCAGTATCTTTCAGGACTCTTCAAGTGAGTCTTCCTTGAACCTGCGGAGTTGCAATGAACTTCATTATATAGTGGATATTCCTTTATTTTAACTCCCTATATGAGTCAGGACTTTTATATGATGGCCTCTCAATTGTCAGAAAGTGAAAGCTATCGAGGTTTAAAAAAAATCTCTTCACACGTGTTTGGTCTATATGAATACACTAGTTAAATATAGAAATATTTGGTTTTGATTGGGTTGCTATTTGCTTTTTAAATGAGAATAATAGAAAAAATATGCCAATATATTAATTTCATTGGATGTTCAACCATTCACAAGAATCTGGCTTTCAAAATATATAAATACTAAGTCAATTAATGAAGTGATGTATCAGGCACTTTTTTAGATTGAACATTATTGACTTTCCTTTTTCTTTTTCTTTCCTTGTCTTATTGGTCTTGACTTACTTTGTCTTTTCTTTCTTTGTTGTTTGATATGACAATTGTTTCTTTACATATCCCAATATTTTTCTCTATTAGCAAGTGTTGCAATTTTAAAATATATTTTCCATGTACAAATATCAAAAATGATACAAAATGGTAACCTGAAAAAGAATTAGCCTTGGTGTATAATTTTTAAGTTGATTCTTAAAAGCATTTCCTATGCTTTCTACTACTTATTTTCCAACTTTGTCCCTAGAGAGTCATGCTTTATAACAAAGAGGGAGAAAACATAATTCAGTAAAGATTGTGTAACATGATAATCCAATCCAACATTATATTTAGGACTTGGTTTGGAAATTTGGAATTTCCCAGTTTAACACATTCCCTTCTCAATAGCATTCATCAATAAGTCAAAGACTGAATTTGAAACAAAAGTAGAAAGAAATGGAGATTTATTTTGTTGTTTTTTTTTATTGGTGGTTATGTTAGTATTGGTGGTGGTGATATTTCTTTGATGTATTTTTCTTTCAGTATACAAAAATGACACAGAGTCTTGACATTTTGCAATGACTTTCGAAGTGAAAATCAAAATTAAGGAGGTAGCATGCACTGATCTTCATAGAAGAACATTAGCATAACATGTTTTACTAAAGTCAGATGACTCAAGAATGGTTAAAACTATGTCCTTTCTAATGGTTTTACACTATGAAATTTATTGTGAACTTAAGGTGTTTTTATAGCCCTCCTAAATGTTTATGTAGAATAAATGAACACAATTTTCAAGAAATTCTTGCCTTCCCTCAAGGTCTCCCCAGAATGCAATGCTATATAGGTATCAGCATTTTTAAAAATGAGTCTCCAGCGAGGGGTCTTCAATCTCTTCAGAGATCTAATTTATGTGGATTTCCTTTTCTTGATTGCTTTCTCTTTGCAAAAATTTTGCTATTCCCATTGGTTCCAAAATAGACTGGCTTAGCTGATGCTTTAGGAAATTGTCTCTTGGTCACATAGAATTGAGTAATAAAAATGTTCTATGTAGAAAATTATGTATAGTGTTGCACTATTTGATAGTCACTGAATTTTCCATTTGTTGACAATGGATGTTCTGAGCAAGAAAAAAATGTAATAAAAATCAGAAAACTGAATGACTGAATGGTGATCAGAAATGGACATAGTTAAAATTGAGTATTTTTAAAAATCTGATCACAAATGTTACATTTGAAAGGGATTTTCCTGGTTTTGTTTTGGAAAAAAAATGTATGCACACACACATATACTCACCTATTTATTTATTCATTTGTATCCTTCCAAAATATTTTAGTTCTTAGCCATCCACAAGTGTCTAGGTCTCATAACATGTAAATATTCATTCAATTAAGTAAGTGATGTATTGGGCATTTTCCATTGGGAGTGTTATTGTCTTTTCCTTTTCCTTTCCTTTCCTTGCCTTGAAACCCTCAATAAGTAATCTGTTTTGATTTTTGATATAAAAGAAAATACTATATTTTCCAACATAATTCCAGTGAGCATACTCCAGGTTGTACGTGTACAGGCCAAGACAAGACTAACTTCAGGTTCAAGCTAATGAGTGGGTCCATATCCACTCAAAATAAATGTCTTGTGAGCTCTTACCAATGAATTGAACTTTTTTTTTTGTTTTGCTTTTTGGAGGGGGGAAGGCAGGGCAATTGGGGTTAAGTGACTTGCCAAAGGTCACATGGTTAGTAAGTGTTAAGTGTCTGAGTACATATTTGAGCTCAGGTCCTCCTGACTCCAGCGTTAGTGCTCTATTCACTATGCCACCTAACCTGCCTCAATTTAACTTTTTTGATTAGCCAGAGAACACAATTATTTCAAAGGATAGGGATTAAATGAAATTTAAGAAAAATAGCAAAAAAACACTTCTCACATAAACTAGGGAAGAGAATAAGAACAAAGGATACATACAGAGAGGTGCACAAAATGAATCAATGTCTACAGGGTACATTAGGGGATAACACAAACATAAAGATCACATATTACCAAGGCACTTTTTCTGGAGGGTGTAAGTGTGCCTTGAAACATACCATTGAGGTGGCATCTCATATCACTGATGCTGTGGGTCCTCTGATGCCTTTTGGTGTTGTCATTGCATTCCTCTCAAATGTGACCACTTTGATGATACTGGGAAAAGTCTTATGAGTTACAATTTTCATTTTTCCACATAGTAATGTCAGTAGTTGAACTTTATGATTTTTGATTTCTTTTCCCTGTTTACCTTCTCATGCTTCTCTTGCTTCTTGTATTTGAAAGTCAAATTTTCTGTTCAGGTCTATGATTTTCATCAAGAATGCTTGAAAATCCTCTATTTCATTGAATGACCATATTTTCCCCTGTAGCATTATACTCAGTTTTGCTGGGTAGATGATTATTGGTTTTAGTCCTAGCTCCTTTGACCTCTGGAATATCATATTCTAAGCACTTCAATCCCTTAATGTAGAAGCTACTACATCTTGCGTTAGCCTGATTGTGTTTCCACAATACTAAAAACGTTTCTTCCTAATTGCTTGCAGTATTTTCTCCTTGACCTGGGAACTTTGGAATTTGGCTATAATATTCCTAGGAGTTTTCTTTTTGCGATCTTTTTCAAGAGGCTATTGGTGAATTCTTTCAATTTCTATTTTGCCCTCTGGTTCTAGAATATCAGGGCAATTTTGCTTGATAATTTCTTGAAAGATGGCATCTAGGCTCTTTTTTTTTTTTAATCATGGCTTTCAGGTTGTTCAACAATTTTTTAATTATCTCTCCTGGAGCTATTTTCCAGGTCATTAGTTTTTCCAATAAGATATTTCACATTGTCTTCTATTTTTTTTCATTTGTTTGGATCTGTTTTATAATATCTTGATTTCTCATAAAGTCATTAGCTTCCAATTGCTCCAATCTAATTTTGAAGGAGTTATTCTTTTTAGTGAGTTTTTGAAATTCCTTTTCCATCTGGCAAATTCAGTTTTTTAAGGCATTCTTCTCCTCACTGGCTCTTTGGGCATCTTTTGCCATTTGAGTTAGTGTATTTTTTAAGGTGTTATTTTCTTCAGTCTCCTTTTTAGGTCTCCTTTAGCAGGCTGTTGACTCACTTTTCATGATATTCTTGCATCATCCTCATTTCTCTTCCCAATTTTTCCTCCACTTCTCTTACTCGATTTTCAAAATCCTTCTTTAGCTCTTCCATGGCCTATAACCAGTTCATATTTTTCTTGGATGGTTCTGACTTTGCTGTCTTCCTCCAACTCCATGCCTTTATCCTTTTAGTCCTCCAAAAAAGGATTCTATGGTTTGATTATGTTTCCTGGGTTTGCTCATCTTGCCAGCCAGTTACTTGGCTTTTGAGCTCTTTGACATGGTAGAACTCTGCTTCCAGAATGGAGAGAGCTTTGTTTCAAATTGCTGGGGTTTTCACAGTTGATGGAACCATTAGGAGGGTGCCCTCTCTATAGCCCTCACAAACACTGGCTCACTGGCCACACACCCCAGGACCACCACCCAAGATCATGATCTAGATCCAAGCAGGTTAAACCAAGAGTGATTACCCTCTGAATGTTCATGTGGTCCTCCTACAATCTGAAGGCCAGGAGGTCCTGATGCAGCCACTTCATTCCAGCCATCATATGTCCTCTGCTTCTTGCCCATGGATAGGAGCCAGACAGTGCTCTTCTGCTCCCCCCCCCCCCATTTCAACAGAGTTTCACACTGACCTTTTACTTTGTCTTTGGTGTTTCTGGTTTGAGAAGTCTGGAAACCACCACAGCTGCTGTTGATTCACTCTCTTGAAGTTTGTTCTGGCTGCTGCTGGTCAGGGCCACCCTGGGGCCAGAAGCGTGTGGCTTGTGAGGGACTGTGCTCGGCTCCCAGTTCAGTGTGAAACACCTTTCCTGTCCTCCTGCCAGGCTGTCTTCAGTGGAAGATTTGTTTCTCTGTTACTTTGTGGGTTCTGTAGCTCTAAAGTTAGTTTAGAGTCATATTTTTACATGTATTGGAAGTGATTGGAGTGGGAATTCATGCCAAATTTGTGCTTCTACTCCGTCATCTTCCCACATAGCATTTTTAAGGTGTATGGGGTCAACAATGAAGGTACTCCCAGCTAACTGTTATGTTCAAATTTAATTCTATTTCTGAACCACATTTGCTTGTCTGTTTTCTATATCTATAAAACAGAAACCTCAAGGTAGTTAAGATACAGAAAGTCTATATGACTCTTTAACACCAGTGACAATGACCTCCTTCCTGTTTCATGAACAAGACACTGCATCTCACAGTTCCAGACATTTTCTCAGCCTGTCCCCTAACCTGTAATACTCTCCCTCCTCATTTCTGTTTCCTGACTTCACTGGCTTTCTTTAAGTTTCAACTAAAATCTCATTTTCTACAGGAAGCCTCCCATACCCTCTTAATTTTAGTTTCTTCCTTCTGTTAATTATTTCCTATTTATTGCTTGTACATAGTAGTTTTTTACTGCCTTTTGCATTAGATTGTGAGCTCCTTGAGGGTAGGGAATCTTTTTCCTCTGTTTTTATCCCAAGGGCTTTGCACAGTACATGAATCATAGTAATATGTTTAATTATTTAGCAAATAATTATTGATCGATTGGAATTCACAATTTGTAGTATTTTGGGGACCTAGAATGCTTTGTTTCTTCTACAGAAATACATATATAAAGAACACCAGGTTCAATAACCTCCCTCAAAAAGACTATGACTCTTATGACTGTATCATTATGAGGAAATGGAAAATTGGGGAATTTCAATATAAATATCATTCTTGAGGATTTTGCAATAACATTAAAAGTTTAACAGAGATTCTGGAATCTGTTTTAACTTTGACAGGTAGGTAATAACAGAGAAAAAGATTAAGAAAAGCTCTTTCCTTAGTTACTGAGTAGTTCAACTATCAAGGAGAAAGGGATGAAAAAAAAGAACTTTTCTTATGAAGAAACCTTCTTCAGTGAATTCTTGAAAGGGTTTCCTTGCTTTGCTGAGAGCTAGATGACAGAACTATTTGAGAATTGAAGAAAAGCTATGATAGATGTGCCTCTATAATATTTTTAATGACTGATATATAATAAATACATATTTGTGTTATTATTTTACATTATAAATTAATTTTACAGGCAGAGACTTTGGAGTTAATTTAAATCTAATGGATTGGGCAGTTTGATTTAGAGACAGATGAGTGAAAACTTATGATGAAAGAGGTTTCTTCATTTTAATACATTATATTAATTAACATGGCAGGGGCCTCATAGTGAATATATTAACTAATGAAAGAAATGTTGCAGATATATTTATGAGTTGTTATTAGAATATACTCTTTGTAGACTTTTCTGTTCAATTGTTGGTGGAAAACTCAAATAGTCATGAGCTCTATCCTGGTGAAAAATTACCAGAAAGCAGCTCAGTGTTCCAGCTTCAATAATTTTCTTTCCCAGTATTCTCAAAAATTCCAGAAGTTCTGTGATGTAAATGATGTGGAGATTCCCTTCAATAATCCAAATAATCACTCATCCATGTCCACCCTTGTGATGTAACACTCATGCATGTCCTCCTCTATTTTTAGGGACTCCTTTAATTTCATTGGATGTCATAAGAATATGATTAAAGTACATACTATACACTGGTTATCCTTTCCTACTTCCATCTGACCAAGACATCTTGTTTATTTCTTCATATCTTTCTTTTAATGGCATTTATTCCATGGTTTCATTGAGGGGGCTCAGTGGATGGAGTACTGGGCCTGGAGTCAGGAAGACTCATCTTTGTGAGTTCAAATCTGCCCTCTGACACTTACTAGCTGTGTGACCCCGGGCAAGACACAACCCTGTTTGCCTCAGTTCCTCATCTTGAGAAGGGAATGGCAAACCATTCTGGTATCTTTGCCAAGAAAACCCCAAATGGGGTCACAAAGAGTTTGAAATAACTGAAAAACAATTCTTTGGCTTCCTCTTACTAAGTTTTTTCATAATTGTTGTAGTTTGTCCCAACCTTTTATCGCCTTTCTCTATGTATTGTCTTAATCTTAGGCTCTTGTGTAACAGGCAGTTGGAGAAAGATGAAGTGAAGAACATCCTAGCAAATGTTTTTGTTCTCTTTTCAGTCAACAGTGCTCTCATGAATATACATTGTTTTCCCCAAAAATGTTCCTGCTAGAAACGATGTTGGTACCGACCAAAGGAATTCACTTCAGTGTTTCATAGCAGTCCATAAGAAGAGTAAGAGAAAGTATTGCTACCCACAAATTCTAAGAAAGCTCCAATTTATAGGAATCTAATAATTCTGCTACAGCTCAAGGGCATTAAGAGTTGAAGCAGGCAAAATGAGAAAGAACTCTTCTGCTAGAATTAAATGTTTCAGGAGGAGATGTGAGCTCTAGAAGCACTCCATAATTTCTTTAATACCAATCTTAGTGTCAGTTTGTTCCATTTTTTTTTTTATCATATGCTAAAACATATAATGGAACACACACATCTTGGGAAGATGGAATATTCTTTTCAGGGATACTCTTAATCTTGCTCACATTGTCGAAATCTTCATTCCTAATATTTCACTCAAAAGAAAAATCTCAATTTATCTTTTTTAACAGAACCATCCTCTCATGCCTGATAACATTGACCATTATTTTTAAATTTTTAATAAATATTAAAACTTTTTAACCTTTTGTTCCTAGTACAGATGACATGCATGTGCTCATCTACCAACTTGGACCCATGAGACTCTAGGTAGCATTTCTCCCATTTGCTCCTTACACTCAGTATCTATCAAATATCATCTTCCATAATGGCAATGCCCTTTCCAACCTACTAGTCCTAAGGCAATGATTTATGGATTGTAGGAAGGCCTAAATGCTTGTCATACATCATTATCCATGGAATTGTGTTTTTGGTATATTCTTTCTCTGTCACCACTTCAGATCCATAACTGTAGAGCACTGGCCCTGTTATTATTGGCAAAGCCACAGAGAGACCAAGGGGCAAACATACATTCTTTCCTTGTTGACTTCCAAGGTCAAAGTAAAAAAATCTTACTCAAACAGAAGAGATCAAAGGGCTGTTGAACATTGCTCTGTTCTCCACTTTACTAGGTAGTAAAATTACTACCTTCCAACATATTTTGCACATATTGATGCAGAACTTGTATTTGTACCAAATACTAGATGTCTGAGGGACACCCTCCCTGTTTGTGCAAATTGCATACACACACATGCACATATGTACATCCATCCATCCATCTATCTATCTATCTATCTATCTATCTATCTACCTATCTACCTATCTATCTCTCTGTCTATCTCTATCTATAGATGTGTGCAGTACATATATAAGCATATATAATATGTATGGATATATAGTATATGTGTGTGCATATATGAATAAATATTTACATATCTGTGTATATTCATGTTGTCATGCCTATAATTATAAACCAGTACTGAGTGGGGATCATTTTATTTAAATATCCCACTTAGTACCTGGATCTTTATAGTTTGCTCAATAGTCGTTACTTAATCTATTTTTAATAACCTTAGGAATATAAGAATGAGGTTGCCTGAGTATTTCTGTTTTGTTTCTCATACCCATCCATTGCCAACAAAATAATCTTTGAAAAATCATTTCATAAAGTTATTCTGCATCCCCTTCTCCAAGGAATATTGTCCCTGGTAAAACAGTTCAGCAAGCCACTTCTCCTTGTATGGGTCATTGGGGGATTTTCTTTGGACAAGACACCTACTATGAAGAACTGAAGAAATAGAACACAAAGGAAGAACAGCTGCCTACCCTGGCTTTAATTTAAACAGACCACCACACACTAAGAACATCTAGAGTCCACATGAGGACTACTCATAAAGTTATAATTTACTGAAGCATGCACCATATTAGCCAACAATTGCTAGTAAAGGATAATGACATCTCATAAAGAGAACAGTTTCCTCCAAATCAGGAAATGAACTGGCAAGGGTAGCAGGCAAGAAAATGACCTGAGCTTTTTCGAGAATCCAGCCAAATCTGCAGCAATCACTTTGCAATGAAGAACAATTAAAATGTGACTTGATAATAAGGCCAGGACTGACTGGAAAAGGAGAAGAGGAAAAAAAAAATTGCAAACTCTGGAAAAAAAGACAAACAGATTAAACTGAGTCTCATAGAGACTCACCTGATTTGCTAATTTATTTATAAGCATCTTTGAAGTGTTTTCACTTTCAGATTCCCAGTAGGGATTTTTCCAATCAATATTTATGTTACTTCCATTTTCAAAACAGGTAACTTTCAAGGGCTGATGTATGTAGGCAGAGGATCATGTTATCTTATGACAGACACTATCTATGGGAAATATCTATGTGTATGTTATTCAACCACTGACTGTGGTGAATTATAAGTAGGAGTTACATTTATACTGACATAAATTTTAGTTTAGCAGTAAAACTTTTAATGGCTATCAAATTTATGCTGAACTATATAAAAAATTACTAGGACTTTTGTCCTAGGTGAAAGATATGAATCCAGTCTTAACTCTGCTTGTTGCCTTTTAAATGCTGATTGTACTAATTAATAATAGCAGCCTCTAATGCTTGAAATCAGAACAGAATGAGAAATGATGACGTACAAAAGGTAGGCCATTCTTACCAGCTTAATACTGTCTAATCTTTGTTTTTAAATCAAATCATTTCCCTACCTGTGAGGTACTGAAGACAGGGAATGGAGAAGAAGGAAGAGGAAACTGAATCTGAGAAAAAGTGGCATCCCAAATATTTTTCTAAACCATAGAAATATAAAGCCTTCTTGAAATAATTTCGTAGGATGTGTTCCCCAGCTGAAGCTCCAGCAGTTTATTATAGCTGTCTGGGTAAGACACTATATATTTCAGAGGCTAACTCAAACATTGGCAAAAGGAAATCTCTAGGCAGATAAATGAGTCTGAGATAAATGACACCAGACATCATATAGTAATAGCCATGTTGACAAAACTGTATGGCCAAATAGGGTCATAGTTGATAGAACTGTACTTAAGACCATCTCCAACCCTTTTGGGGAGTTATAATATATCTGGAGCCCCAGTATGTCATCTGTTTCTTCTCCAGGCCAGATCATCAGAATGGCCTTAGGTTCTTGGCACAAATATAACCAATTAGGCTGACTACAGTAATTGTAGCAGAAACTACCAAAAGGCACTGTGGAGTATATAAATAAATTACCCATTAAACGACTTACCTTCATTCATGCTAATCAGATTACTTAACTTTCCTTCTCTATATTGTGGGCACGTTGTGCCCCTTTTCCCTTTGATTTGTTTTTTAAATACTTTTTTAATAAAAGTACTCCAAAATGAGCATTTATATATATAGATAGGAGAAAGTAATCAAAGATTGATATGAAACAATAAGTCTTCATCTGTTATCATTTGCATTTTAAATGATACAAAATTTTCACATTCCCTTCAAAATTGTCTGACTTGTCTGTGCTTCCTTCAAAACTTTTCTTATTCATAACGACAACAATTTCAATGTCCTTTTTTTGTATTACCACTGATAATCTCTTATCTCTCAACTCATGTATCCCATTAAAAACCCATAGAAAAAGAAAATGAATGGAATCAATAATCATAGTCAACCAAGGATGAATCCACATAATGACCACGGCAAAAAATGTGTGATTCACTCTTCTCTTTCAGACCATTGTCTTTATATTAGGAGGTGAACATGCTTCATCATAGGGCATTTGGAGGTAATTCTTTATTCAAAACTCAAGTTTTTCACATTTTTTTTCTTTACAATGGTTTTGAACTTTTATACATTATTCTGAATTAGTTGATGTCACCATAGCATTTCACAATATACACTGTTCTCTGAAATGGTAACTTTTGTTATTTCTTGATGAACAATTATAATCCATTATTTTCATTTACCAAAAGGTATTCAGCAATTTCAATTCACTTAAAATAGATTTTTTTTTTTCATTTTATTTTCTTTATCAGGACCAGGAAGTTTGTTTTGCTTGGGACTATTTCCTACCCAGTGTTATCATCCTCCTTGACTTCCCTCTATATAACCCCTATTTGTTTCCCTTTGAATTCCTCTTATTTCTATTCATCAGTTTGCATGTGTATTTCCCAGACTTTTTTTTTGTCTAATTCATATAAGAGTCATGGTTATCTGATGCTTATTACTCTCATTCCTTTCTCTGCAATTGCAAACTATTATTCTCATGCATGTTAATCACAGGAAATGGCAAATTCTCCTCTTCTCCCTCCTTCTAAAGTATTCCTCTTTTTATCCTCCCTTCTTTTTTTCCTCTTCAAACTAGCAAAAGAGAACAAATTCACCCAGATCCTCTGTTAACTATTAAATTCCCTCAATACCCTTTGAAACTGCGTAAATTCTGAAAGAATACATTTCTTTAATCCCTATTAGAATGTTAGCACCACAGCCTTATATAACCTCTTTAATTGTTCAAAGAAATTTACCTTTCTAGGTTTCTTATGCACACACACAGAGGCACGACAACATGCACTTACAATTATAATTATTCATTGATTTATTTCTGTTTTGTACCAGTCAATACCTTTAAAGTCTACTCATTCCTTCAGTTCCTAAATTAAGACCCTTTGTCATAGACTGTGTTTCATGTTATACTTTTTGGGTAGGATGCCAAGCTTAGTCTTAGAGTGAGTCACTTTAGCACTGACCTGATCTCTATTTGCTGGAGTTAGGCTCCCCTAGAACTTTGTAGTCAAGTGCTCTGATTCTCCAAAGGTTTCTGTGGCATCTCAAGTGAGAATGCTGAAGACCTTGAGGTACCTGCCTGGTAAGATTGTCTTTGTCTGAATTCTGACAGCTGTATCAGTCTCTAGGTCTCTTTGTAGTTTAAAAGGTCCCTGCTTTGGGCTGATGACCAGAATAAGTTTATTTTTTAACAGTTCACCCCTCTTATTTCCTTCTGATATATCCCTGCAGGATACATGCCACTGGCCATTTTCTGACCTTACTGGGAGACTATAGCCTAATTTGCTTCTGCTAATACTTTCTGGCAGCCCCCTTCTCTATTACCTGTGAGATACTGAATATTTGGTGTAGTTCTGGAGCAGGAATAAGTCATTTACCATACATTCTCATAATATTATTTGATCGTTATTAAATCTGGTATAAACTTCAGGGTTATTGTTGTATGTTTTTTTAGGGGGAGGGAGTTAGTAAAATTTTCTTTATTTCTGGCTTAGGTATGTGGGAGCTAGGCAATCTGTCTCTCATGGACCATAACTGTGGCTAGAAGCCCCAATTATTTGTTTTAAATTGAGAATACTATAATCCCCCACTCCTTAGATTTACCTAACATTCCACTAAGGGAAAAGGTACATGGGGATAATCCCTATCATCACAGTGATTTATTTGCTTTTTGGGGGATTATATATATGTATGTATGTATGTATGTATATATATATATATATATATATATATGTATATTTTTTACTATTGAATAACTGGTTCCTTTTCTTGTATGTGTCCATTATATATGGAAAAAAGGGTCAGAGTACTCAGGTAGTGAGAGTGGTAAAATAGATGGACAACCTAAGTATGGCACTACTATTCTTCAAACACTAAAAGGCCCAATGAAAGACCTTCAACAATTCAAGTATATGATCTACTGAGGATTGATTGAATGGCATGGAAATGAAACACAGAGGATAAGGAGGTAAAGATGTACAATGATACATAGTAAAGTATTCAAATCAGTGGATTCTTGGGCCTTCTCAAGTACCAGAGAAAGGAAGGGAAAGGAAGATCACAATGGAGAGCTGGTATGGTTTTGCAGAAAATGTATTGGATGTAGATTTCAATTCTTGTATTAACTATATGCATCTCATCTATGTCTTATTTTCTCACCTACAAAAATAGCAGATTTCTCTAGGTCAGAGATTGCCAAACTTATTTGGTGTACTGCCTCCTTTAAAAAGAAGTTACTCAGTGTCTACCTGGAAATCTACTTTCTTTAAAATTTTAATATTTTTTTTTTTAATTTGCATCATTTCAAAAAAACATTTTTAAAAAATGATGCCTCTTAAATTGAGTAAATTATTGTAAATTTATGGTTTTGTGTATTGAAATTTCAATGATGCAATACTGTGTTATGCAACCATATAGTGTTGTATTGTAAACAAGTCATTACACACACATATTCCTGTCAATGCATGTTGAACTTCCCGACAATGTGCAACGCACTAGCCTGCCAACATTTGCTTGTTAAGACCAGTCAGTGGAATTGACCACAGATTGTCTATAAATTGCATTTTCTGTGTTTATTTGAAAAATAATGTAATCACTAATACTATAACTATGTTACAAAAAGGATGAAACATGTTTGAATGGTTTTTCAAAATTTTCTTATCTTCTTTTCTTATGTTTCCACTACCCTCATAATTTTATTCAATGCCCCACCAAGTTGCACCCAAGGCTACTAATGCCTCCCTCCATCATTCCAGTACCCTGACGGGGTAGTATAACCTGCTTTGGGAACCTATGCCTAGGTAATATGTTAAAGTCTCCTACCATTTTATGTCCTATGATCTTAAGTAGACTGTCTTACTGTATGTTTAATACTGTGAAATGTTTTCTCTCTGTTCCTCATTTTCTTCATCTATAAAATGAGATTAACTAGCTAATACCTAAGGTCCCCAAAACCTAGGATTTT
>CM053590.1:35036903-35051042 GCA_028646515.1 Pseudochirops corinnae
TTATATCCTTTTTTCCCTTAATAAACTTGCCACATTATTTTTAATTTTTAATGGACAGGTAATATTAATGTTCATGATTAAGGGCAACACAATTCACTTGATAATATTTGAGATAATTCAAACATCAGTTATAGCATTTTTTTTTCCTTTATGAATCTTCTGAATTCAAAGACACTTCTTAAAACATGTTTTGTTTAAAATCAATTTGGTAGATGCCTATGGATTACTGATAGATAAATTAACAAAAAAAATGGGAACAGTCTTCAAAATAAGCAATGTAATCTATCAAAGATTAATTTGAAAACAATGTTCCATCACTAATTATCATAGAATTACCAATTAAAACAACTCTGACGTTTCCCATCAGAATGAGATAATTGATAAAGTTGACAAAGGTAGGAAAAGATGGAAATAGTCAAAATTGGAATAGCTTTGTGAAAATAAACACATAATTCACACTGGTGGAACTGTAAATTGGCCCAGCTCTTTATGGAAAACAACTTGGAATTATGCAATAAAAATTACCAAATTGTTATATTCTTTGTTGAAGCTATTCAATTCCTGTGCTTTTACCCTATGAGTTCAATGACAAAAAAGACACAATAAGTGCCAAAATATTTACAGCAACACTATTTGTAAAGGCAAAAGAATGGAAAAAATATTATGTGAACAATAGTCAGGGAACCAGTGGAACAAATTGTAGCATATAATTGTAGTAGGATATTATTGTGTTGCAAAGAATTATAATTATGCAGAATTTCAAGAAACGTGGAGATACAGAATGAATGATGCAGTGAAGAAAAGAGGATTAAAGGTATTGAAAACTATGTATTTTTCAAATTAATTAATTTATTATTTTAAAAAATAATTTATAAATTATTTTTTTAAAAAATAATTAATTTTTGGTTTTCAACATTCATTTTTATGTGAATTTGAGTTCTAAATTTTTCTCCCCCCTTTCCCTCCTTTCTCCCCAAGACAGCATGCAATTTGATATAGGCTATACATGTACAATTATATTAAACATATTTCTACATTAATAATGTGAAAGAACAAGAGATAAAAACCACAAAAAAGAAAACAACAACAAAAGAGACAATAGTATGCTTTAATCTCCATTCATGCCCCATAGTGCTTCTCTGGATGTGGATAGCATTTTCCCCCATGAGTCTTTTGAAGTTGTCTTAGATCCTTGCATTGCTATGAAAAGCTTGGTTTATCAAAGATGGTCATCACACATAGTTGCTGTTGTTGTGTACAAAGTTTTCCTGGTCCTGCCCACCTCACTCAGCATCAATTCATGTAGGTCTTTCCAGGTTTTTTCTGAACTCTGACTGCTCAACATTTCTTATAGAATAATAATATTCTATTGCATTCATATACCAGAAGTTGTTCAATCATTCCCCAACTGCTGGGTATCCCCTCAATTTTTAATTCTTGGCCACCACAAAAAGAACCGCTATAGGGGCCAGAGCCAACATGGTGGAGTAGAAGCAGGAAATTCCATGAGCTCCTGCCACAACCACCTCCAACACCTGTAAAATGACTCTAAACAAATTTTAGAGCTACAGAACCCACAAAGCGACAAAGAGAAACAAATCTCCCACTGAAGCCAGGCTGGCAGACTGACAGGAAAGGTCTATTGCACCAAGTCAGTACTCGAGCACAATCCTGTGTGAGGCACACCAAGCCTGGAGTAGCAATGACTAACAGCTTGGACTGGCCAGAGCAGACTTCAGGAGAGTGAATCACTGGCAGCTATGGCAGTTTCCAGGCTTTTCAACTCATAAATGCCAAAGAGAAAGTAAAAGGTCAGTGGGGAACTCTGTTGGAACCACGTGACCAAAGAGCATGGTCTGGCCCCTGCCCATTGCGGGTAGAGGTGGCAAAGCCATGGTGGCTACAGCTGCTGCATTGTTGTTCCACCCCGAATTCCTGGCCTGCAGATTGTAGGGGGACCCAGTGACTATTCATAGGGTAATCTCTCTTGCTTTGACCTGCTTGGATCTGGGTTTCTGTCTTGGGCAGCAGTCCTGGGGTGAGAAATGACAGTGTGCCAGAGCTTGTAGTGTCTGTAGGGAGGGCACCCTCCTCAGAACTCTGACAATATTTGTGAAAACCACAGTGATTTGGAACAAAGCTCTCTACTCTGGAAGCAGAGTTCTACTGTGGCAAAGAGCTCAAAAGTCAAGTAATTCCCTGGCAAGATGAGCAAGCAGAGGAAGCACAATCAGAATATTGTGATTAGAATCCTTTTTTGGGGAACAAAAAGGATCAAAGCATGGAACTTAGGAGGACATTGAAGTAAGAACTCCTGCATCAAAAGCTTCCAAGAAAAATATGAATTGGTCGCAGGCCATGGAGGAGCTCAAGAAGGATTTTGAAGAACAAGTAAGAGAAATGGAGGAAAAAGTGGGAAGAGAAATGAGAACAATGCAAGAAAATCATGAAAAGTGAGTCAACAGCCTGCTAAACGAGACACAAAAATACACTGAAGAAAATAATACCTTAAAAAATAGACTAACGCAATGGGCAAAAGAGGCCCAAAAAGCCAGTGAGGAGAAGAATGCCTTAAAAAAGCTGAATTTTCCAGATGGAATAAGAATTTCAAAAACTCATTGAAGAGAATAATTCCTTCAAAATAAGATTGGAACAAATGGAAGCTAATGACTTCATGAGAAGTCTAGATACTACAAAACAGATACAAACAAATGAAAAAATAGAAGGCAATGTGAAATATCTCATTGGAAAAACCACTGACCTAGAAAATAGATCTGAGAGAGATAATTTAAAAATTATTGGACTAACTGAAAGCCATGATCAAGAAAAGAACCTAGAAATCATCTTTCAAGAAATTCTCAAGGAAAATTGCCCTGATATTATAGAACCAGAGGAGAAAATAGAGATTGAAAGAATTCACCAATCACCTCTTGAAAAAAGATCCCAAAAAGAAAACTCCTAGGAATATTATAGCCAAATTCTGGAGTTCCCAGGTCAAGGAGAAAATCTTACAAGCTGCCCGGAAGAAACAATTTTAGTATTGTGGAAACACAATCAGGATAACATTGGATCTAGCAGCTTCTACATTAAGGGATCAAGGGGTTTGGAATATGATATTGTGAAGGTCAAAGGAGCTAGGATGAAAACCAAGAATCACCTACCCAGCAAAATTGAGTATAATGTTTCAGGGGAATTTTGGTCATTCAATGAAATAGAGGATTTTCAAGCATTCTTGATGAAGAAAAACCAGAGCTGAACAGAAAATTTGACTTTCAAATACAAGAAGGAAGAGAAACATGAGAAGGTAAGCAGCAAAAAGAAAACATAAGGAACTTATTAAAGTTGAACTATTTACATTCCTACATGGAAAAACAATAATTGTAACTCATGATTCTTTTCTCAGTATGAGGATAGTTGAAGGGAATACACACACACACACACACGTCTATATAGAAGGGTATATATGCATATGAATACATATGTGAGTGTGTGTGTATATATGTACAGGTATACATAGACAGAGGGCACAGGATCAATTGAATAGGAAGGGATGATATTTTAAAAGGTAAAATTGAGAGGTGGGAGAGAAATATAATGAGAGGAGACAAGGAGAGACAGAATGGGGTTAATTATCTCATATAGAAGAGGCAAGGGATAACTGTTACAATGGAGGGGAAGAGCAAGAAGGTGAAAGGGAATAGGTCAACCATGCTCTTATGGAATTTGTCTTAAGGAAGGAATAGCATACATACTCAATAATGTATCTTACCCTACAGGAAAGGAGGGGGGAAGTGGACAAGAGCAGGGATGAGAGAAGGGAGTGCAGATTGGGAGAGAGGGTAGTTAGAAGAAAACAGTTTTGAAAAGGGACAGGGTCAAAGTAGAAAATAGAATAAATGGGGAGTGGGATAGGATGGAGGGAAATATAGTTAGTCTTTCACAATATAATTACTATAGTAATGTTTTGTGTAACTACACAGGTACAACCTATACTGATTTACTTGTCTTCCCAGTGGGGGTGGGTAAGGAGGAAAGAAGGGAATAAATCTGAAAATCAAAGTTTAAAAAACAAATGTTTAGAAAATCGTTTTTTACATGCAACTGGAAAATAAGATATACAGGAACTGGGGTACAGAAATCCATCTTGCCCTACTAGAAATCTGGGGGGAATGAGAGAGGATATAAGACAGAACAGATTGCAGAAAGGGCTATTCAGTAGGCTCACTGTCTTGGGGTGGGGGGTAGCAGGAAATAGGGAGAAAATTTATAACTTAAAATCTTGTGGAAATAAATATTGAAAACTAAAATTAAATAAATTTTTAAAAGAAGAATGGTTGGATCAGTTCACAACACCACTGACAATTTATTAGTGTTCTGATTTCCCCACATCTTCATCAATATTTATCATTTTCCCATTTTGTTGTGTTAGTCAATCTGGTAGGTATGATGTGGCACCTCAGAATTGTTTTGATTTGCATTTCTTTAATCAATACTGATTTAGAATTTTTGTATGACTACAGATGTATACATACACGCATACACACACACACACACACACACACACACACACACACAAACACAAATGAGGCCTTTATCAGAGACACTGACTGTCAGAATTGTTTCCCAGCTTTCTATTTCCCTTTCAAACTTGGTTGGATTAGCTTTATTTGTGCAAAACCTCTTCAATTAATATAATCTAAATTATCCATTTTGCATTGTATAATGTTTTCTATCTCTTGTTTGGTCATAAGTTCTTCCCTTCTCCATAGATCTGACAGGTAAACTATTCCTTGCCCTTTTAATTTACTCCTGGTAGCAGCCTTTATGTCTAAATTATGTATCCATTTTGGCCATATGTTGATATATGGCAGTGGTTCTCAACCTGTGGGTTGCGACCCCTTTGGGGATCCCCTAAGACCATCAGAAAACAGATATTTCTGATGGTCTTAGGAACTGAGACATCACTCCGCTATCTGTCTCCAGGCAGGTCCACCCACATGGAGATACGCCCACATATGAGTATTAAAGGGTCACGGCATTAGAAAGGTTGAGATCCACTGGTCAGATGTTGATCTATGTCCAGTTTCTGCCATATTTTTCTAGTTTATGTCAAATAGTGAGTTATTTTCCCAGATGCTGGGGTCTTTGGGTTTATCAAACAGATCATCAGTATAATCATTGACTACTGTGTCTCGTGTACCTAACCTATTCCAGTTATCTCACCCTCTATTTCTTAGACATTACCAGTTAGTTTTGACGATTGCTGCTTTATAATGCAATTTACCATCTGGTATGACTAGGCCATCTTCACTGGTATTACTTTTCATTAATTCTCTTGATATTCTGAACGTTTTGTTGTTCCAGATGAATTTTGATATTGTTTTTTTCCAGCTCTATAAAATAATTTTTGATAGACTGATTGGTATGGGATTGAATAAGTAAATTAACTTGGGTGCAACTGTCACTTTTATTCTATTAGCTCGCCGTACTCATGAGTAACTCATTTTTTTCAAGTTACTTCGATCTGACTTTAATTGTGTGAAAAGTGTTTTGTAATTGTGTTCATAGAGTTCCTGGGTTTGTTTTGGCAGGTAGACTCCCAAATATTTTATAATGTCTACTGTAACTTTAAATGAAATTTCCCTTTCTATCTGTTGCTGGTGGGTTAACTTTTTGTTTTTTAATCAAAAATTCCAATAACACAGTAAGGGAAATGTTATTTTTAAGTGAAAAGTAATTCATGTTTCAAAAGAAAATGTCAACAAAATTAAAATAAATTTAAAATATCAGATCTTCCAACACACTGTACTAGGACTTAATGAGATTTATTTAAAAAAATACAAGTTATGATTTTTATCCACAAGTAACATAAAATTACATCACAATGAATGAATGCATTTTTATAAATTTATGTTGAATATGTAGAAGTTTATCTCTCAATTCAAGAATAATAATCATTCTTGATGTTTGCTATTTAAAGGTGAATGGAGAAGACAAAAATTTTTAATTATTTTGTTCAAATCCAAGCACTAAGTCATCATTGAATGGAAAATAGAGAAAAAGCCATTGAGTCAAGAAATTCTTGGTTCAAGTCCTTCCTAGACATGTACTAGTTGTGTGACGTTTATCCCATTACAAAATCTCTCAAACTACAGTTTATTGAGCATTTGCCAATTTGTATTGCCAAATTGCTTTTCCTCACTGGAAATTCTCTCAACAAATGAAATCACTGGTCTAGAGAAAAACAAAAACTAATTAACAACAACAACAACAAAAACACTCATACAAAAGATAAACACAAAAATTCATTTCCTTTTCATTCTGGCAAGGAATAAACTATTATGATGTTTTATGTAATCAATTCAAGTGTTAAATTTAATTAAACCAATATTTATTAATCCTAGGCACAATACATCTAGGGCACTTTATTAGGCACCAGGGAAGAGAGTTGGGATGAGACAGGACCCTTGCCAAAAAGAAAATTATTCCTATTAGGACTGCAAGGAATATAAACCAACTGCTATAATAGAGAGTTTTACATGGTAAGTGGTTTATTTATATGTGCACCTGAATGTTATATAGGGTTTCAAGAGGAGGAATGTTTTAAGGAGAAGGTTTTTAGGGAAGATGGGTAGGAGTAGATTTGAGTAGAGTATTAAGGGATTTTTGGGAAATTTTGGGAAAAAATTTTTGGATCTTTGGGAAAAGACTGGTAAAGATGACAAATGGTAAATGTTGAAGGAGGTTTAGGATAATAGTTAGATTTACATCCTACTGCCATGGCTGTGCATTGGTCTAGTCATTCTGGAAAGCAATTAGTAACTAACCGCCAAAATGCTAGTAGATGGCATATACCCTTAGACTTAGCTGTATATCTCCTGGACCTATACCACAAAAAGATAAATATAAAATAGAAAAGACCTATATGTTTAAAAAAAATTACGGTAGTCCTTTTTGTTTGTTTGTTTGTTTATTTGGAGGGGGGAGGGCAGGGCAGTTGGGGTTAAGTGACTCGCCCAAGGTTACATGGCTAGTAAGTGTTAAGTGTCAGAGGCCGGATTTAAACTCAGGTCTTCCTGACTCCAGGGCTGGTGCTCTATTCACTGCACCACCTGGATGACCCTGATTCTTTTAATATTAGGGGGGAAAAAAAAAACAGAAAATAAACAGGTATTCAAACAGTATGGAATGCCAAAAAAACTGTGATATGGAATATGATAGAATATTACTTTGATAAAAGAAATTATGAAACATTAATTCTCTTTTTAAAAATAGTATTTTATTTTCCCCATTTAATGTAATTCCAATTTTTAATATTTGTTTTTAAAACATTGAGTTCCATATTCTCTCCCTTACTCCCTCCTCACTCCACTAATTGAGAAGGCAAGTACTTTGATATAGATTACATGTATAATTGAGCAAAATCTTTCAATAATCATCATATTGTGAAAGAAAACATAGATCCCCATATCTCCCCCCCCAAAAAAAACTCAAGAAAAATAAAGTAAAAGGTGTATGCTTCAGTCTGTATTCAGATACCATCAGTTCTTTCTCTAGAGATGGATGACATTTTTCATCCTAAATCCTTCAGAGTTTTCTTGGATTATCGTATTGCTCAGAATAACTAAGCCATTCCCAGCTGTTCATGTTACAATATTGCTGTTACCTTGCACACAGTACATTTCAATTTGCATAAGCTCATGTAAGTCCAGGTTTTTTTTTTTCCTGAGAGCATCCTAGTTATCATTTTTTTTAAATAGCACAACAGTATTCCATAATAATCACCTATCATGATATGTGTAATCATTCTCCAAATTACGGGCATCCCTATAATTTCCAATTCTTTGCCACCAGTAAAGAGCTGCTATAGATATTTTTGTTCATATAAATCATTTTTTCCTTTTTTTTTTCTTTTTATCTCCTTTGAGATACAAATCTCATAGTGGTATTGCTAGGTCATGATTTTATAGCTCATTTGGTATAGTTGTAGATTGCTCTACAGAATGGTTGAATCAATTCACAACTCCACCAATAGTTTGCTAATGTCAAATTTTTTTCCCACATCCCCTCTACCTTTTGTCATTTTCCTCTTCTGTCCTATTAGTCAATCTAATAAGTATGAGGCAATACTTCAGAATTTTTAAATTTGCATTTCTCTGATCAATAATGAATTAGAGAATTTTTTTAATATGCTATAGATAGCTTTGTATATTTCACCTTAAAACTGTTCATATCTTTTGATGCCTTATCAATTGCAGAATTACTCTTTTATAAAATTTGACTCACTTTTCCATGTTTGAGAAATGAGGTCATTATTAAAGAAACTTGCTTCAATTTGTTTTTCACAGTTACTATATATCCAAACTTACTTGTAGCCTTCTTGGAGGGAAAAAAAAAGGGGAGAAAAAGAACAAAGCCAAAAGTGCACAATAGAGAACAAAAGAAAACTTACAAGGAAGCAAAGAAAAGGTGGACAGCTCTGAACACATGGAAACTCTTAACACAATTTGTTAAATAAGCTTTCTTGAAATGGAAATTGATTGCAACATATTTTGAATCTTTTCTTGCTTTCTGCTGTGCACATGGCAATGCCTTTTTACTTTTCTTATTTTGTATTTAAATTTATATGCTTCTTTTTCTTTTATATTGTATAACTTTTTGTATTTGTTTAAAATAAATTTGTTTTTAAAAAAAGAATGCTTGAAAGTTTTCTATTTCTTCGAATGTCCATTTTTCTCCCTGAAGGTTTGTGCTCAGTTTTGCTCAGTAGGTGATTCTTGGTTTTAATCCTAGCTCTTTTGACCTCTGGAATATCATATTCCATTCCCTCTGATCCTTTATGTAGAAGCTGCTAAATCTTGTTTTATCCTTTCTGGCTGCCTACAGTATTTATTCCTTGACCTGGAAGCTCTGGAATTCGGATGTAATATTCCTACGAGTTGTCATTTTAGGATCACTTTTGGGGGTGATTGGTGGTTTCTTGCAGTTTCCCTTTTTTCCTCTGGTTCTAGAATATCAGCACAGTTTTCCTTGATAGTTTGTTGAAAGCTGATATCCAGGCTGTGTTTTTTAATCATTGCTATAAGGTAGTCCAATAATTATTAAATTATCTCTCCTGGATGTATATTCAAGGTCAGTTGTTTTTTTCCAATAAGATATTTCACATTATCTTTAATTTTATTCATTCTTTTGGTTTTGTTTTATACTTTCTTGATTTCTCATAAAGTCATTAGCTTCCATTTACTCCATTCTAATTTTTAAGGAATTATTTTCTTCAGTAAGTTTTTATACCTTCTTTTCCCATTTGGCCAATTCTTTGTAAGGATATTTTTCAGTGAATTTTTCTGTGTCTTTTGCCATTTGATGAAATCTGATTTTTAACGTGTTATTTTCCCCACTATTTATTTGTGTATGTGTGTGTGTGTGTGTGTGTGTGTATCTCCTTTACCAAGCTGTTGACTCCTTTTTCATTATTTTCTTGTATCACTCTCTTTTCTCTTCCCAATTTTTCCTCTACATCTCTTACTTGATTTTCAAAATCCTTTTTGAGCTCTTACATGGCCTAATACTAATTCATATTTTTCTTGGAAACTTTGGCTATGGGAATTTTAAAGGTATTATTTTATTCTCAGGGTGTGCTTGATCTTACTTGTCACCACAGTAACTTTCTGTGGTCAGATTTTTTTCTGTTATTTCCTCATTTTTCTAGTCTTTTATCTGTTTTGTTTGTTTTTTTTAACACTTTGTTAAATTGAATCTCTGCTTCCAGGGTGGAGGGTGCACTGTCCCAAGCTTCAGGGGTTTTTACAGCTCTTTTCAATGATACTTCTAGGGACCTTTAAGTTTTCCATTCTTCCAAGGTAGTATGATCTAATGAGACATGTTTAATACTCTCCTGGCCTGTGCTGTGGTCTCTGAGTGATCACAAGTACTCTTTTCTGCCCCAGAACTGTGATGAGGGTCCCTGTTCCTCCTTGCCCTGGCACTGACATCTAGGACTGTGACCAACATCTGAGTATGGGCAAAGCAACAGAGTCTTTCTCCCAGTACCAGAAAGGAGACTCCTATAATCTGCTTCTGATCCTTTTACAGTCTTTGAACTGGGAGCTCAGGAAGTAGCTGCTGCTGCTGCTGAATCAGTGGCTCCCAAGGCCTGCTGCTGCTTTGATGGGGCCAGGGCTGTGCTGATGTAGCCTGTGCTGGACTGCTCTCCACTCTCACCTAGGCATGATAGACCCTTCCTGCCTATTTTTTAAGTTGTCTTTGCCATCTGATGTCTGAAAGCTCTGGAAACCACTACTGCCACTACTCTTTCAGTCACCCAGAGGCCTTCACCTGGTTTGCTGGGCATGGGACTGTGCTATTATAGCTTGAGCTCGACTGTGCTCCTCTCTCACCCTGGTTCAACAGACCTTTCCTGCCAACCTTCTGATTTGTCCTGGACTAGAGAACTATTTCACTCCATCTTTTTCTGCCACTCTAGAACTGTTTGGAGTTATTATTTAAAGGTATTTGGAGAGGTTTGGGGGAGAGCTCAGGAAAGTTCATGCCCTTTCTCTGCTTCTGAAAAAAGACATTCTCAAAGGAAACTGGGAAGAACACTATAGAATGAGACTAAGTAAGTATCAGAGGTGAACTTTGCTACAAGTTCCAGTTAACTATACTAACCAATAATTTAACCCTGGCATTTACTGCCTTTCTGTCTTTGACCATGCTATTCCTTATGTGTGGAAAATTCTTTCCTCCATCTTACTCTTTTCTTCTTTATTTTTAAAGATTTAATTATTTATTTTATAGAAAAAAAATCCTTCTTTTCTAATAACCATTAAATTAAACAATACAAATAGGCCTCTCCAAATAAATATATAGAATCCATCAAAACAAATTCCCACATTGGCTACGTCCAAAAATATATTTCTCATTTTGCAATTTAGATGCATACTACAAGGAAATCTGTGCTATATTTCATTTAAAGTCCTCTGGGATCCATTGTTTATAATCACATTTAGCAGAGTTTGTTGATCTCTCTATAAAGTTGGCATTGTATCAATTCTTTTCTTAATTCTTTTCACTTTACTCTGTGCCTTGACACAAAGGGGTGATGGGTCAGTTCAATGTAATGTTCAAAACCAGTGGACATTTTCTATTATAACTTCCAAGTACATTCATTTGTTTCTTTGATGAAATAATGTTTAAATAAAATTCAGCAAAACAATACTATAACAGAGAACTTTCTGCAACTGCTTGGGAGAGCAGAATGGGGTATGTGACTCTGCCCAGCCATGAACTGAAAACCCTCAAACCTTTGACCTGACTTGACTCTTCATTGTTTTCCCCTCATCTTTGAGAAGCAAACAGTACAATGGAAGGAGGGTTGAATTAAACTAAGAATACTTGGGTTATAATCCTGGTTCTGCCATTAACTATCTATTTGAGCTTGGATAAATCACTTTTTCTCTCTGGGTCTCAGTTTTAGCAACTATAGTCTAATCCTGGGTTTCCCTCAGTGGACCTCTCTTCCACCACTGACTCCTCAGTGGTTGGTTAATATGCTTCCATCATAGAGACAAGTCACATGGTTCATTGGATAGAGGTCAACGAGACCTAAATTTAAATATAGTCATTTGGTCACTAGCTGGTAGACACTGGGTAAGTCACTTAACTTCTTTTTGCCTCAGTTTCCTTAACTGTAAAATGGGGATAATAATACCACCTACAATTTTTTTTAAAGTTCAAAATGAAAAGCTGTTTATAAACTAGCCCTTTCCTAGCTTCTCCAACTTCTTATAACAAACTCCCCAATGAAGTTTTCAATCCAATAATACTGGTCTCCTAGCTGTCTGAAAAACAAGACACTCTATCTCTTGGATTCAGGCATTTTTCTGCTGTCTCCCATGATTGGGATGCTCTTCTTCCTCCATTCCCACTACTGACCTCCTTGGCTTCATTTAAATCCCAGCTAAAATCCCACCTCTTACAGAACACTTCCCCAACTGCTCTTAATTCCAGTGTCTTGCTTCTGTTAATTAGTTCTTATCTATCTCACATACAGCTTGCTTCATATATATTTGTTGGCATGTTGCCCCTCCCATGAGGTTGTAAGCTCTTAAAAGGCAGGAATTGCCTTTTACCTTTTATTGTATCACTAGTACTTAGCACATTGTCTGGCACATAACAATCACTTAATAAATACTTATTGAATTGAATGGGCTAAGCCCAATACCTGATATTCAGTATATACTACATCAGTACTTTTCTTCTTCCCTCCCCCTTCTATATTTTTCTACTCTCCCATCCCAGTGATTCTGTTTAGTTGTTGATGTACAAAACCCCTTCATCACCTGCTCAGTCCTATCCACTTTTACCCTGTCACTACAATGTTTCACTACACATATGTCCACTCCTTCCCTTGCCCTCTGGAATACCTATTCAATAATTGACAAACTTCACTTTCAGCTTACACAGCAGTCTTTCTCACTTTCTTGCTCCTTCTGTATTCAGCATCCAAGACCCAACTTCCTCCTGATGACCGCATTGAATCCCTTTGCCACTGGGGAATTCATACCTCTTAGTAACTAGAGGAAATATCTTATCTTTTGATTTCTAAACTCAGTCACTTCAGAAGAACAGTGAATGGTCTTCTGGGAAGACCTGGGAAAAATTAAGCACTAACTCAAGAAGAATATGTTCTATTAATAAACATGAGTTTACATTCTCAATATATGGAACATGATCTATTAGAAATAGGTGGTTTTGAGGCCAATTTACTTTATATAATCAACATGTATTTGTTTTGTGGGGATAGAATTAAGGTTGGATACAGTACGTCAAAAATTGGGAAACAGGGAAAAAAGATAGTGAGTTCTGCTTTAGATGTACAATTTGAGATATCCAAATGACAGCTGAAGTTGTAGGACTGGAGCCCAAGTAAAATATGGGCTAGATACAGAGATCTAGGGGTTATTTTCTTAAATTTGATCATTGAACCCATGAGAATTGGTGAGATAATCAAGTGAAAGACTTGAGATAAAAGAGAAGATGATTAAGGACAGCACTATAGGGAATTCCCATCACTAGTGAATATAGCAATAGCATATGGGGGGGGGGGGGGAGCCAAGATGGTGGCATAGGAGCAGCAACATATCACAGCTCTCACATAGCCACCCCAAAATACCCATAAAATATGACTCTAAACTAATCCTAGAACTCCAAAACGCACACAAATATACTTTCCACTAAAGTCAGCTCTGCCATGAGGAACCATATCAGCACTGCGAACTGAAACCAGCCTGTCCTGAAGCTCTGGCTGAGCCCCGGGGGCAGGTGGACGAGAGGAACTGAAGAGCCTTGGGTGAGAGGATTGGCGGCAGCTGCGGCAGTGTTCAGAACTAGGTCAGTGGGACTTGCGAGGTCGTGGGAGAAAAGCGGTCAGGCCGAAACACCTCCAGGGCTGAGAAGCAAAAGGCAGAGGTTCTGCATCCACCTCCACATTGCAGCTTCAGTGCCCTCAGCCTACAGACTGCAGGAGGACCAAGCGATCATTCAGAGGCCAAATGCTTTCGCATTGAGCGGCCTGGATCTGGTTCGCAGTCTTGGGCTTTGGTCTTGTGGTCCTTTTTCCTTCAGTGAACCGGAAGTGGGGGAGGGTTCCAGCACCTCCCTGAGAGCTACGGCAGCTGGGAGGAGCCCAGCGATTTGGGACAGAGTTTTCCCCTCTGGAAGCAGAGCCCCACAGAGATTAAAAATAAAAAATAAAAACCACAGACTGACCAACCATGAATAAAAATAAGCATAAGAAGCAAAGTAAGAACAGCAACCAAACCCTAGATTCCTTCTTTGGGGAAAAGAAAGACCAAGGCAGAGAGAGGAAGGACAGTGCATCCAGAGCTCCCCCACCAGTGGCTTCCAATAAACATGAAGATTGCCTTAAAGCTAGAGAGGAGCTGAAGAAGGATTTTGAAAACCAAATAAGAGAAGTGGAAGAAAAATTGAGAAGAGAAATAAGAATATTGCAAGAAAATCATGAAAAGAGAGTCAGCAATCTGAATGAAGAAATTAACACCCTAAAAAATAGAGTAACTCAAATGGCAAAAGAGGCCCAAAAACCCAATGAGGAGAAGAATGCCTTAAAAAGTCGAC
>CM053590.1:35051542-35066597 GCA_028646515.1 Pseudochirops corinnae
TTTGAGCTCTTTGCCACAGTAGAACTCTGCTTCCAAAGAGGAGAGCTTTGTCCCAAATCACTGGGGTTTTCACAGCTGCTGAAGCTATTAGTTGGGTGCCCTCTCTGCTGCCCCCACACACTCTGGCTCACTGGTCACACACCTCCGGACCACTACCCAAGAACATGACCCCGATCCAAGCAGATCAAAGCCAGAGCCATTACCCTCTGAATGGTTGCTTGGTCCCCCTATGATTTGCAGTCCAGGAGCTCTGAAGCAGCCACCTGGAGGGGGCTGCACAGCCCCCGTGCATTCTCCTGCTTCTCACTCTGGGGGCTGAGGCCAGACTACACTCTTTCCCTTCCAGTTCCAACTGAGTTCCACACTGACCTTTTACTTTGTCTTTGGCATTTATGGGTTGATAATTCTGGAAACTGCCACAGCTGCTGGTGATCCACTCTCCCAAAGTCCAGTCCAGTTACTGCTGGTCGAGGCTACCCTGGGGTTAAATCACGGGCTAATGCAAGGCTGGGCTCTGCTCTCAGTATTTTGTGATGGACCCTTCCTGTTTCTTTCCACCTACTGGGCTTCCTTCTGCGGGAGATTTGTTTCTCTCTCTCCCTTTGTGGGTTCTGTAGCTCTAAAATTTGTTTAGAGTCATATTTTTTAGGTATTTAAGGTGGTTATGGTGGAGCTCATGGTGTTTTTCTGCTTCTACATCACCATCTTGGCTCTCTGAGAGACAATTTTAGATTTTCTGAGTGAGCATTTAAATTAGGAAATTGACAAATGCTACAAATATGGACTTGGTTTATTATTTTGTTAATTAATGGATAAAATGTTTATAACATTGATTAAAACTAAATGTGTATTGTATCATACATTTCTCCCCTAGAATGTCAGTTGTTAAACATTTGCAAGCATGACCCTTGGTCTAGGCATCTTTGGTATATTCCTATTCAAAGTGAGTTGGCAAAATCAGTTTTATACACAATCTGTTGACTTTCATAGTTACAATATCTGAGGCTAAAGCTCTAAACTAAACCCCTTGGTGCTAAGCGATAGAGGAGGCATAGAGAAAAGAACATTAAATCTCTTTTTCTATAAAAGAAGTAGCTTCATTCCAGCAATAGAGATCAATCACACATGCTTCTTGGAAGCTGAGATTTCATGCTCCTCATGCTTCATTCCCAAGGATAGAAAAAATTCCTTTTCTGCTCCTTCCTAAAGTCAATAGTAGAAAAGCAAGCTTTTGTCCTCTTTTAGAAGCCTGTTCTGGTCACACGGTTCACTACAGTTAGCTATTAAAATAATAGGTTGTTTTCCTCAGTCTATAAAAAGCCTGCCATATATTCATTTCACAAAGATTCATCTACTCATTTCCCTGTAGCTATGTGTTTATGAATTTAATCTCTTCCTTACCTGTGCTAGAAAATGTGTGTTGTTGCCCACAAAAAAATGGAACAGGCTTCATAAATGTTTATTGACTGAATAACTGTCCACACAACACCTACATTTCCCATGCATATATATGTATGTGTAATTGGGGAAGAATTTCAATAGAAATAATAAGGTCATGGCTAGTAATTAAAGCTATCTAACAAGGGCAAGTAGAACTTATATTGGCCTAGAGTCTTGCAAATCTAATAAAATTGACTTTAAACTGACTAGAAAAGAGTAAGGAGAAAACAGTTGATGTAGAGCCACAAAGCTACATTTTATAGGGATTATCTACAATGTGTGAAGAGTATTAATACTTGATACAACCAGAAGATATCAAACAATAAAGGGACTATTTATTTTTATTTTCAGTTCCAAATTTTCTCCCTCCCTTCCTCTCTGTACAACTTCCTCCCCCCATTGATAAGGGAGGGAATACAATACTCATAAATAAAAACCATGCAAAACATTTTCACATAAGCTATATTATCATAGAGCAATTTTTTTTCATATGGTTATACATAGCATTAACTTCTTCGTCTGAAAACTGCCTGTTCATATCCTTTGACCATTTATTTACTGGGTAATGACTTGTATTCTTATAAATTTTACTCAATTATCTGGATATTTTTAAAATGAGACTTTTATCAGAAACACTTGGTACAAAAATTGTTTCCCAGCTTTCTGCAATCTTGGTTGCATTGCTTTTGTTTGTGCAAAATCTTTTTTTTTTTACTTTAATGTATCAAAATGATCCATTTTGCATTTCATAATGTTCTCTATCTCTTGTAAATTCATAAATTCTTCCCTTTTCTGTAAATCTGACAGGTAAACTATTCTTTGCTCTCCTAATTTGTTTATGGTATCATCCCTTATGTCTAAATCACATACTCATTTCAACCTTACCTTAGTATAGGAAGTGAGATGTTGATCTATGCCTAGTTTTTGCCATACTATTTTCCAGTTTTTCCAGTAGTTGTTGTCAAATAGTGAGTTCTTATCCTAGAAGCTGGAGTCTTTGGACTTATCAAACAGTAGATTACTATAGTCATTGATCACTATGTCTTGCATACCTAACCTGTTCTCCTGATCCATCTCTTTATTTCTTGCCAGTACCAATTAGTTTTGAGGATTGCTTCTTTACAGCATAGTTTTAGAGCTGTTACTGCTAAGCCATCTTCCTTTCCATTATTTTTTCATTCATTTCCTTAATATTTGTGACCTTTTGTTCTTCCAGATGAATTGTGTTATTATTTTTTTTCCAGCTCTATAAAATATTTTTGTTAGTTTGATTGGTATGGCACTGAATAAATAAAGTAATTTAAGTAGAATTGCCATTTTTATTATATTAAGTCAGCCTATCAATGAGTATGCTATTTTTAAATTTAGATCTGACTTTATTTGTGTGAAAAGTGTTTTGTAATTGTGTTCATAGAGTTTCTGGATTTGTCTTGGCAGGTAGACTACCCAATATTTAACATTGTCTACAATTATTGTAAATGGAATTTCTCTATTTCTTGCTGCTGGCCTTTATTGGCAATATATTGAAGTGTCAATGATTTTGTGGGTTTATTTTATATTCTGCACCTTTGCTAAAGTTATTGTTTCAAGAAGTTTTTTAGTTGATTCCTAGAATTCTTTAAGTATACCAACATATTATCTACACAGAATGATAGTGTTATATACTCATTGCCTATTCTAACTCCTTTCATTTTTTTCTTCTCTTATTGCTAAAACTAACATTTCTAGTATAATATTAAATAATAGTGGTGATAATGGGCATCCTTGTTTCACTCCAGAACTTAATGGGAATGCTTCTAGCTAATGCCCATTATATATAATGCTTGTTGATCATTTTAGATAAATACTGCTTATCATTTTAAGAAAACCTCCACTTATTCCTATGCTCCCTAGTGAGTGCTGTATTTTTTCAAAAGCCTTTTCTGCATCTATTGAACTAATCATATGATTTCTGTTTGTTTTGTCATTGATATGGTCAATTATGCTGCTGGTTTTCCTCATATTAAACCAGCTCTCCATTTCTGGTATAAATCCTTTCTGCTCATATTGTATCATCCTGGTGATAAACTGCTTTAATCTCTTTACTAATATTTTATTTTGATGCTATGTCAAAGATGAAGAAATTGATGCCATACAGTTAGTAAGTATATAAGGCCAGATTTGAACTCAAATCTTACTGATTCCAAGTCAAGCTCTCTCTCCATTGTACCACCTAGCTACCCATCAGTAGACAATGAAGTGAACATGATGGCTAGAGTTGTGTATCTCACATGGAATATGGATTTAACTTTTGTTCTTTGACCCCAGATGGAACAACCAGGAGCGATTGACAGGACCTTCAATGGGACAAACATGTTTGACGTAAGGAGCATCTTCCTAAATATCAGAGGTATGTCAAAATGAAATGGACTGATGCAAGAAGCATTGGGTCCCTCCTCATTGGAGTTCTTATGGTAAAAACTGAATTACCACTTGTTGGATATGATGGGGAAGGAAATAGTTTTCAGCTATAAGCTAGAATTGATTTTCACCAAGATGTCTTCCAATGCTTAAGTTCTACCATTTTTAAAAATCTCCTCCCACCCCAACTTGATCTTAATGTATCAATTTTCATTCTTTCATTGGTACCTAAATAACTCATAGGCTTATATTCAAGTATAGTCTAATTAAGTGTGTTTGTAATAACTTTAGTTTTTATTGTCAAATCATTCTTTAGTCAGACTTCAAGCTGATGGTTGCTTTTTAATTGCTTGGATTTCTTCTCCTTAAAATTAGCTTTAGATGGCAGAACAGATGGGCTGTGAATCCATCCGTTGGTGCTATGTATGTGTTAATATATTTTGGTTCTAGCTGATGGGACAGATTTGGCTGCCTTCTCCCCCCTCCCTTCACAATTTGGTCATTAAACAGCATTTTTTAGTTTCTCCAGTTCTCTTTATTTTTTTTCCAAGAATGGATAAATTATGTTATTTAATTAACTTTTTAATTGTTACTAATATTGGACAACATCAGAATCAAACCAGTTACTTTTTTTAATTTATTAGGAATTTAATATATGAAGTTGTATATGGCTGATGTTATTAACATCTCAATGTAACCATATTCTTATAATCCTTTTGACTCTTCTTTTTCCTATATTTTCACTATTCAGGTCTATCAGAATAAGATGCTTCATTACACTGTTACTCCAGCAACCTTTATTTGAATATAGAAATCATAACAAGTTTGTAATAAGAAAATGTGTCCATTAGAGTCCATTAGACTCCTTCGGGAAAAAAAGCTCAATGCATCAATTATTTTGATTTCCTGTGAATATGTTAATATTATCATTTAACATTGAAAGGAAACCCCATAATTTATGTATACTCCAGTCATGGTGTTCTTTGTGAAAAACAACCTAACATGAGTGTCTGACTGTCATAAAAGGATGGCAACAACTTAATAAAGAAAACAAATAAGCAGAATAGTAAAACAACAACAACAAGTGAATGATTGTGAATTTTTCAAAAAGCATTTGAATTCAAGCTTGACAAAGGTAATTTAAAAAGTACATTCTTAGTAATATTATTTATACCATATTCATCAAAGAAGAAAATGCCTAGAAGGTTGAGATAATGAAAGAAGATATATAAGTAAATAATCTATTATGCATTTTTTAATTCAACACTTTTTCATTGAAATAACATGGTACCCATCCACATACACTTCTGAATGTTAGCAGTAACATGAGGGTATGGTGGTATCTCATCTGGATCTAATTATGCCTATCTCATAACAGCAACTTTTACAAGCATATTACAATAATAACATGTGATGTCTTAGAGATCAGGGCATGTCCAGTATTGTTATTTTTTTTATTGATGCTTTGTTTCTGCATAAATCACTCTTCACAATGCTGTAGCTATAGGTATACTAGAAAAAAAAAAACCCTCCATTTCATTGAATAGGATTTGGTTGGATTGAAGTGGATTGTATCAGGTTGGATTAGATTAGAACAGAATGGATTAGATCACTAATTCTATCTCTACAGCTCTCAAAAAAGCCCTCATTTCCCCAATCACATGTTACCACCCCCTGGGTTGAGGCCTTCATCCCTTCTGCTTGGAAAAAATAGCCTACTTTTGGACAATAGCACATTTACTGAACAGCAGTTTTTGGTCTTTCCTATCTCCAATCCATCTCTACACATTCCCTAAACCATAAAATCTGTCATTAAACAGATAGAATTAATCTCACTATATTTATTTACTTTGGGTTAATAAGAAAAATGATTTTATATCCCAGCCACTTTTTTTTTTTAACTCTAAGATATGAAACAGGGGGCCGAGCCAAGATGGTGGAGTAACAACACAAACTTCGTGTGGGCTCCAGCTCTAATCACTTCCAATACTTGTAAAAAATGACTCTAAACAAAATTTAAAGCTATAGAATCCAGTGATACAGAGAAACAAATCAACCACTGATGTCAGCCCCACAGGCCAACAGGAAAGGCCTATCACATCACACTGGGAGCTGAGCACAGGCCCCCGTGAGCTGTGTTTCTGGCCCCAGGCGGCCCCAACCTGCATAGGCTGGAGCAGACTTCAGGAAAGTGAATCACCAGCAGCTGTGGCAGTTTCCTGATTTTTCAACCCATAAACTCCAAAGAGAAGGGTGTTCCTATTAGAAGGGTGTTCCTGTTGGAAGGGTGAAGGAGGAATGTGGTCTGGCCCCTGCACCCTGTGGCAAGAAGTGGTGAAGGTGTGGTGGCTGCAGCTGCTGCTATGTGGCTGCTTCCAGAGCTCTTGGCCTGCAGATTGTGGGGGGACCAAGTGACCATTTAGAGGGTAATTGCTCTTGCTTTGACCTTCTTGGATCTGGATTGCATCCTTGAATGGTGATCCTGGAGTTTGTGAACAGTGTGCCAGAGCTTGTGGAGGCTGTAGAGAGGGCATCCTCCTCAGAACTCTGAAAACATTTGGGAAAACCATAGTGATTTGGAACCAAGCTCTCTCCATTCTGTAAGCAGAGTTCTACCATGGCAAAGAGCTTAAAAGTCAAGTAATTGGCTAGATGAGCAAGCAGAGGAAGCATAAACAGACTACAGAATCCTTTTTGGGGGACAAAAAAGGATAAAAGCATGGAACTAGAGGAGGACAATGAAGTAAGAATTCCTGCATCAAAAGCTTCCAAGAAAGATATGACTTGGTCACAGGCCATGAAGGAGCTCAAGAAGGAGTATGAAAATCAAGTAAGAGAAGTGGAGGAAAAATTGGGAAGAGAAATGAGAATGATGCAAGAAAACCATGAAAAGTGATTCAACAGCCTGCTAAAGGGGACCCAAAAATACTGAAGTAAATAACACCTTAAAAAGTAGACTAACTCAAATGGCAAAAGAGGCCCAATAAACCAATGAGGAGAAGAATGTCTTAAAAAGCTGAATTTGCCAGATGGAAAAGGAATTTCAAAACCTCACTGAAGAGAACAATTCCTTCACAATTAGATTGGAGCAATTGGAACCTAGTGACTTTATGAGAAATCAAGATACTATAAATATAAAACAGATCCAAACAAATGAAAAAATAGAAGGCAATGTGAAATATCTCATTGGAAAAAGCACTGACCTGGATAATACATCCAGGAGAGAGAATTTAAAAATTATTGGACTTCCTAAAATATGAAACACAGGAAGATTTTCTCAGTCTTTCTTAGTTACAATGTCTTCCCTTGCTAATTATTTCCTATTTATCCTGTACATACATGCATGCATACATATACACATACATACTTACATGTGTGTGTTTAGTATGTGGTTATTTGTATGTTACTTCCCCATTGGATTGTAAGCTTCTTTCTCTGTATTTCCAAAACTTTTTCAGTATTGGAGACATAGCTGTTCCTTAATAAATGTTCATTGACTAAATTACTGGAGAAATCAATGTCAATTCATATGTTTTCAAAAGCACTATCATCAGCATTGCCATCATCACCTTAATTCTCTTCATAGTCTTTACCCTTTCCATCATCATTATTATCTTCTTAATCAAGGATTCTTAAATACTTTTTTCATAGGAACCTTTGACAGATTGGTAAAATTTGTGACTATTTTCTTGGAATAAGATTTTTAAATGCACGAAATAAAATGCATTGCATTACAAAGGAAATCAATTGTGTAGAAATAAATATTTAATTGTTTTCCCATCCAAGTCCCCAGATTCCCTGACATCTGTTGCCAGTACTCATGGACTTCAAGTTAAGAACATCTCTACTGTATTCTTGGGCACTGTTCTAGATACTTGTAAAATATGTCCAAGGCAGTCACAACATCTATCATTTATGCACATTCCAAGAAGTATAATCATCATCTTATCAAAATAATACTCATAGAGCAAATATTTGATCACTTAATTGTTTAAAGATGAAAGTGTCTTCCTATTGAATTTAAAAGAAAATGCAAAGCCCACAGTTTGTTATATAAGGCTCTGTAAAATATGGATACAAACTACCTTTTACAGATGATCATTTTATATATTTCCCCACACATTGTATATACAAGTTAACTTGGCTTACTATTCCTAATTTTAGCATTTCATGTCCCATCTTTCTGAGTTTGTACATATTGTCTTCCATTCCAGAAATATTTTTCCTCTTCATCTCCATCTCTTAGAATCTCTAACTTCTTCTCTTCCTTCCTCCATCCCTCCCTCATTCATTCTCTCCCTCATTCCTTCCCTCTCTCCCTCTCTCTCTCCCTCCCTTCTTTTCTTCTTTCCTTCCTTCCTTCTTTCCTTCTTTCCTTCCTTCCTTCCTTCCTTCCTTCCTTCCTTCCTTCCTTCCTTCCTTCTTTCCTTCCTTCCTTCCTTCCTTGGGAATCTCCTATGGGAAGTTTTATGTGATTACCTCAGCTATCACCATCTCCTTGAACCAAAAATTATCCCTTACACATTTTTCTTTCTACATGTTGGATCCCATCAATGAAATGCAAACTCCTCAATGTCAGGGAGATGTTACTATTTTCATTTTCTTGTTTTTTTTTAAGTTCTCTGTTTGTTTTGCCTTTTTATGTCCAATGGCTAATATACTGTTTTCCATATAGTAGGTACTAAGTAAATGCTTGCTGAATTGGGTTGAATTGAAAATATTTTACCAGGAGCATAAGATGATTAAATGTTTCTTTAAATAAACTTTATTTTCTGTTCCATGAATTTTAATATTCTTTTCATATTCACCACCAGTAGTGACCTAAGAAGATTAAGAGATAGATAGATAGATGGCATTATGTACTTTGTTGATTCACTGATAGATTTATTCCCTTTAGTTCTTTGGTAATTTCTCCCCCCAGTCCTTCCTTGGTGCTTTCAGTTTTTTTTTAAATAGTGTCTATGGGGGTAAAAATGCTTTCGCTCATATGAGTAAGTATGACTGACACTAAAAATCCAGGAAGATGACTATTTTCTGATTTAAGGTGTTTTGGTTTTGGTTTTTTTTTTTGAGGTTTTTGCTTTTTCTATCAATAATAGTATTTGGCAGGGGAGGAATAGACATTCAGTACCTTAAATCTAAACAACATAATTTCAAAAAAAAAAATCACATCATTTAGCTATAACCCAGTTTATAGCTCCCTGACTCTAGTCAGATAATTATTTTCTATCAATAGCTACTTGAAGAATTACAGCTTTTCCTGGAGTTTTGAGGCCATCCAATGATGAGTCAAAAAAAAAAATCAAAGGATTTAGAGAATTCTTCATATCTCCACAGGGAAGAGAAAACATTCTGGCAGTAAAATATATTTGTCCATAACCCACAAGGAGGCACAGTATGATGTGTCCAGGCCCCATTGAATCTTTAGCTGCAGACACAGAACCTTTCAGATGAAGATGAATGGTCGAGCCTGATTTCAAAAGAGAAAACATTGATTATCGAACAGATGGATTCTGATTTTTTTTTTGAAATTGCAGATAAATTTGTTTTGTTTCTCCCAGTGGAGATTTTTGAGTATTTAATTAAAGGGCTCATTGCCCCATCATTAAATTCAAAGAAGCATATCTAATGTGAACACTTAAATGTAATGTCACTCATTAGTCTTTAATGAAGAGAAACTTATTCTTTCTTTAAAGAACAGCTGTAAAAATAGTATCCATCACCTACAAAATTATATATTCCAAAGATTATTAATGTGCATCTAATGGATTTATAATATGTCTTTGAAATGTGTACTGAGTGTTTTTCTCTCTCTTTGGCTTCATCTGGAAAAGAGGTTAATTAAAATTGGAGAACCCCTGGAATTGATACCCTACGGGATGCTAATCATAAGCAAAAGAAGAATTCTTTCTAATATCAGTGACAGACCTAACAGGAAGCTACTTGGCGTTCTATGCCACAAAGTTCACTTTTCTGTTCTTCACTTAATTGTAGTTTTCATTCTGCGTTAACTATTCAATTTGCTATCAAAGAATTGAAGTACATTACTCGCTTTTATTCTAGCTTGTGTTGACAGGAAAATTGTTTTTATATTTCTGCTATTTCTAAACTTTATAGTATCAACATTGTCATTGTAACTGCTGTCATCATTATAGTCATTATCATGACCCCTATAACTATCACCAAAATCACTCATTAGAGACTTATTAAGGCCTAGTGAGAATTGTTTGAGAAAGGCATAGGAGGCAATTAAGGCAAACATAATTCCTACCATTTTGCGCTCATTCAAAGAAATGGAATCACCATTTCATTTTTGCACAACACATGAAGTGAATGTTGTATTGTTTTGTTTACACTAGGTAAAAACACACTAAATTTTTATGATTGTTGATTTTTCTTGGCATTTCAAATTCTGCAAGCAACTGGGTACATGGCAATATAAAGCCTATTTAGTTTTGACTGTGTTTTGCAATTTTCAACTTTCTGACCCATGTGATATGGTAGGAGTGACACAGAGTGTGATATGAGGAAAAAATTGCTGGACTGCCTGGGAAGGAGACTTTGATTCAAGTCATACCTCTGACACATTTGAACAATACAATCATAAAAATGGAACTTTAAGATTCTGGTTTTTTATCTGTAATTTTTTTTCCCCAAGTATGTAAGTGAATCAGAGTTGAGAATTGCCAGTGTGGAAACACTCTCCTAATGATGCAAATGAGTAATTTGTCTATAACTTTAAATATTATGGAATTGTCTGATATACTGACACACGCATGCACATATATCTATATATGTGTGTATATATAGTACATATAAGTATATCTACACAGACATATAGTATTCAATTTATTTTTTTTTAATTAAATAGTGCTTAATATGTGAAATAAACTTGCTGGACATTTGTTACACAAAACCAAACTTGAAGAAGTCCTTGCCTTCAAAGACATTCTTTTAGGGGTATGTAATATATATACTGACATGCATAATTTATTTTAGAAAATCTCATAATAATAAAGTTTGCTTCCTGGTGATGAAATTTTTCAGCAATGTCAATTCACTATGAGCATCTCCCAAAGCATAGAGGGATGATGATCTTCAAAGAAAGAGCCAAATCCCTTATATTTGTTCATCTATACATTTGTGTTCTCTTTGATGTAAATGCTTTCTTCACTAGTTCAGATCACAATTGATCTATACCTTCCCTTCTCATGCTATATTTTCCTTTGACATCCTATATTCTACAGAGGTTCAGTCAGCATATTGGTGAGGTTTTTCTTGATTTGTTGACAGTGATTGAATACTAATGAAGCTAATGAGATGCTCCAAAATTGTCCATCACTCTCTCTACATGAACTCTACCTGATTGGTCCACATTTTTTTTTTCTGTCTCATAATGATCTACACCACATATCTTGCACATTTTCCCCCCACAGTGATAACATACAACATCTTCAATGGATTGAAATATACATAATTAAACATAATTCAGAGGTAGAATCATTTTTCTAGGAACCCACTAAGATTAAAATGTTATATTAATAAAATCAGTAAAGAAAAAAAAATCCTAGATTAATATTACTTTAAACAACTGGTCTGTAGTGATTTATGATACTCAATTGAAATATTCCTAGGAAACCATCATCAGCAAGATGTGTAGCATGCTATAAGACTTCAGGAATTTTCTTCCTTTTGGGCCTGCGACTTATTACTGCAGATCTACCTAGCATATTTTTTTTTCTTCTTTAGTCCCTGATTTACTGAATAAACATCAGCTTTACTTTGGGGGCTTTATCTTGCTTTCTAGTTAAAATACACAAAAAGTCTTAATATTTGGATATGAGCACCCTGAAATCTGAACTGTTTTGCGTTCTATTAATCTATGGTAACTTTGATCTTGCTTAGATCGATTGAGTCAAATGAAGTCAAGAACAGAGGAAGAAGCAAGGTGTCACCTCATATTGAAACAGTTCCTCATTGAACTCACTTCTGAGGGTAATAACATTTCGTAGGGGAGGTACTGAAGTCCTAATGATGAGGTACAGGCTCTGGGACCCCCTTTGAGCTCTCTTTCTATGAAGACTGCCCAATGCAAGCATCACAGATATCTAGGCTCCCTAAGAGTCTACTCCATATGAAGAACTTTTAATGAACTTCCAATAAACTTTGTTTTACTTTAGCTGAGAAGACTTGAGTGGAATTCTTTCCACAGGACCTGGTATGTTGGTATTTTGGGGTCTCAGGCAACCCTAACCTTCTTTGTGGGTAACCTCTTCACTCACATGGCCCACTTTCATTCTACAAGGAACCAGGAATTATGAACTGTAACTTTCTTGAAAAATCATCTGTCCCAATTTCATTGTGGCTGCATAATTCAGCCCCACCAGCCGCTTGGTAAATGAGCTATTCAAATTAATATTTACCTATGCATAGACAGAGAACAGGTAACTAGAATAGAGACTGTGGGTGGCATTACAAAAACAGGAACTAATCTCAGGATTGCATTATTACTCATGATCACCTATTTTTCTAAGCATCATTTTTATGCTAATTACCAAAAGTATTGAGTTCTCACACTGAGGACACCCAGTTCATTTGGGGCAGGCTTCTGCTTGTCTAGGAGAAGAAAAAAAGAAAAAAAATAATCCTTTCTATTCACTACTGAATAAATGAGTACTTATTTCTAAAATTTCTAAATTTCTTTCAAAAACAATCACCTAATTCTGCCATCTAGGGTAGGGTAGGCCAAAACAAATTTTGTTTTATTTTTTTAACATGAAAGAAGTGTATTCATTGACCCTTTTGAATGAGGTATCATCTTTTTTTTTCCAATTGCAGTCTGTTAATATTGAAAGTTGTCATAGAACTCACAAACAGCATAGAAATTTGACTTGCTTGGATAATTTGAGTTAAGGTGGCCCCTTTTACTTATGTTATCTCATTCATTGCCACAATTCTTAATATTTCTTAGATGCAAAAGGTGGGTGATGGGGCACTGACTTTATAATAAGTTTCAGCAAGGAAAATAAGTTTTCTACCTTTTGAAATTCACAACTCAGTTGCCACTTCCTAATTGAGATCTTTCTAGAATCACAAGGTCATTAGAGCATCCTTTCCTCCTTGAATTTACTTTGTATTATTTTGTAGGATATTTGTATTTTTTAAAAATTAGTTTGGAGGAAAAGATACCACCACCAGTAATAAAAATTCCAAGACAATGTTTAAACTATGTCAATAAGTTGACAAAATGAAGCATCTAAAAGGTTATAGAAACTACTTCTGCAAACAAACAGAGCAATTTATACTACCTGACAAGGGAAATGATCTAGAAGTGGGGACAGCTTCAGTTTAGAATTTAAACTAATTATAAATCTTGTAGAAAAGGATGTAGAAAATTATGAGCAGCATTAATTAAAACAGAAAGAAGCTGTGGAGGAATCAATAAGTTGAAAGAAAGCTTGGTGGCAGACAAGTTTAAGTATAGTATCCCTAAGTATATCTAACAATAAAATGGGAAGACTAAAAAGAAACATGAAGAAAAGTGGAGGAGAAAGTCTGTAAAGATTTTTATAGCACACTCCCTTTTCACCAAGAAGTACAAGGATGATGTCACATTTGGGTGGTCACTGTCAAGGGTGAGCATCTTGAGGAATAGAAACATTTCTAAACAAGACCAAAAAAGGAAACACAGCTGGACTAGAGCAGAGAAGCTCACTGCTGGAAGGTATAGGGTATCAAGAGATGAAATCTAAAGGTATCTGAAAAAAGGACAATTAAAAAAAATACAAGGGAAAACATTGGAGTTTATGATTGCCAAGCAACTACAACAACAATAAAGCAACCCAGAAAATCTGAATGATCAATAACATAGATACCTGGGTTCCTATCTGTGTGTGTATATGTATGAACTGTACAAATATTTAAAAGGTATCTTTGATGAAGACTTTAGATGGGAAGAAAGAGGCTTCCACAAATTGCATTCTAAAGTAATTAATATATCTTTTTATTTTATTTTTATATTCTTTTTCTTAAATTTTGAGTTCCAAAGGAAGGAAATGGTTGATGGCTTTTGGAAAAAAAAAAAACCATAAAATCATATCAGTTATTTAAAACATCTTCCTGAAAGGTGAGGAGGTGGGACATGATTCAGTAGTAATGTTTTTGGGGTTTTTTTATTTCTTTGTTTTCAAAAATGTGTTAAGGACATGAGTCATAAATCACTGAAGTGGAGTATTATCCAAGGAATTCATAATAGGTGTAATCAAGCTACAATATATTAAAAACAAGGAATTACAAAGGAGAAACAATGGGAAGGATTTCATTAAAGAAAAAAAATAACATGATTGATAAAGAAGACAGTAAGAGCAAGAAATGAACAATGGATAGCCCTTGTTATCATGGGAAAGTAAGGCAAAAACTCTAGCACTTTGGATAGATACTTCTTGAGGAACTTATGGGAGGATATGGACAAGAACTGCTCAAGTTGGGCAGGTGGGGATGGGTTCTAATTTATATTCATTTAGGTAATTTAGCTAATACTAACAAGAAAGGGGAAGATAATAAACATTTATATAGTGTCTACTATATGCCAGCTACTATGCTGCTTTAAAAGAAAACAAACTAATATTATCTCACTTCATTCTCAAAACAGATTTGGGAAGAAGGTTCTGTTATTATTTCCACTTTATTATTGAGGCAGCTCAGGTAAACAGAAGTTAAGTGATTTATCCAGGGTCACATACCTAGTAAGTATTGAAGGTTAGATTTGAACTCAGATCTTTCTGACTCCTGGCCCAGTGCTCTATCCACTGAACAACCAGCTGCCAATGAGTTAAGAGATCATTTGGAATAGTATAATGTATTGAATTTAATTAGCCGATTGCATGTATCCCCTCATTTAGGATATAAACTATTTCAGATATGGGATAATTTCATCTTTCCATTTAATTTCTTTGAAATTTAGTAATTATTAATACTAATATGTTATCTGCATTGCTATATATCAATATCAATACATAATAATGATAATATAACATTTAATAATTATACCTTAATTCCTTCCCAACACAGTGCCTTGAACATAAAGGGGTTTTCCTTGCAATACTGAAGGGGTTTTACATTTCCTTCTCCAGCTCATTTTATACATGATATGATATGGTATGGTATGGTATGATATGATATGATACGATAAGATATGAAATTATATGATATGGTA
>CM053590.1:35067097-35089318 GCA_028646515.1 Pseudochirops corinnae
TATATATATATATATATATATATATATAAACATATATATTTTTTAACATGAGGAAAATGAGGCAAACAGGGTTAATGACTTGCCCAGCATCATACTTTTAGTAATCATCTGAAGCCAGATTTGAACTCATCTTTCTAACTCCAGGTCCAGCTCTCTATCCCCTGTACTACCTCACTGTTTCTAATACAAGAAAGCAATAGAAAATGTGTCCTTTCATTTAAGGAGTCAGAAATTTGAGTGAGGGTATGAGTTCTGTGCACCCAAAAAGTTCAGTAATGAAGCAAAAAAAAAAAAAAATAAGATCACCAATCCATCTGTGGAGCATAGTGGAAAGAGTGCTATTCTGGAAGTCATGTGTCCTGGCTCCCAGTCCTGGATTCACTATCCATTAGTTTTGTGAGCATGAGATTTAAGGTGGGCTGCAAATGGGTAGAGAGAAAGTGGAGAGGAGCATTAAGGCTGTGTGCTATGGGAGAAAAAAGGGAATGGCATGGCAAAAGGGGGAATTCCATGTAATGATTTATAAAGTGCATGAAGGGGGAAGGAGGGGCCCTAAATAGGCCAATTTCATTTTGACAAAGGGTTCAGGCTCAGTAAGGGAGATAGGCACATTGTGGTACAGTGGTAATTAAGAGAAAATTGTTCAAGTTATGACTTTATTTAACTTTGAGAAATTTCTCTTAGGTAGATATGACATATCCAAAGTCACACATAATATAGACTAGGATCTGTTCAGGGAAAAAAAAAAAGAATAGATCAGATATAGTTCTCTGGGAGCATTTGAGAAGGAAGAGAACATGAGCAGCTGAGGTTATCAGGGAAAGCTGCTTCGGGTGGTAATCATACTGACTCTTAAAGGAAGATAGGAATTTGATGGACATAGATGAGGAAGAAGTACATTCCTGGAAAGCAGATAAACCTGGGGAAGTAGGTTAGAGGCAGATATTATACAGCTTTAGCTGACAAGCTAAGGAGATTGTATTTTATTTTAGACAAAATAGGGAAATGGTGAATATTTTTGAGCATGAGATGAAAGTGAAAGGGAACTGAGTTGAACATTAGAAAGAATATTTCAGTTGTTATATAGAGAATAAATTATAAATGGGAGACATTGAAAGAAAAATGACAAGTAGGGGGTTATTTCAATGATCCCAAGAAGTCTTCTTGTATACTAATTATTTAACATGAATATTGTTCTGATTATTCTATGTGACAATAAGTCATGGGATAGCATGATCTTAAAATAATCAACAGAGCAAATAAGAAATATTTATCAAGCATTTGTTCTGTTTCAGGCACTGTGCTAAATACTGATCACACACTTGCAAGGGACCCAAAAGAAACCAGAATATGCCTCATGTATATAAGTAGGCTGTAGTACATTGGCAAGCGTGCCTTTTGTTCAAAAATGTCTTAAAAGACACCACCGATAAATATATGTTGACAAAATCACTTCAGTCATAATTTGAAGGTTTGAAGCCGTCCAAGGTGGTCCAGTATTAGAGGAAGGGAAAATAATAAGAGAACAGGTTGAGCTCCCTGTTTTGCTATCTGTGAAATACTAAAAGTCCTACAAAGAGATTCCAGCATATGGAAGAGGTCCATCAAGGAGTATTTGAAGGGTATGAAAAAGAGTCTCATAGAAAGATCACAGAGAAGGATTCTGCTTTTTACTCAGTAGGTAATGCCTACATTAATAATGTCCTGGATCCATTAAGATAAGTGAATGTTCAAATGAAAAAAGAAATAGTAGCCAAAGAGTGGGAAAGACATGATAAGTGCATTACATATTGAAAAAGTAAAGTGGAAAGAATGTAGTCAATCAATCCTTGACAAATCATGCCTTTGATGCTTACTGCCTACGTGACCTTCAGTGAGTTATTTAGCCACCATGAGCTTCAACTTCCTCATGTGTAAAATGAAGCAGTTGGAATAAATTATCTCCATGTTCTATTCCAGATAGAAATTTATTATCCTGTGATGTCCAAATCTTGCAACTTTAATTTAACATTTTAATTCAAAGTATAACTTGAAATTTTTTTGGTCACTTTCCCCATTTACTTTATTCAATTTGCATCATTCCAAGAGAGACTGGTAGTGGATAGGGCCAAAAAGGCTGATTAGAGGCAAGTCAGTTGAACACATACAATATTTCCCTCCAAACAAATTTAGATAACACTCCAAATCAAATTTTGGAGTGGCATAGGCAACAAAAAGTCAGAAAGACATTTTGCTGGCCTGAGAATAATTAGGAGATTGGCAGCATAAGTTTGTGACACCAAGGTAAAGACCTGTCTGGAGCATGGCAGCAGCAAAAGTGGCCACAGCAGCAGCAGCTTCTGGTGCTCTGAACCCAGTGATGGTTGGTCAGAAAGAGATTAGAGAAGACCTTTTGCTGGTACTGTGTCCAGGTGGCACTTGTCTGAAATTTTATTGCCTATACAAAATTCTGGGTTGCAATTCCAGGGCAGAGAAGAATGCTGGGGTTTGGTAACAAGGGAGCAGAGGTCCTGTTCACAATTCCAAGCAAAGAGAACAGAGTGCTGGTGGCTGCAGAGAATGAGGTGACTTTCCTGGGGAAAGACCAGAACATAGGCCAGGAGAGTAGTGACTGTATTTTTCCTCTATTCCATCACCTTGGAAGCACCAAAAACATTCAGACCTCTCAAAACTAGTTCTGAAAACAGCATCACAAAAAAGCCTGAAGTTTGGAAAATTGTTTCTCCATCACCAAGTGATCAGTTCCCAAATTTAACATGAAGTTCAAAGTCAAGAAATAAACTGAAAAAACATACAAGCAAACACAATAAAAAGCTTGACCAGAAAAAAAAAATCTACACCAGTGGCAGGGAAGATCAAGACACAAACTCAAGGGGAAAAAAAATGTGAAAACAGCTGGAAACACATTCTCAAAGGAAAATGCTAATTAGTACTTGAACCAATGCCCAATAAAACATTCCTGGAAGAGATTTTTAAAATGAGATAAGAATGGTAGAGGAAAAATTGGGAAAAGAAATGAGAATGACACAAGAAAATTATGAAAAAATAATTAACAGTTTGTTAAAAGAGTAACAAAAATACAGGAGAAATAATACATTAAAAAAAGAATTGACCCATTGGTAAAAGCAGCCTAAAAATTCACTGAAAAACAATCTTTAAAAAGTAGGAAAAGGTGAGAGGCAGAGTCAAGATAGTAGAGTGAAAGCAGGGAATTGCTTGAGCTGGACCCTAAATCTTTCCAAATACCTGAAAAAAATTACTCTAAACAAATTCTAGAGCTGCAGAACCCAGAAAATGACAGAGTGAAACACATCTACAGCCAAAGATAGCCTGAAAGTTTGACAGGAAGGGTATATCACACCAGGCTGGGAGCAGAGCACAGTCTAGTGTGAGCCATGCTGGTGCACAGATGGAGTCGGAACAGGCCTCAGGGACAGACTTATTGGCAGCTGTGCTGGTTTCCAGACTTCTCAACACACAAACACAGAGTACAGCATGAAAGGTCAGTGGGGGAATTTTGTGGGACCTGGGTGAAAGAGAAATGTGTGGTCTGACCCCAGCCCTGGGATGGTGGAGGTGGTGGCCACCAAGACAACAGTATGAGCAATGGTGGTGGGTGCTTCCAGAGCTTGGGGTCCACAAATGGTGGGGGATCCAGTGGCTGAAACAAAATCCAAGAAACTGAGGACAGTACTGGTGACAAAGAAGATCAAAATATACAACCAGAAGAAGACAACAAAGTCAAAAGCCTCCCAGAAAAAATATGAATTGGTTGCAGGCCATGGAAGGTCTAAAAATGATTCTGAAAATCAAGTAAGAGAAGTAAAGGAAAAAATGGGAAGAGAAATGATAGTGATTCCAAAAAAACTCATGAAAAATGAGTCAACAAAATGCTAAAAGAGACATAAAAATTTAAAAAACAGACTAACTCAAATGGCAAAAGAGGTCCAAAAAGCCTATGAGGAGAAGAATGTCTTAAAAAGCAGAATTAGAAAAGGGAAAAGGAGGTCCAAAAGCTTGCTGAGGAAAACAAATCCTTCAAAATTAGAATAGGGCAAATGGAAGCTAATGACTTTATGACAAATCAAGAAATTATAAAACAAAACCAAAAGAATGACAAAAAATAGAATACAATGTGAAATAGCTCATTGGAAAAATATAACAATTGACCTGGAAAATAGATCCAGGAGAGATAATTTAAAAATTATTAAACTACCTGAAAGTCATGATTAAAAAAAAGAGTCTAGACATCATCTTTTAAGAAATTATCAAGGAAAATTACCCTGATATTCTAGAACCAGAGAGTAAAATAAGGAGCTAGGATTACAATCAAGAATAACATAAACACCAAAATTGAATGTAATCCTTCAGGTAAAGAAAACATACATACATACATACATACATACATACATACATATTGAATGAAATAGAGGACTTTCTAATTATTTTTTTTTATGAAAATACCAGATGTCAACAGAAATTTTGATGGGAGGCTACCTGAAAACAACCCCAGGGAACTACATGAACATGATTACAAAACACTTTTCAGACAAATAAAGTTACATGTAAACAATTGGAAAAGTATCAGTTGCTCTTGGGTGGGCTGAGCTAATATAATACAAATGACAATTCTACCTAAAATAATTCACTTAGTCAGTGTCATAATAATCAAACTGCCAAAAAAAATTTGATAGACTTAGAAAGAACAATGAAAAAATTCATCTGAAAGAACTAAAGATTCAGAATATCAAGGGAATTAATGAAAAGAAATGCAATGCAAAGTGACCTTAATTGCATTATTTAATTTGATTAAGATGATAGAATAATGTTATAATAAAGATCTTCAACTGCATTATAAAGCAACAATCACTACATGCTACTATCTAAGAAATAGAGTAGTGGATCAATGGAGTAGGATAGGAGCACAAGACGCAGCAGTCAATGACTATAATAATCTACCATTTGATAAAACCAAAGACTCCAGTTTCTGGGATACAAACTCACTATTTAACAAAAGCTGCTGGAAAAACTGGAAAATAATACGGCAGAAACTAGGAATAGGCCAATATACAAAGATAAAGTCAAAACGGGTACATGATTTAGATATAAAGGCTTATAATATAAGGAAACTAGGAGAGCAATGAATGAACCTGTCAGATCTATGTAGAACAGAAGAATTTATGACCAAACAAGAGAGTATTATGGAGTATTATGAAATACAAAATGGATGATTTTGATTAAATTAAATTGAAATATATTTGCACAATCAAATTCAAGACAACCAAGATTAGAAGGGAAGTAGAAAGCTGGGAAACAATTTTGACAGCCAGTGTCGCTGATTGAGGTCTAATTTCTAAAATGTATAGAGAATTGATTCAAATTTATAAGAATATAAGTCATTCCCCAATTGAAACATGGTCAAAGGATATGAACAGGCAGTTTTCAGAGGAAGAAATTAATGCTATGTATAGTCATATGAAAAAATGTTCTAAATCACTATTGATTAGAGAAATCAAATCAAAACAACTCTGAGGTACCACATCACACTTATCAGATTAGTGAACATGACAAAACAGGAAAATAGTAAATGTTGGAGAAGATGTGGGTAAATTGGGACAATAATGCATTGTTGGTGGAGTTGTGAAGTGATCCAACCATTCTAGAGAGCAATTTAGAACTATGCCTAAAGGGCTATGTGCATACCCTCAGATCCAGCAATATCACTTTTAGGTTTGTATCCCAAAGAGATAATAAAAACAAGAAAAAGAATGACATGTACAAAAACAATTGTAGCATCTCTTTTTTGTGGTGGCAAAAAATTAGAAATTGAGGGGATGTCCATCAATTGGGGAATGGCTGAATAAGTTGTGGCATATGAATATAATGGAATACAATTGTTCTCTAAGAAATAATGAGCAGGTAGACTTCAGAAAAAAACTGGAAAGACATCTAAACTGATGCTGAGTGAGGGGAGCAGAACCAGGAGAACACTGTACACAGTAACAAACACATTGTGCAATGACTGACTTTTTTAGACTTTTATCTTCTCACAATGAAAGGATTTAAGAGAACTCCAAAAGACTGAAGACAAAAAACACTATCCATATCCAGGGAAAGAACTTTTGGGTCTGAATGCAGTTGTAAACATAGTATGTGCTTTCTTTCTCTTTTGATTTTTTCCTTCTTTCTTGTGGCTCCTCCCATTAGTTCTAAGTCTTCTTTACATCATGACTAATGTGAAAATATGTTTAATATGAATGTACAAGTTGAACCTATATAAGATTGCATGTTCTCTTGGGGAGGGAGGAGGAGAAAATTTAAAACTCCAAATTTTATGGAAGTGAATATTGAAAGCTAAAAAGAAATAAATTAATTTAAAAAATTGGAAAATTTGATATTCAAAAATAAGACTCAAGAGAAGCATAAAAAGTTAAACATGAAAAAGTAATCACTGCTTATACTCCTATATGGGAAGAAGATATAACTCATAAGGAATTTACTATTAATAAGCCAGCTGTAAGGGAGTTTACATAGAGGCAATTGATGTTAATCCACTATGTTGAAGTGACCTCTAAAATAGTGAAAGGGTGAGAAAGAGGGACACACTGGGAGAAGAGGGAAGCAAGAGTTAGAATGGGGAAATTTTCTCACATAGAAGAGGTATGCAGTAAAAAAATTTTTAAAGTGTAAGGTGAAATTGGGGATGGTGGACAATGCCTGAACCTCATTCTTACTGAATTTTGTTCAAAGAGGGAAGCAGAGAGACAGACAGAGAGAGAGACAGACAGAGAGAGAGAGTCAAAGAGAGAGAGAGAGGGAGGGAGACGGAGAGAGAAGAAGAAGAAGAAGAAGAAGAAGAAGAAGAAGAAGAAGAAGAAGAAGAAGAAATTAAAGAAAATGGGATAGAGGGAAATACACAGTAATCATAATTTTCATTGTGAATAGGATGAGCTCACCCATAAAATGGAAGCACATAAGTGGAACAGATTAGAAACCAGAATCCAACAAATTTTTTTTTTTTAATGAGAGCTACCCTTGAAACAGAAAGACAAACACAGAGTTAAAATAAAGAGCTAGAGCAGAATTTAGCACGCCTCAATTAAATGATAACAATAAAAAAGGACAGGTAGCATTATTATTCCAGATACTGCAAAAGCAAAAACAGTTCTAATTAAAAGAGACAGTCAAGGAAACTACATTTTGCTAAAGGGTACTATAGACAATGACATGACATAAAAAAAAAAAAATACAGCAGGTTTCTCTGATCAAGGCTTCAGTTTTCAAATATAAACCAAGTATAGAATTGAGTCAAATTTGTATATAAAAAAGATCCATTTTCTTTTTGATAAATGGTCACAGAATATAAAAGGTAATTCTCAGAAGAAATCAAAGCTACCTACAATCCCCAAAATGCTCTAAATCACTATTGTTTAGAGAAATACAAATTAAAACAACTATGAGGTACCACCTCACACCTATCAGAAATGATAAAACCTGGAGGGGATAAAGGAAAGATAGGTACACTAATAAAGTGTTGGTGGAGTAATGACCTGGTCTAATCACTCTGGAAAACTATTGAAACTATGTCCAAACAACAATACAACTGTGCATACCCTTTGACCCACTATTAGTTCTTAGAAAGATATATGTGTGTATGCATGCACATGCATGCATACATACATACAAAATCTGACAGCCCTTTTTATTGTGGCAAAGAATTGGAAATTGAGGGTACGCTTATCAAATGAAGAATGGCCAAACTAGTTGTCGCATATAATTGTGGTAGAGTACTCTAGTGCTGTAGAAAATAACAAGGGAGTTTAAAATCATGACAAGACCCATATGAACTGATTCAAAGTGAAGTGGGAAGTACCAGGAAATCATTGTATACTGTAATGATGATCAACTATGAAAGACTTGGCTACTCTAATCAATACAATGATCCAAGGATTCATGGTGAAAAAATGCTGCTCATTACCAGGGAGAAAACTGATGAACTCTGAGCACAAACTAAGGCATAATTTTGTCAGTTTATTGTTCTTGCTTTAAAAAAAATGAGTAATATATTTTCCATGAATTCAAACGTATAATTGATATCATATTGCCTGCCTTATCCATGGGTGATAGAAAGAGGGAGAGTTTGGAACTCAGCATTGAAAAAGAAAATAATTGTTACAACTAAAAAAATAATACATCCAGAATTTTAAAACAAAGGAATGATGGATAGAAGTATGACCCTTAAACCCAGAAGACCTAGGTTCAGGCCTTCACTATGAAAAATACTATGTGATTCTCAACAAGTCACTAAATATCTCTTTGCTCTATGTAATTCTTTAAGATAAGAAATTGCTTATAAAACACTGCTCAGATTGATAAGGGAAGAGCATGCATGCATGTATATATCTATATGTGTGTGTATATGTATATATGTATGCATGTAATAATACACATGTGTATATTTATTTATATATAAATATATAACATATTATATATATAATATAAATATATATATATTTATATATAAAGTTTCAAGCCAGTTTTTACACCTTTTTCACCCTCATCAACAGGCTTATTTCCTCTTCACTTCATCATACGCAGCCTAAATCACCTCTGAAACATCATCCTTTACTCTTAAGTCTTCCCTCTGAGACTAAGCCAAACAGGACCAGAGCATCTCAGAGCTGGAAAGGCAACCAATGGCTCATCAAGGCAACCCACACAAAAATAAGAATGCCCTCTCCAAAATAGTACGTTGCTCTTAATCTGCCCAATAGAATTAATCAGCACAAGGTTAATTCCTATTCCAAATGTCAGTGCTTCAAAATATTTTATATCACTTACCTTGTAACATCACTTCTCTAAGCAAAATACTCCAGTTTCCTTTGAATAGAATTATTATGCCATGATAATCAGTGTCCATTATTGTAGTGGTTGCCTTCATTTTGATACTCTAAATTGTCAATGTTTTTTTTTTAATGTGGTGTTAAGAAAAGAATACATGATTCAATATCTTTTAATTAGGGCATATATTCTATCATCTTCCTAGAACTAAATACTATCCCTTTCAATTCAGCTTAGGTTGAAATGATTTTCCCCAACATTTTTGTTTCATTTGAGTTTGCAATCTACCACAACCCCTATATCCTCCCCGTGGCTGTTTAGTCACGCTTTCCAGTTCTTATACCTGGGCTGATATTTGTTAAAGACACACACAATTTCATATTTATCTATAGTAGGTCTCATGTTTTAGATTCATGACTTCAAATCTTTAGCGTTGTCTTTTAATTTTTTTTTTTTGCTTTGACCTCAAATGTCTTAAACCAGGGTTTCTTAATCTAAAATCTGCAGAATCCCAAAAGGTTTCAGGGGATCTATCAAATTTTTTTATTAATTATTAGATGAAAAAATACATTATTATTTCCACTCACTTCTAACTGAAATTTAGCATTTCATTTAGTTATTAATTAAAACTGTCAGTTTTTTTTTCTGAGAAATATTCCAAGGGTTTTACTACATTGTAAAAAAAAAGCCCATAATACAAAGAAAACTAAGATGTTCTGAGGGAATCTTGGCTTTCTCTTTCTGAATTTCTGGCTTGGATCAATCCCTCATAACTAAATCATTTCACTAATGCAAGACTCTTCCCATCCAGGCATGTGATCATGTCTTCAATTTCTATACTGCCAACACTCCATGATACCTTCTTTCTTATTGGTAGTATGGCCCTAGATGTAATGGGATCATGCCTCCTTTAAGATCTCAGTTTTCTACATTTCCAACATAAAAAACTATTGGCAGACCAATACCACAAGTGATTATGGAGGGAAATCCCAAATGATAGCATTGTCTTACATATCTGTAGTAGTAGGAGTAGGAGTAGTAGTAGTAGTAGTAGTAGTAGTAGTAGCAGTAGTAGTAGTAGTAATAGTAGTAGTAGTAGCAGTAGTAGTAGTAGTAAGTCCTATTCCTCTGATGCTTTTTATTCTTCATTTTTTTCTCTTACCTGTATTTTTCTTAATGTAGGGAAATTACTAGTAAAAATGAGATAACAGACTAGCTAATATGAAAGAAAAGGCAAATAAAAAATGTGGGAAGGGATGTGGAAAAGTAGGACAGTAATACATTCTTGGTGAATTGTGAACTAATTTGACTATTTGAAACAGCAATTTGTAACTATCCCCAAAGAGCTAAAAAAAACTGTGCATACCCTTTGACCCAGCAATACCAATGCTAGGTCTATTTCCCAAAGAGATTAAAGAAAAAGGAAAAGGGCTTATATATAAAAAATATTTCTAGTGGCTCTTTTTTTGTGGTGACAAAGAATTGGAAATTGAAAGAATACCTATCAATCAGGGAATGGCTAAACAAGTTCTGGCATATGATTGTGATGGAATACTACAGTGCTATAAGAAATTATAAACTGGATACTTCCAGAAAAACCAGGGAAGACTTACATGAAATGATGCAAAGAAAGTGAACAGAACCACAACATTTTCCACAGTAACAGCAACAATGTACAATAATCAATTGTGAAAGATCTGGGTACTCTGATCAATACAATGATCCAAGATAATTCTGAAGAACTTGTGATGGAAAACATCCACCTCCAGAGAAAGAACTCATAGAGTCTAAAAGCACATTGAAGTATACTTTTTATAACTTTTGTTTCATTTGGGGGGGTGCATTTTCTTTTGTAACATGGTTAACATGAAAATGTTTTACATGACTGCACATGTATAATCTATATCAAATTTCATGCTTTCTCAGTGGAGGCGGGGGAGATTTTGGATCTCAAAATTAAAAAAAAAAAAGAATGATAAAAATGTGTGTACAAGTAATTGAGAAAAAAAGGGGGAAAAGGGTAACTACCACTACCAAAGAGATTTATCAAGCACACTAAAATTATTAGTCTTAAAGATTTTCTTGGGACACCAAGAGGTTAAGTACCTTGCTCAGTTCACACAGACAAAATGTGTCAGATGATGGACTTGAAGCAAATCTTTTCCTCAAAGACCAGCTCTCTATCTACTAGGCCACACTGGCTGTCCAATACGTGCATCATTAAAATGTCTCTCAGATCACAGTTCTTAAGAGTTTCCTAGCACAGAAATCATTTCACCTGTTAAGCACCCTCTTCATTCTCCTTCTGGGATCTAGTTTTCCAGTTTCATAACAGTTTTATCATTCCAGCAACTATAATCAAGCTCTCTTACCTTTGCAGATGACAGAATTCTAAATCAATTTCATACCTGGGTTTCTTAACAATATGTTTTGGGGGGCACTGAGAGATTTTGTTCAATCTCCAGTTATTTATTTTCTCTTCTTTCCTTCCTAGAGATTAAGATATAACAGCTGCATGTCTGTCATCCCAAGATCATATCTAATCATGACACCATCACTCTCTGCCCATCAGTTTCTAAATTAGACTCCGTTAACTAGTTCTGTAGTTTCTGGAAACTTGTATTAGCATTATCTCCTATGTGTACTAAAAAAATAGACTTAATGAGCAACAATATCCCATAGCACATGAATATTAATACAGGTGGCATGAATTGGAGTAGGATGGACTCACTTATGAGTGTTTTTAACATGTAAGTGCTAATTTATTTTTATGTTAAAGGGTATATTAGCATTTGGAGTCATTTTTCCTTAATTGGTATCAGCCATTCTTATATAAAGGAGTAAATTAAACTCCTCTTGCTGGCCCCCAATGGCACAAGAGTTGCAAACTTGTGACATTTTTGTAGATCATGTCACTATTACTGCACTTATATTCATCCAATTAACTAGGATAGTCCTTTCAGTCAACAAAACAAGCCTTTCATATAAACATTCTGAAAGGATGCATTAAAACTTACTTGTTGGAAGGAAAAAAAATATCTCATTAGGTAAAATTAACAAATACAAAATGATACAATTTTACAGCTTATTGTCAACCCAGTTTTCCAAGCATTTGTAGATCTTAATGGATGAAGTGAGTATGCATCTGCTAAAGTTTAAGGGAATCATATTAGAAATGGAAGGTATCTTCCAGATGATCTAGTTTAATCTCCTTACTCTAAAATGAGGAAACTGGATCTCAAAGAGTTAAAGTGAATAGAACAAATTCACACACTGAATTAGTGGCAGAACCAGAGTCCAGGTCTCCCATCTTCTTATTTCTGTTTTTATCACCGTCTGTCCCCACCTAGGGCTCTTTCAACCACACACCATTAATTAGGTTACTATTCAAGTTCTCCATTCGATCTCCTATAGTATTACATGCCAGAGCTTTTCTTCCCAAAGACAAAAATCTAAATAAATACGGGATTATTAATTACTCCTCTTTGAATCAAAGAGCTAAATTTGCTTAACTATTTCTTATTGTATTAAGTTTTTTACAAATTGTGCAGAGATTATAGTTGTTGATTATCTGGACTTTGTTCAACAACTTCTTAGAAACATTTCTGGATTTCTTCATATGTATTTTATTTAGGTTATCTGTGCATCCTCTACAAAAATCATGGATTAACTTGCTATCTCTAAGGATATGTCCAGAGAGCCCAAGCTGTGGTAAATCATCTGTAAAAGGAGAGGATTGGCCTAGATGGTCTCTGACTTCTCCTTCACCACTACACTTATGATCTTAGACAAGCTTTGAGGTCCCACTGAGCTAGAAAGGCTTTGAATATAGACCCAGGCATAGGCTCTTTCTTTTGTATGAATGCCAGCCCAATACCAGGCAGCTCATCACTAAGTTAGTCACAGGATGATCAGTTTTTAGCAATTGCAGCTCATAGACTGTATACTGTACCATAGAAGTTTCAAAATTGTGTTATCAGAGGGAATGGTCTAAATTCTGTGAAATCCTATATCCTTGAAATTTCAGATAGTGACTTTTAAAAATATTAACATATTTTAGTTTTCAACATTCACTTCCACAAAATTTTGAGTTCCAAATTTCCTCCCCATCTCTCCCCTCCCCCACCCCAAGACAGCATGCATTCTGACTACCCCTTCCCCCAATCTGTCCTTCCTTCTATCATACCCACCTTTCTTTTTTCCACTTCCCTTCTGTTTTCCTGTAGGCAAGATAGATTTCTATACCCCATTCATTGCCTGTATATCTTATTTCCCAGTTGCATATAAAAACAATTTTTAATGTTCATTTTTAAAACTTTGAATTCCATATTCTCTCCCTTCCTCCTGAGAAGGGAAGCAATATGATATAGGTTTTGCATGTGTAGTCATGGAAAATACTTCTATAACAGTCGTGTTGTGAAGGACTAACTCTATTTCTCTCTATCCCGTCCTGCCCACCATTTATTCTATGCTCTCCTTTGACCCTGTCCCTCCTCAAAAGTGTTTGCTTCTGATTACCCCCTCCTCTCATTTGCCCTCCATTCTATCATTCCCCCCACCCACCCCTTATCCTCTTACTCCTCCTTTCCTGTAGGATAAGACAGATTTTCATAACCAATTGAGTGTATATACTATTCCTTCCTTCAACCAAATCCAATGAGAGTAAGGCTCACTCATTCCTTCTCATCTCCCTCTTCCCCTCCATTGTAAAAGCTTTTTCTTGCCTCTTTTATGTGTGATAATTTTCCCCATTCTACCTCTCCCTTTCTCTTTCCAGTACATTCCTCTTTTACCACTTAATTTTATTTTTTAAGATTTTATCCCTTCATGAAATTCAACTCACCCTTGTGACCTCTGTCTATATATGCACATATGTGTGAGAGTTTGTGTGTGTGTGTGTGTGTGTGTGTTTTAACCTCCACCAGCTGAGCTATTTCCATTGGTTGAAGAATCTGACACTTATCCTTGCAAGTTGTATAAAATCCAGGTAAGCTAGTAAACTTTTCATAGTGTAAATATTGAGAAGCAAATAGATACATCTAAGTAATATTTAGACCAGCTAAGATTTTACACACACACACACACACACACACACACACACACACATATATACATACATACATACACACACATATATATGTGTATATATATGTAAATAGTTCAACTTTAATAAGTCTTTTATGATTCCTCTTTCCTTTTTTACCTTTTCCTGCTTCCCTTGATTCTTGTATTTGCAAAGCAAGAGAATCCTGCCTCAGCACCAGCAAAGAGATCTCTGCCACGAATTTTTTTTGTTTGAATAAAGGTTCATGGGATAATAATTCTATAGCTGGAAGAGACCTTAGAGCCCAACTAGTTTAACTTCTTCACTTTTATATATAAGGAAACTAAGGATTATGGAAATTGAGTGATATATGTGTCCAAAGCAAGAACTCCTTCTATTATACCACGTCTACTTTTATGTAGTAAGCTACTTTAAGCATTTTAAGAGCTCATTAAATAACCTATTCTCCCTCTTTTTAGAATTCATAAGCCTAGAGACTTGAGACTCATAATGGAGGGTGAGGTCATTCTGAAATACTGATTCTTCACTTGTTAACTAATGTCCCATCAATAATCATTGCACATAACAATAAAATTCTTTATAATTGGCAGATATTCCCTCATTCAACTCTCAACATTGCCTTGTGAAGTCAGTAGTACAAATATTCATAGCTAATAAATGTCAGATATAGGACTCATACCTAGATCTTCATGCCAACGTCAATTATCTTTCCATTATACAACACTGCCTCCAAATTTACTGAGGATTCTCAAGCTAATTTGTCCTATATCTAGCCATTTAAAAGCAGATATTACCTTTCACCAGCTGGACTATTTCCATTGGTTAACGGATCTGACACTTTTCCTTGCAAGTTCTATACAAAGCCAGATAAGATAGTAAATTTTTCATAGTGTAAAATAGACAAATAGACTCACCTAAGTAAGATTACATATATATATGCATACATGTAACAGAGATATATGTATATATGTATTTTGCCTGTATATCTTATTTCCCAGTTGCATGTAAAAACAATTTTTAACATTCATTTTTAAAATTTTGAGCTCCACATCCTCTCCCTCCCTCCCTGTATATCACGCACATACACATATATACATATACACATGTGTGTGTGTTTTCTTACTTGAATCAGGAAGATGAACCCAATCACAAAATCAGAGGTCATCCCATACAACCTTATCATTTTATAGAGGAGGAAAGCAAAGTGAAAATCTTATCCAAGGTCCAGTGTAAAGTATCAATGTGGCATATGATTTTCTGGTAAACTTGTGATTCAGGTCAGCAAATGTTTATTTCATTCTCTCAAAGCCCCCATTGTCCTTCCAGTTGTTTGATTTTACTATGAAAATTTTTTAACATTGATGTTGAAGGATCGCTAACCTTTCTGTCTTTGTTATGTCAACAGAGATTGCAGCCTTTCTGTACATTTTCATGAAGCATACTTCTTATCTGTATGTTTCCATAAGTCAACTGTACAGGGTCTACCTAACACATTGGAAGGCATCTTATGAGTCTTTCAGTATCCTGGATTTACCAATATAGAACTCAAATTCCTTGGCTCTAGCTGTTTTTTTCCCCTACCACTTAACAAATCCAACTTCTTTTACAAGATGAAATTACAAAAAAGAAGGGAAATTAGAAGAAAACTCCAAGGAAAATATACAAAAATCATTCTCTTTTTTTAGATAGAAAAATTGCACATAAAACAAGTTCAACAAAATTGACTTATCAGTTTGCTCATATATGCAGATCTTTCTGTCAATTCTATTAAAGCCAATCTCTTGATTCTGAACACAAAGTGGTTTGCATGTTAGTAATTAGCAAGCCACTTCATAATAGATATTACTTGATAAAGTGCTATCAGTGCTTTGGGTACTCAATATTTAGAAATAGAAGATACAACATATCTGAAGCTTAGGAGTCTCTCATTGGCTCCCATTTTGAGCTGGGTGAAAATACATCTGCTAACTGATAATGAAAAGGGTCTATAATCTCCAAGTTGGTCAGCATCTTGCACATCTACTGATGGAAGTTTTAAAATGATATTCTGCCCTTTGGCACTGACCCAGTAAAACCATGGATATTAGCTCAGACTCTGTGGCTGGAATTGCTTTGTATCAGCATTTTGTTGTAGTTTACCCTCAGCTAGACACTAGGTAACATATATTCCATCCCAAAGCGAGGTTGGGGGGGAATCCTTTTAAACATATAGTTTTCTAACTCTTCTCAATTTCCCTGAAATTGAAGTGAAACTAACATTTAAATGAAACTGTCTAGTGTCTGAGCACTGACAAAGTATGCAGTCTCAGAATCAAATTTATAGACATTTAGGGACAAAGGTTTAGACTATCTGCGGCTTTCTGTGTGATATTCTAGTACTTTATTACAACCTTAGTGGTAACTGCCCTTCTTATGCATACCCCACATTATAGTCTATACCTACTAGGTATAAATTTCTCTGTGTCAACTTATGTAATCTTTGGGCACCTGAAATCCATTGGCCCCAAATAAATGTCCCTTGTGACACAGATAGTATATTGACATAAAAAAAGAAATACCAAATCCAAGCAAAATAGGTCACTAGTCAAATCATCCAATCTGAGAGGCTCTATTTGAAGAATATGACATTATGGCTCCTAAATTATCTTCAACTCTCACTTGCTCTCAGATCTTTATAGGCTGGCTATCTGCTTGGTTATGATTGCTCAATAGAAAATAAACAGATGGGGATGAAAAAATTACTTAAAAATGAGGTAGAAACTGCCTCAGGCCTACAAAAACCATTGTAGTAAGTTATGTGAGTTTTTTTTTTTTCTTTTTCTTTCCCATTTCTCCCCCTTCTGTTTGAAAAACAAATCTCTTGGAACACAAAACTCTATATGCTTTTACTTTTCAACCACAATCCAATAATGTGTTTTGTTACTTGATATCCAAAGTTCAGTTTAATTTTTTTTAAAAATCTGATCATTGGATGATCAATGATTGATCTCTGGGCAGGACACCAGACAGAAGAGTAAAGCTTGGTCGGCATCAGGACATCTATAGATTCTTTTATTCTGCACTAAAGAAGTTCAAGAGCAGGAATCTCATTAATTAAATTGTTTTCCAAATAAAGGCCAGTTCCATTGATACCTGACAAAGATAAATTATGCCCTGCATCAGCTTGTATTTGCCTGCATGAGCTTGCCCTTTATGTGTTGACTTCCACTTAAAGAAAATCTCAGTGAACATGCTTTTTCTCTCCACTTTCAAGATAGTCTATTTTTCACCTATCCTTGTTGTGTCTGCTGCACTCCATCAGGTTACTTCAGAGGGCAAGCTTTAGGAGTAAAATTAAAGATCTGGTTAGCCTAGATTCTACTACTACTTTGGGGAACATCTCCCTTCAGTTTCCTAAAATGGGGAGAATGTGGACAAAAGGACCTGCTTCTTGCATGATTCACACCTGTAAACACAAAGAAACTAACGATGACCTCAGAGTCTGGCATTCAATTGTATGAACAGGCTTGAAATGTGGTATTTGTCCTTTTTATTTTTCTTCCTATTTTGTGCATTAGTGATTGTCCACATTTAATGCACAATTTTAAGAACAAGCTAAAGATCTCTTTTCAGAATTAACTAATCACTTTAGCATATAAAATGACTCAAAAACTGACTGACTGGGTGGAGTCAAAATGATTTTATTTCTTGGGTTTACCTCTCTACTGTGCCTTTTCCTTGCCTACACATATAGATGAAAGAACAAAAGATATACATTGTTAAAATTGGGAAGTCTTGAATTATAATGCTTTTTGCTGATGATCAGGCAAATTTATAGTATAAAGATTCATAGTATAGCCTTCAGAGATATAAAGAATTGGGAGAGATATGAAGTGCTCACAATAAACTAGCAGGATATTACTGAAGGAGACCAAAACTTTAATGGAAAAAAAATCTAATGAGTAAATATGCTAAGGAAAGGAAAATGCCTTGCACATGGACACACGACTATTAAGTGGAAAAGTTGGGACATGATCCCAGGTCTCTCTGCCTATCAAGTATGCTGCTGGATGCTATATGAAGGAGAATCTGAAGTCACAGTGTCGGGTCTGAAAAGGAACTTAAAGACCCAGCTTTCTCAAATATATACATTAGTAAACTGATGCCAAGAGACATGAGGATTTTTGTCAAAAGTTTCACAACAAGCTAGCACAATAATTGTGATTCCAGTCTCTTACTGCATAACAATAATAGTTGAGATTTATTAGATTTGCAGTGTGCTTTATTGATATTATCTCACTTTATCCTTACCACAATGCTAAGATGTAGGGGTGGTCATTATTCCCATTTAACATATGAGGAAATTATGGACAGAAGTCAGGTGACTTGTGTATGATCACCCAGCTAGTAAGTATCTAAAACAGGGGTGGGGAACTGATGGCCTTGAAGTCACAGTTTCCCTTCCCTTGAAGACCATATTGAGTTCCAGGTCTTTCTGATTCCAGGAAAGACCATTGCTCTCCTTGATGGACCCTGAAAGACAATTTGGGTAGATAGAACACCTACACTGCCTAAAATGAAGATTTCATTTAAAAATCAATCTTATATATCATTCATTGCTGTAGTAAAATTTAAGTTATAGACTAACTTAGAAAAATGAGGTTACCAAAGATCCATTGCTAAAACTTGTAAAAAAAAAAGAAAAACAGGTTATAGCATTGTGCAAAGGACTATATAAGGATGATTAATTAGGTTCAGCATTGGTTTCAGTACAATATATTGTTTTTATTTAAAGCACTAGATTGAAATTCATGGGTACTGAGTCCAAATCGAAGCTCAACTAATTGACTTCTGTAGCCTTAGACTAGTCCTCTCATAGCTCTGGGCCTGAATTCCCTTCTCTATCTGTAAAATGGACATATTTGGACTGGCAAGCTCTCATGAAGCCTACAGTGTAATATAACAGTGAGGCCTAAATATGGAGAGCTGTAATGATCCACAATAATAGACAATCCACATTTATATACATACTAACATGTGTCAAGCACTGTGCTAAGTGCTTTTGACAAGATTATCTCATTTGATTCTCATAAGAACCTTGGAGAGAGTGGCAAATATGCCCATTTTGAGGAAAATGAGGCAAATAATAGAAGTTAAGTGGCTTGCCCAGGGACACCCATCTAGCAAGTGTCTGAGGCTGGAGTTGAACTCTGATCTTCTTGATTCCAGGCCCATTGCTCCATCCACTGTCCCACAAGTTGTCTCACACCAGAGTATGGATATGAATCAGAAGACATGAATATGAATCCTATATCTGCCACTTACTACCTACATGATCTTGGAGAGGTCATTTCACAAACATACCAGTTTTCTCATCTGCAAAATGAAAGTTTGGGTCAGATGACTTGCCACTCTAAAGTTATATCACAACCATATATTAGGGAATGGAAAATTTTGGAGGTCCATGGAGAGAAGGTATTCCTAACAGAGGGAATCAGGTAAGGCATCATAGATAATCAGTTACAATATCCAAGCAGAATAATATCAAACAAAATTCTCCCTATCCCTAGCAGCTGCCAAAGCTTTTGACTTTGCTTCCACTGAATAGACGCATGCTGTGGATTCTGAGGATTCAGCATGATACAACAGCAAGCTGTTGGTGTCAGTCTATGAAAATCACAGGCAAGCTTTACTGAGCAAGAAGAGCCTTGCCCTCCTGATGGTCTCTCTTGTTCATTTATGTTTTCAGCAGCAGGCTTTCCAAATACCTGGAAGAAGTTGAGGCCAATATGGGGGGCTCAGAAGGAGTGGTGTAGAGAGGTCCAAAGAATCTAGGATATTCCTATTAACAAAATTGGTTACAAGATTTCCTTCACTGGAATTCTTTGAAAAGGAGATAAATGGAGATCAGAGAATGAGAAGCATTCAGATAAAAAAGCTGCCTGGAGAAGGAAGTGAGCCTTGAGTGCCTATGTGTAGACAGTGATGTGAGGGGAAGGTGCAGCTCCAGGAATCTCCATATTCAACACTGCCCTGAATCCCACAAGGGATGTGACAGCAATTGGCTCCCCTTTCTATCAGAAGGACAGCTGCAGTACAGTCTGCTGCTGATGGTGAAGCAGGACCAGTTGAGAGGAGAGCACAGTGGAGAACATCTGCTATGAGATGCCTGTTGAAAAACGACTATCCTTTAGCAGAGACATCTGTGTAACACAGGAAAATGCCACCAGCAATAAATGCCAAAACAAGATTGGGAGAGAAGGAATATATTTTAGTGAAGACAAGAGTAGGTCAAGGACAAATCTCTTACATTTTTTTTTTAGTCTACATATCTTAAGTGGTAATGCCAGATCACTAGATGATTTTTTTCCTAATAAACATAAAATGTGTGAATCTTGTAGATTACACTACTATAACTGAGAATCATGAATATCATACTAACTCAAGATCAGACTTTTTTGGATAAAGATTAGTGGCTAGAGTTTTTTATCAGGAGGGGAAATGACAAAATTACTAAACTAAGCTTTTGTATATGCAGTCATTAGAAAATAGAATCATGAGATCACACTATCTCAGAAATGGAATTGTTCTCATTAGCTTTCTAGTCCAAATAGTTCTTAAATAAAAATCATTGACACAGGCTTTGCTTAAATACCTATAAGGAGAAGACTTTTATCTCTGGAAAAAGCCTATTCTCATTTTAACGACCTCTAAACGTTAGCAAGTTTTGCTTTGCATTGAACCTCTATTTATCCCTTCAACATCTACTCATTTCTTCTGCCTTCTGGGGTCAAGCAAAGGAAGAATGAGTCTTCTTACCAGTGGCCTCTCTTCAAATAGCTACAGATAGTGTTACCATACCCTGTTTGAGTCATTTCTCTGGGATAAATATACTTAATTCCTCATTATATGGCATAAACTAGAAGACTTACATGCTAATTATATGCATTAGCCAGTGAAAGTATTTCTTGATCCTGGACCTTTGTTGAGATTTGTAAAAAGAAAGATTACAAAATATTTTCATTTACTCAAGGGCCACAGTGACTTTGAGGAAAGTGGGGCATCTTGCTTTGAGACAGAGAAAATTAGTTTTTAAAATAGATGTGTACAGGGGTGGCTAGGTGGTACAGGGAATAGAGCGCCAGCCCTGGAGTCAGGAGGACCTGAGCTCAAATCTGGCCTCAGACACTTACACACACACACACACACACACACACACACACACACACACACACACAAACTAGCCATGTGACCTTGGGCAAGTCACTTAACCCCAACTGCCCTACCTTCCCCCTCCAAAAAAAAAGAAAAAAAAATCCCTTAAAAATAGTTGTGTATGTAAAAGGTGTAGATTTCTGTGTGAGAAAGCTTTTGTCCAATGTTTGTTCTTTAGTGATGACATGCTGAGTAAAAACACTAAGAGCTTCTGTCCTTTCCACTAGATAAGGGATCTATACTCTGGGGTCTGTGAATAGATTTTAGGAGGCCTATGTAAATGGATTGGGGTGAGTTCATCTGTATTTCATCATAACTGGTTTCTTTTATAATCTTCAGGATATTATTTCACTCATTGAAAATACTCTGAGAAATAGTCTACCACACTTCTAAATGGGGTCCATGACCCAAAACATTAAGTACCAGTGCATTAAACAATGAAGGCTGATTGTGTTGATGTTACTATGGACAAATGTGATGCCCAATGGAAGCTCTTTGAAGGCAGGTAGGATCTCATTTTAGTCTCTGTAAAACCCGGACATGAGATGATAGTACCTTGAACATGGTAGGTATTTAATATTTATGGATTGGAAGTGATTTAGCAAGAACATGTTATCAATAAAAAGATATTTAATTGAATATAGATAAAGATATAGAGAATATGACAGTTTTTTTGGTTAAATAAATAGTAAAATAGCAAAATTCTCCAGCTTATAGAAATCCTACATTTCTGTAGGATTTTAGAAATTATAAAGTACTGTCATCAGAACAACATGATGATGTAGGTAGTACAGTTAGTATTACTCCACTTTCTAGATAAGGAAATGGACTTTCAAAGCTGATAATTAATTTAACCATGTTGAATCAACAAGTAATACTGAAACTGGACATGGAAACCAGAGATCTGCACTTTAAATTCAGTATTTATTTGCTTTCTGTTTTCTTCAAATAGAAATTAAGATTTTGGGGGGCAGAGTCAAGATGGCGGCATAGCAGCAGCAACATATCGCAGCTCTCACATAGCCACCCCAAAATACCCATAAAATGGGACTCTAAAGCAAGCCTAGAACTCCAAAACGCACACAAAGATACTTCCCTCTAAAGTCAGCTCAGCTACGAGG
>CM053590.1:35089818-35114828 GCA_028646515.1 Pseudochirops corinnae
TGATATGTTTGATTAAAGTAAGCTTGTTAACCCATTTTGAGTTGCTTTCCTTTAGAAAAGCAGATCTAAGAACCTGTGCTAGTAGGCGCCCTAGGTATGCTAGGGTGCTTGCTGTTACAGCCCTTCCCTCCCTCCCCCCCCCCATGCCCCATGTCTTATCCCCTTCCCTTCTATTTTCCTATTTGGCAAGATAGATTTATATATACCATTGCAGGTACATCTTATTTCCCAGTTGCGTGTGAAAACAAATCTTACCATTCATTCTTAAATCTTTGAGCTCCCTATTCTCTCCCTTCCTCCCTCCTCACCCATTCTCAATGAAAAAGCAAGTAATTTGATATAGTTTTTGCATGTGTAGTCATGGAAAACACTTCCATAACAGTCATGGTGTGAAAGGCTAACTGTATTTCTTTTCATCCTATCCCCCCCCCATTTATTCTATTCCATTCTTTCCTTTGACCTCCTCAAAAGTGTTTGTTTTTTATTGTTTCCTCTCATTTGTGCTCCCTTCTATTATCCCATCCTCTCTTATCACATTTCCCCCTACTTTCCTGTTGTATTTGTGTATGAATGTATGTATAAGTTCCTTCCAACTACCCTAATACTAAGAAAGATCTCTTGGATTACAAATATCTTTCCATGTAGGAATGGAAACAATTCAACTTTAATAAGTCCCTGTGATTTTTCTTTCTTATTTACTTCTCTTGACTCTTGTATTGGAAATTCAAATTTTCTATTCAGCTTGGGTCTTTTCGTCAAGAATTCTTGGAAGTCATTTCATTGAATCTCCATTTTCCACCTGAAATATTATACTAGGTTTTGCTGGGTAAGTGATTCTTGGTTTTATTCCTAGCTCCTTTGACCTCCAGAATATCATATTCCAAATCCTTCTATCCCTTATTTTAGAAGATGCTAAATCTTACATTATCCTGATTGTGTTTCCACAATACTTGAATTGGTTTGTGTTTTGTTTTGTTTTGTTTTCTGGATGCTTGCAATATTTCTCCTTGACTTGGGGACTCTGGAATTTGGCTACAAATTCCTAGGAGTTTTCCTTTCTGGATCTCTTTTAGGAGGTAATCAGTAGATTCTTTCAATATTAATTTTGCCCTCTAGTTATAGAATATCAGGGCAGTTTTTCTTGATAATTTCTTGAAATATGATGTCTAGGCTGCTTTTTTTTAATCATGTCTTTCAGATAGTTCAATAACTTTTAAATTATCTCTCTTAGGTCTTTTTTCCAGGTCAGTTGTTTTTCCAATGAGATATTTCTCATTGTCTTCTATTTTTTCATTCTTTTTGTTTTGTTTTATAATTTCTTGATTTATCATAAAGTCATTAGCTTCCATTTGCTTCATTCTAATTTTTAAGTCATTATTTTCTTCAGTGAGCTTTTGGACCTCCTTTTCCATTTTACCAATTTGACTTTTTAAGGCATTATTCTCCCCATTGTCTTTTTGGAACTCTTTTGTCATTTGGGTTAGTCTATTTTTAAGGTGTTATTTTCTTCAGCATTTTTTGGGTCTCCTTTACTATGCTATTGAACCATTTTTCCTGATTTTCATGCATCACTCTCACTTCTCTTCCTATTTTTTCCTCTACTTTTCTTACTTGATATTCAAAATCCTTTTTAAGCTCCTCCATGGCCTGTGACCAATTAATATTGGTTTTGGGATGTAAGAGTTTTGACTTTGTTGTTTTCTTCCAGTTGTATGTTTTGATCATATTTCTCAACAAAGTAAGGTTCTATAGTCTGATTTTCCCCACTATTTGCTCATTTCCCCTGACAATGACTTGACATTTTAACTCTTTGTTAAGGTAAGTGTCTGCTTCCAGTGTGGATGGCATACTGTCCCAAATTTCAGAGGTTTTGTGTAGCTGTTTTCAGTGATATTTCTAGAGACCTGTAAATTTTCAATTCTTCCAAAGTTGTATGATGAAAGGAGAGGTGTTTACTCCTCTCCTGGTCTGTGCTCTTGTCTGTAGTGACCACAAGTACTATTTTCTGCCTTAGAACTGTAAGAAAGATTTCCTCTCCACTGCCACCACAAACTCTGCAATGCCAGCTTTCCTTCTCACCCCAGGACGGCCACTGAGGACTGTGACCCAAATCCAAGCCCAGGCAAAGCAAGAGAATCCTACCTCATTATCACTAAAGAGATTCCTGCAATTGCCCTCTGATCAGCCACTGGATCTCTCCATATCTGTGGACCAAGAGCTCTGGAAGCAGCCACTGCTGCTGCCACCACTGCTGCTCTGGGGCTAGAGCTGGGGCCAGACCATGATCCTCTCTCACTCAGGTCCAACAGAACTTTCCCATTAATGTTTTAACTCATCTTTGGCATTTGAGGGTTGAGAAGTCTGGAAACCACAACAGCTGCCAGTGATTCAGGCCCTGAGGCCTGCTTGGGCCCATCTGTACCAGTATGACCCATGATAGACTCTGCTCTTCTCGCATTCTGGGGCAACAGACCTTTCCTGTTGACCTTCCAGGTTGTCTTGGACTGGAAAGTTGTTTCACTCTGTCATTTTGTGGGTTCTGATGGTCTAGAATTTGTTTGGAGTCATTTTTAGAGGTATTTGAAGGGGTTTGGGAGAGAGCTCAAACAAATAATTGCTTTTACTCTGCCATCTTGATTCCATACCTATTGACCAAGCCCATTTTTAATGCATAAATTTTACTGTTCAGACCTCACTCTGAATATATTCTCCCACTGAGATCTTTGCTGTGGTCATGGTAGGCATCTCCCTTCCATACCTGGCCTTGTATACAACTATATCTCTTTCTTGATATATTGTCACTGTGTGTGTGTGTGTGTGTGTGTGCATACATGCATGTGTGCATAGGAGCATGTGAACGTGTGTTTTATTTTTGCCTACTTGCTGAATTTTTGAGTACAATTTTTGTACTTTTTGAGTATAATATTGTACAATTTGAGTACAAATTTAATTTAAATCCTTGAACTCTAGCTTTAACCTGAGTCATGAAACAAAATAGAGTAACATCGTTACTAAACTTAAATAAAGATCTTTGGAACCAGTTTATCAGATATGTCTTATGATTCGGAAATTAAAAGAATATGAGGAATTCAGAAAACAAAACCCTGAGATGATAACAATAACGGGATGGCCACTTTAAAGAGAGCAACTTTTAGGATCATAGACTCTGCTGTGCAATACTTTTTTCAGACCCATTTTGTAGTCTAATTACAGCACTCAGTGAAAAGATCAACTTCAATCTATTTCAGAAAAATGAAAGGTCAATAGAGAAAATTATTGTCAGGTCTAACTTGTCATCTTTGCTACCAAATTTATCATTCTCTCTTCCTGCTGCCATTAATAGGAAGCAGAGATGGATCTACATTTAAATTAGAATGTAGAGACAAAACAGTTGCTAAAACCTTTTCTATATTTATCGCATACTATATGGCATATACTGACACAAAGACGTTAATACAGTGGGTTAATATACTATCACTCCACTGGCTTAAAGAATCAGATTCTTCCATATTTTCTCAGTTTCTGATCCAAGTAAGATCACCTGGAGTTGAGAGTAAAAAGTTCTGATACATTGATATAATGTACAAAATCAAATTGATGTATGATCTTAGAACATTGCATCATCCAGTGAAGTAAATCAAAATTTCTGCATGCCGGCTCATCGTGAATTACTTTTGTCTAATTACCACATTTTTTCCCTTAAAAGTCTTTTGAAATCTTGAAAATATCAGCAAGAGTTGTCCAATTACCTTTTGCTTGTCACATCACCACTCACTCTTATTCAATCATACATTTATGGGCTGCAGTCCATTCTGCTGCTTGTCTTTCATCATTCTTTGCAAAATTATGTTGAAGGTTTCTCATGCCAAAATGCTCCTCTCTCTAGCCCTTTTGGTTATATTAATTTTTAATTATTAGCTATATTATATCACAAAAGCATCAAGATTTTTTTAAAAGGGATGTTTTCTGGGATAAGCAAACAAACAGCAATAGAAATTTTTATTTTTCCTAAGGGAATTCAGGCTATTTTTCTCCTGATGTTTGAGTGCAGGCCCACCTCATTGCCCAATTGTGTATGTTCCTGGAGTATGTGTACAGGGCTGATGAACTTTGCAAGTTATTCTTCCAACAGAGTATCACAGTGTGAAAAAAATGTTATTCTTCACCCTCTTGAGTTTTCCTTAAGTTCCTCATCTGTATTATTAGTCAAGCGCCAGTGTTCAGAGGATGCTTTTATAAATTTCTACCAGTTCTAGGTATAGACACCATTGATCCATCACAAAGCCATTCTCAAACAAAAGCATCTGGAAGATCTCATGATTTACAAGGAAATTCTGTTACATTTTGACTCTGTGATTTCCTCAGAAAACTTCCCCAAATATGCATCTCTCTATTTTATTTTTTCTTGATATTAATAATCAGAGGATTATTAAATCATATTTTCACTATTGATATATCCCTCAAGGAATATTAGGTAATTTTTGAATATACATGAGAGTTGATATCTTTTAGGAGAGCCTCAAAACTGTCCTCTGGTCTACCAAATCAGATGCTTTTATAAAATAATAAAACAAAATGACAGTGTTATCTTGTATTATTTATATTATTTAGTCAATTGAATGAAGATAAAAATGTGGTCTGTAAGGTAAAATCATTGCAAAATTCTGCAAAGTTTCAAATACTCTTATCAAACATGACTACATCAAATAAAATTCTCATGAAAATAGATTTATATGGCAAATATGGCAGAATGAGCAGTAAATGACCTAAGTCCCCCACATGCACTTCTAAAATGATACAATAGCTCCCTAAGATGAATCCTGGACAGGCAGAACCATCAAAGAGATGGAGTGAAACAATCTTTTAGTCCAAGAAACTTGGAAGACTAGCAAATAAAGTCTGTCTCTCTTGGGCAAAAGGGAAATGAAGTTCAGGACAGGAATCACAGCAGTAAGCCAGCAGAAAGCCCCGCCTCAGCAAACCAGTAGGAGATACTGAAGCCAAGTGTGGTAGAGCAGGTGAACACCAATACTAGGAACCATACGTGCCTCAGCATATCCTGCAGAATAGGCATACACCAGCTTTGAGAATCATCACACGCTTCAGCAAAATTCTAGGCAAACTGGTAGGCTCTAGTGCTCAGAACTCTATGTGCTTCAGTGTAGCCCCAGAGAAATGCAGAAACACACCACCAACCTTAGCACATGCCACATACCATCATTAGGACAATAGCTTAACAACAGGTAAACTTCCAGACCCCTATAGCCTCCAACAACCAGCAGCTACCCACCTACCCCCTCAGTGCATCATCAGAAATGAGGGGACCCCTATGGACCTCAGGGCAACATTAGTACAGCACCAGGTAAACAGTCAGTCTACAGCCCTGGTACAAGAAGCCTGAGACAGTGGTCCTTCCACTCTGAGAAAAGAGCTCAAATTTAAAAGAAAGGTAAAGGGCTAAATATTTTTTAAAAAAGGAAAAGGGCCAAATAGGATGAGCAAAAAAGCAACAAAAAAGAAACTGATAATAGAAAATTATTATGGTGAGAGGGAAGATCAAGACACAAAGTCAGAAGAGGAAACAATGTCAAAACACCCAAGGGAAACTCCCACCTCCCCCCCACAGAAAAAATGAAAGTAGTAACAATCCCAGAAAGAAGTCATGGAAAGTCTCAAAAAGGAGCTTAAAAATCATTTAAGAGAAGTAGAAGAAAATTGAGAAAAGAAATTAGAGTGATGCAAGAGAATTATGGGAAAAAAAAGTGTCAACACCTTGGAAAAAGAAAATAACTGCTTAAAATGTAGAATTGATCAAATGGAAAAGGCGATACAAAAATCCATTGAAGTAGACAACTCCTTAAAAAATACAATTGGGCAAATAGAAAAGGAAATAAAAAAGCTAAGGAAAACAACTTCTTAAAAATTAGAATTGGACAAGTAGAAGCTAGTGACTCTATGAGACAATAAGAATCAAAGAAATACAAAAGAATTTTTAAAAAAATATAAGAACATATAAAATGCCCAATTAGAAAAAACAACATACCTGGAAAATAAATCCAGGAGATGCAATATCATAATCATTGAACTACCTGAAAGCCGTAATCAAAAGGAGCACCTGGATAGCACATTTCAAGAAATTATCAAAGAAAACTGCCCTGATATCCCGGAACCAGAGGACAAAATAGGCATTGAAAGACTCTACCAATCACCTCAGGAAAGAAATCCCAAAATAAAAATTCCAAGTAACAGGATAGCTAAATTTCAGAACTATCAGGTCAAGGAGAAAAGTACTGCAAGAAATAAAAAAATGCCAGTCAGAAAGAACAATTCAAATATTGGGGAGCACAATCAGGATTACACAGGAGTTAGTAGCTGTGACCTTAAATTATTGAAGTTCATTGAACATACTCCAGAAGGCAAAAGAGCTAGGACTACAACCAAGAATCACCTACCCAGTGAAATTAAGCACAATATTACAAGGGGGAAATGATCTTTCAACGAAATAGAAAGATTTCAAGCTTTCATAAGAAGACCAGAATTGAACAAAAAAATTGACCTCCAATATCAAGATCCAAGAGACACCAAAAAAGGGAAAAGGGGGAAAGAAAACAGAAGGAATTCAATGGAGCTAATCTGTTTACATTCCTATATGAGGAGATGATACTTTTAATCTTAAAAATTATACTACTAGCAATAAAGCTAGAAGGAATATATGTAGAGGGTAGAGTATAAGGTGAATTTGAAGAAATGATATAAAAATAATTAAAGAATGAAAAAGAGAAGTACACAGGGTGCAGAAGTAAGGGAAAGGTAGAGTGGGATAAATTATTTCACATGAAGAAGCATTAAAAAAAGCTATTACATTGAAGGGGAAGATGGGAGGGTGGGCAATGGGCATCACTTGAACCTTACTCTTATCAGTATTTGCTCAAAGAGGGAATGATATAAACAATCAATTGAATATGGAAGTCTCTTACCAAACAGAAAAGCAGGAGGGGAGGGAATTAAGTAAAGGTCACAGGGAGTGACAGAAGAGAAGATAGACTGGTAGAGGCAGTAGACAAAAGGAAAACAACCTTGAGGAGAGAAAAGATAAAAGGAGAGAGAGGACAAACAGGAGGAAAACTAGGATAGAAGGAAATACAGTTAGTGATTATAACTGTGAATATGAGTGGAATGAACTCTCCTATAAAACAGAACTGCTTAGCAGAGTGGATAAAAGAACAGAATCATGCAATATGTTGCTCACAAAAAAGACACTTGAAGCAGTCACACACAGTATAAAGGTAAGAGTTTGGTGCAGAATTTATTATGCTTCAGCTGAAGTAAAAAAAAAAAAAAGTAGGGAAAGAAATCCTGATCTTAGACAAAGCAAAAGCAAAAAATAGACCTAATTAAAAGAGATAAGGAGGGAAACTGCATTTCGCTAAAAGACACCATAGAAAATGAAGTAATATCAATATTGAACATATATTCACCAAGTGTTATAGCATCCAAATTCTTAAAAAATCTAGTGAGTTACAAGTTTGTGACCAAACAACAAATTGAGAACATTGTGAAATGTAAAACAAATCATTTTGATTACATTAATTTGATAGATTTTTCAAAAACAAAACCAGTACAACCAAGACTAGGAGGAAAGTAAAAATGCGGGAAACAATCTTTACAGCAAGTGGCACAAATAAAGGCCACATTTCTCATATATATAGAGAAATGAGTAAAACTTATAAGAAAACATGCCGTTCCCAAATAGATAAATGGTCAAAGGATATCAACTGAAGTTTTCAGATGAAGAAATCAAAGATATCTGTAGGCATACCAAGAAGTGTCCTAAATAACTTTTAATTAGAGAAATGCAAATTAGTACAACTCTGAGGTACCACCTCATACCTATCAGATTGGCTAATATGACAAAAAAAGGAAAATGAAAAATGTTGGAAAAGATGTGGGAAAATTAGGACACTAATGTCCATTTGATGGAGTTGTAAACTGATCAAACCATTCTGGAGCAATTTGGAACTATGCCCAGAGTTTGTAAAACTGAGCATATTCTTTGATCCAGCAATACAACTACCAGTTCTGTATCCCAAAGAGATTATTATTTAAAAAAGACAGTGAAAAGGACTTATATGTGCAATGATATTTATAGCAGTCATTTCAGGCAAAATATTGGAACCTGTTGGGATAACCATCAATTGAAGTATGGCTGAGCAAGTGGTGGAATATGATTGTAATGGAATTCTTTTGTGCAGTAAGAAATGATAAACAGGCAGATTCAGAAAAAACAAATAGGAAAAACTTGAATGAACTGATGCAAAGTGAAATCAGAACCAGGAAAACATTGTGTACAATATGTGCAACATTGTGTGATGATTAACTATGAATGATGCAGCTCTTCTCAGTAACAAGATGATTCAAGATACATACAAAAGACTCACAAAGGAAAATGCTATCCACATCCAGATAAAAAACTGATGGACTCTGAATGCAGACTGAAGCATACTTCTTTCACTGACTTTATTGGTTTGGTGCTTTTTTTTCTTTTGATCTGTTTCTTCCTTCACAACTGTGACTAATAAGGAATTTTTTTTTATTTTTTGTATTTTTTATTTTGAAACAAAAACATATAAACTTAAACATTGGAACTTAAATACAGATTCAGGAAGGAAAACAAGGCAAGGCATGTACATAGCAGAACATAAGAGAGGATTAAAAATATGTAACAAGAAATTTTCATTTGAAGAAAGCCATTTATCATATGATAAATAATACTTGTTGTGGTGAGAATTGTCCGTCTTTTCTTTGCCTCCTTGTGAGTTTTCTTTTGTTCTCTGCTGTGAACTTTTTTACTTTGTTCTTTTTTTTTCCTTTCCTCCAAACACCACCTTCTTGTGAAGGCCACGATAAGTTTACATACGTTTCTCTATAGCTATAAATATATGTAAACCGTGCCCTTCCCCCCCTTCCCCCCCAAGCAGGTGACAATAAAGTTTAGATATATTTCTCTCTAGCTATAGATATATACAGTAACATATACCTATATACAGACACATACAGACATATACTTTCCCAAACCTATTCTACTACTGATCTTTGTTTTTATGTATCTGCATACCTCTTCTTTCCTATCCCTCCTGCCTCCTCTACTTAACTTTTACCCACCATCTTGCCCTCCTATGACTTACCTATCCCCCTCCAAGGAAATCTCCCCCATTGTCCCTTTCCCATAAATCAAAACACCCTTCTATACTACTATTTACTTATTCTCTCACCACCCCCCAAAGATTCCCCCTTTATCCTCTCCCCCATCCTTATGCCCCTACCATTTTATTTTTTCTGAATTTAGAAGACTTTTATACTCTTTTAAATATTTATGTATTGTTCCCTCTTACAATCATTCCTGATGAAAGTAGGTTGCCAGAAAGACCAACTCTCCTCTCCCATCTAATTCCTGTGTATCGTTTCTTCCTCTTGTACCTCATTTGTATAAAAAAATTACTCTTTTTAGCTGTTCCCAAATGATTTTACTTTTTAAATTCATATCATACTCAGGTTTACCCTAATCTTTCTTATGAACTACCCAATTATTAATAAGAATCTTAGACATACATTTTATATATATAAAAATAAATAGTTTGTCTTTAAGATTCCTTATAATCAATCTTTATTATTTACCTTATATTTTGATTGCTTCTTGTATGTCAAAGCATCTATTAAGTTCAGGATTTTTTTAAAAAGCCTTAAAAGTTTAAGAGTTTGTCATATGTCCATTTTTTTTCATTCAAGATAATAGTTAACTTTGCACAGTATGATATTTTTGGCCAGAGCCCTATTTCTTTTTCTCTTTGATATGTTGTGTTCCAAGACCTGCAGTCCTTTAATGTCTCTGCTATTAGGTCTTGTGTAATTCTAAATTTGGCACAATCATATTTAAATTGTTTTAGTCTTGATGCTTTTAATATATTTTTTTCCTTGAGCTGGGCATTTCAGAATTAGAGTATGATATCCCTATGTCTCATTTAAGTGGTGATTGATGGATTTTTCTATTTCTACTTTTCCTTCTTCTTCTAATGCTTCAGGACTGTTTTCTTTAATTATTTCTTATATTACTGTATCAATATTCTTTTTTTTTATCATAACTTTCAGTTAGTCCAATTATATTTATATTTTCTCTTCTTGATCTTTTATCCAAATCTGTTGTTTTTCTTATAAGATGTTTCACGTTCTCTTCTATTTTTTCATTATTCTTATTTTATTTAATAATTTCTTGATCTCTCATAATTTCATTGGCTTCACTTTGCCCAATTCTGATTTCAAGGTGTCATTTTCTTCCTTAAGATTCTGGATCTCTTTTTCTAGTTTGTTGACTTTCCTTTCATACCCTTGTTGTTTTTTGTGGATTATTCTTATTTTCTTTTTTTAGTTTTTTCCTTCATCTCTGCCATTTGATTTTTAAAGTCTTTTTTAAGATCTCCTATAAATTCTTTTTTGGGCAGGTGATCATTTGATGTTACTATTTGGGAATTTATTTACTTAAATATCCTCCTCTGAAGATGAAACCCAATCATCTCTATTCCCGGAATATGTTTCTATTTTTGGATTCTTTCTCTTTTGCATTTTTTGAAGTGATAGCTCAATTATTTGTAATCAGCTCTAGCCCTTGGGTACGTGAAATGGTGCCTCTTGCCCCAGTTCTTCAGCTCTTACCTCTAGCCTGTAACCAAAGCCAAACCTCCAACCTCCTGTAAGTGTCTATAGTCAGGGGCTTTCTGCCCCACTACTTCTGTACTCACAGTTCATGTACTGGTTCCTTCTTGCCCCTGGTCCTCTTCACAGCACAGCTGGGTCTGGTGTTCCTGGACGATCTTCCTGGGCTCAAATGTCCAACTCCCCTCACTATCCTGGGTGGGAAAGTGCAGGTGGCCCAGGTGCCTGGGGCCAAAGTAGCCTCTCAAACCAACTAACCCCAGGGTTTGCTGCTTTTGGTTTAACAGGCTTGCCACTTTTTGTTAAAATGGAACCTAGCCTAGACGTGTTCACTCTTCACAAGGACCAAGCCCCTTCTTGGAATTTTTCTTCTGATCTTCTTAAATTGACCCAGGAGGACCCCAGTTATACCCCTTTTCTTATTTATCTCCACCCACATTTTCTTGGCCATAATGTGACATTTTAACTCTTTTGTGGGGGTAAAATCTTGAGAACTTGGAATTTTCTGACCTACTCTGCCATGTTCCCAGAATCTTCTCCTTGAAATTATGTTTTACATGATAGCACAGTTATAACCTATATCAATTTGCCTACCATTTTAGGAAGGGGGAGGATAGGGAGGGAGAAAAAATTAAAACTCAGAATCTTCTAAAAATGAATTCTAAAAATTATCTTGACATATAATTGGGGAAAAATACTATTAAGACAAGAAAAAAACAACAGAAAACCAACTTATGTGAAAGTAGTCATATAGGTCCATCCCTATTTATCATCCAGGCATTACTTCTTTTTTGTTTGTTTGTTTGTTTGTTTGTTTTTGATTTTGTTTTTCTAATAATAATACCTCAGATGTTTCTCACAATTTTAGAATGTCCTCCTTCTCCTTCACACCTGTTTATATCTGTCCTTAAAGTTCCAAATTGTTCTACCATGACCCATCAGTCTTCTTACTTTAGATCATTTCTCTGACCTTTTGGCTTTCTATTTCCATTTGTAAGTTTCTCCTAAAATCTACATTTGAGGAAGTGTCCAAGACAACCATCTTCACTTTTTTCACTCCTCCCTTTGACTTTTTCCTGACTTTATAAATTTTAACATGCACCTTTGTCCCCTACCCAACTTTTTAAACTCCATTTGTTGTGTTTTCTCCCTGCATTGGAATATAAGCACATTAAGTGTAAGGACTCTCTCTTTTGCTTTAATTTATATTCTCAGAGCTTATCAATATTTATTGATTTGTCAGTTTACCATCTTCTTAACCTTTTAGAATCAATTCCTGCAATTCCTTTAAAAGTGCATAAGCACCAGCATAAATCTCTTTTGGTCCAACAAAAGTGAATATTTGTCTAGTCCAGCAGCTTTTCTCATCCTTGTCTTCTTCAATACCATTTTTAGCTTCCTCAAGAAGCAAATGTAGAATTGTCATGTCAAAATCCAAATTTACTAAATTACTAAATGTGATTGTCCCACTGTCCTTGGCAGACAAAATGGTTGTTTATACAAATTTTATAGAATTATCTCTTATTTTGTCTTTGTGTTTCTTCCTTTGAAACCTATCCTTAAATAGCCTTGGGCTAACATCCCGCAGTTAGATTTCTCTTTTTTTTTTCAGATTCTAATTTTTTTTCTATGCATGATTTAAATGGTAATGCTGATCACAATCTTCCACCATCTTCCTTCATAGGAGCCAGGATGAATTCCATGATAATAAACCATTCTCTTTGGAAGCTAATGCACTCCAGATGCTTCTTTTCTTGAATTAGATTGCACAGGCGCATAAAGTCCCAGAAATTGCAGAGCATTCTATATGAAATCCAAAAGCATCCAAATGACTTTGACCTGACAATTGACAAAGGAAAAACCTCATTGGAGGGGAAAAGCCAGCATATCCTTCATCAAACATTGAAATTAGACAGCCATTTAGTCGCAGATAGAGTGGACTGGATTAGTTTTGGAAAATCTGAGACCCTATGATCACACCAAAATTTTCCTTTACAAGTTCCCTTTCAAAATCATTAGTATTTTACTGATATTTTTGCATATTAATGAATCATGATCACAGCAGTCTTCAAAGAAGTAAACTTCAGTATTATCCAGAGTCCATGGGGAGGCAAATAAGTAAAAGTGGAAAGTAACTTATAACAAATAAGAAAAAAGAGTAAAATATGTACTTTAAGAAAAATATAATCATATGAAAATGGTGAGTAACCAATGGCTGATCTATATGCTAGTTAGGTATCCTCATAATGTCAAGAGAAATGAATGAAGATCCCAGCACTTTGTCAGTACTCTTGTCAGGAGAGTATGGGAGGATCTTGTCATCAGTTTGAAGGATGGGCAGGCATACACGGATTACAAAAAGCATAAAGAATGTAAATATTGGAATTGATAAGATTGTATATTATTTTATTCATTGAATATCTGAGTTACAAAGGATTCTATCTCTTTTTTTCTTGGGACAAAAGATGACTATTTGCTAACTAAGCCTATGTATAGACTCTTTTGGTCTCCTTGTAGTTGTAATTGATTAATAGTGGTTAAACTTCTAAATAAAATTATTGTAAGCCATATTGATGTCCTTTTCACCAATGACTTCCAATTTTCAGCATCAGTAGCTTATTTAAATAAATCATGTTGGATCTGTTTTAACTTCATGCCATCTTTTTTTTTTCCTTATTTTAATCTTTTAGTTGTATACTAATTTTGATCTCTGATCAAACTGATGATTTGATAGCAAATTCAGAAATGACTATCACATATCAAATAAGTGATTTGCTTCCTATCCTGCCCTCAAAAACAAATATAACACATTAAAAAGAGGATTGGCTTTCAACTAATCCTATATTTGCTATTTATTGTCTAATGTTCAGAAAGTCTTTTAACCTTCCAGTTTTTAAGTTTCCTTATCTGGAAAATGAGTTGTTTGGTTTAGATAACCTGTCAGTTGCCTTGCAGTCCTACAACTATCATGATCTCCCTCTTTCCTTAATTCTTTTCAATCTAGCTTCTGACTTCATTATTCAATTAAAACTGCCATTTCCAAATTTACTATTGATCTTTAAATTATCTAATCCAATGGTCTATTCTGATTCTTTGTCCTTCCTGACATCTATATAGTCCTTGACGCTCTTGAACATCCTCTTTTCATTAATACTATCTTCTCCTCTGGCTCTTCTATCTCATTATTCCTTCTCAGTTTCCTTTGCTATATCTGTGATAAATACCTGATAACCACAGGTGTCACCCATAGATCTGTCTTTCAGCTCTCTCCTCTTTTTTTCCATACAATTTCAATCACTGATCTCATCAGCTCCTAAGGATTTGACTTTCATCTCTAAACTGATGAAACTCAAGACCACCTATCCAGGCCTGACTTCTCTGCTCTTGTACATCTAACTGCCAACTGAATGTACTGAACTGGTTATGACATTGACATCTTAAACTAAAGATACCCCAAACTGACGTTATTATCTTTACCCCCCCAAACATTCCCATCTTCTTAATTTTCCTGTACAGTTCAAGAGAACAACCATGTTCATGTAACTAAAACCTAGTTGTCATTCTTCACTATTCAGTATCTTTCACTCCCTGTGTTCACTATGATTCCAATTTAGGAAATTTTATCTTCATAACATTCCTGTCATTCTCCCCTCTCTCCTCTAACACTGACATCACTTTGGTGTAGGCCCTCATTACTTCCTGCCTGGACAACTGTACCACTGGCTAGTCTTTTCATACTACTAGTCATTCCCCCTCAGTCATCAAAATAATCCTTCTAAGACACAGATCTGTATGTATCACCATCTTACTCAATGAATCCTAGGGGTGCCCTATCCTCTCCAAAATATAATAAAAAATACTCTGTTTGGCATTCAAAATCTTTCATAACCTTCCCTGCCCATTCACCATTCATTTTACCTACACCCCTAGATTCTGCATAGCAGTGACACTGTCCTTCTTGCTGTTTTTTGAACACAACATTTCATTTTGAAAATCTAGTACTTTTCACTGGCCTTTTCAAATGCCACCAACTGGAATCCCTGGCTTCCTTCCAGAACCAGAAAAAACACAATCTTCTACAAGAAACCTTCTGTAATGACTCCCACCCCCCCCCCCCACATCTTATGCCAGTGTCTTCCCTCTCTTGATTATTTCCAATTTATCCTGTCTATATATTATTTTTGGTAGTTGTATGTTATCTCCTCCATTAAGACTATGAGCTCCTTTAGAGAAGGGACTGGCTTTTACCTTTCTCTATGCAAGTGCTTAATAATACTCTGTTGCTTGCCTAACTGACTAATCATACTATATCCTACTAGGCAGATATGACGTGGACATGGAGAAGATAATGTAAAAAAATACAAAGCAACTTTAAGAAATAAGGAGTATTAAATATTCAGTGTTCTTTAGAGAGCCATAAACTGAACTGTGTTTTGACGGAAGATGAGAATTCCAATAGTACAGAGAGGGGAGTAATTTCATCACAGACGTAGAAAACAACAAGCAGAAAGTCATAGACAGGAGATAGAAGATTTTGTGAAGGGAGTAGCTAATAAGTCAATTCTGCTAGAATGAGGACTCTGTGAAGGTGAATGCAAAGAATGGAAAACTAGGTAGGAGGCAGGTAATAATAGTAATAACATATTTATTGAGCTCTTATTCATTACAAATATTCATTACAAACTTTTGACTCTTCAGATATCTATATTAGGTAAGTGGTACTCCCATGGCCATATCAGTAGTACATGGTACAAGCAGAACTTGAACTCAGGCTTTCTGATTCCAAGTCCATTGGCCATTTCATGACAACAACATTGCCTTAATATGAGCTTCCTGAGGGCAAGGACTGTTTTTTAAAGTTTGTATCAATGTAGCTATCACAGTGCCCCATATCTGATGGGTGCTTGATAGATGTTCTCAAGATGATTTGAATAAGAGGCAGCAAGTGGAGAAGAATGACTAAATTAGGTGTAGATAGAGGTTTCATTTTGTTTCACTACTCTCCCTTACCTCCATGAGAATGGATAACTGAGAATTATTTCAAAGTGAATAAGATACTCAGGGAAAGTGATAGGGAAATGAAACCACATCCCTACTGTATCATAGCATGGATTAAGGTCTTTGTTTGAGAGATCAGAGTCAACGCAGAAGTACATTGACAGAGCTGCATGTAGTGTGTAATATTATTCTTCTCATTGAAATTTATAGTATATTTACTACTCTTATCTTTGTTAACTGGACCTATAACTTCATCAGTAATGAATACTGTGTGAGTATTCATTAGTATAGTAGGGTGAGAGAGAAACTGAAGGTCATTTAGTGAAGTGAAGTTCAAAGAACACACACATACACACACTCACACACACACATATTTGTTTCATTAACTGTAGGGGGAAAAAAAAAAGAATAGGTGTCATCTGACTTTATGATCCAGGACAGTGTGTTTTGCTTCAAGAGTTTGAACACTGTGATTCTCATTTCTCCTATTTAAGCAGTTTGTGAGAGAAGACAGCACATATATTCTTATGAAAAAAGCCAACATTTCCCTTACTGGTACATATTTACAAATACTTTCATTGTGTTGGCTTTTATGGTGGAATTTGACTACCTTGTGAATTTAGATTTTAAAAGCTATTACCTGTAGTTCTGTGACTGAGAACATCATATCAGTTTTTAAGGCTATTAAATGGGGTGAATGGACTAAAAGCCTGCTAAGGTCTATCCAGGTCCATATGCCTATAAATACACATCATGTCAACTTCACTCCAGGTGTTATAACCAATGAGCAGAAAAGTAGATTCTACAATCTCCAAAAGATATAATGGACAGTCCAGCCTGGTGTATAATAGGGATAACAGTACCTATGCTATTAGCCATGCAGGGTTGTTATGAGGACCATATCACCTGAAGGGTGTATAAAATTTTACCATTATGTAGCATCCTATAAATAATATTTAAAGTGTTGCCCAAAGAAAATGAGCGTTTGAGGTTTTTTTTAAAGTCTGAAGTACAGTTTCATGATTTTCAAATAGCAAACTAGTCCTATATAATCTCATAGATTTAGACCAGTAAGGGAATTTTGAAATCAAAGGATCATAGATTTTAGAACTAGAAGGTACATCCAGCATCAACCAATATTACTTATTCATTTTACCAATTAGAAAAATAGAGGACAACAGGGGTTGAGTGTCTTGTTCAAAGTCACACAGTTAAGTGTCAGACCTAGGATTTAGACCAAGTTACTCTGCCTCTAAATCTAGCAACCTTCCTGTTGCACACATGACTAATGGAGGCAAGGTGAGAGAATGCTATTTTTTTAACCTTGAGCCACTTTCCAAATTCTACAGATAAGTAATTTTGAATATTTTAAAATTATCATGTATATTGTTGAAACCTAAACAAAGAAAATGAACTGATATTGAAAAGTAAGTTTTCTTACAAAGTGAGCCCAAGTACTTTGTTTATTTCCTTAGCAAATTTGTTTATAACTAATGTAGACCAAACTTTCCTTTTAGCACAAATATCTGAAATTAGCCCCAAATTACTAATTATTGAATTCTTAATTAAGTTTTCTTTCATACCCAAGTTATTTAATACGAATATGTTAACCTCTTCCTGTTAGCTTGGTAGAAAATTTATGGTTTGTTTTTGGTTTTGTTGCTTATTTTGTTTTGAAAGTCTCAAGCAAAACTCTTCAGTATGACATGGGAACACAACCATGTCTCATGAGTGGCAACATTGAATATAGCCTCACCACTCTAATAAGGTGAGAAAAGAAAACCACATTTCTCCACACCTGCCCAAGGTCTTCAAATCCCAGAATGTTCTCTCATAGTTATAAGGCCCATTCTGCCCCAAATTTGCATAATTTTCAATGATTGATGGGCTAGGCATATCAATTATATTAGTAGATGTAAGATCTTTTTCTTAATTTTACCAAAATGTACTTTTTTGCTACCCTAACCATACATACAGGCAAATATTATAAGCAAGTAATTTTACTTAATTTTTTTATTGTACTATATCCAGTGTGGGCAAACACAGAGTCTCAATTGATGCAGCTTTGGTCCTTTTAAGTATTCTTAAATTCCAGTGTTTTACTGTCTAGAGATATACTTTTAAAAAATATGATCATAATGAATTCAAAAAGCATTTATCAGGGGCTTACTATATTCAAGACACTGTGCTAGGTTCTGAGAATAAAGAAAGAGAAAAACAAACAAAAAAGCCCTTGCCCACAAGAAGTTTACAGTCTCCTAAAAGAAACAAATTAAATCAAATCATGAAATTTAATAAATCTTAGGTAAATTTGTCATTTAAACTGGTGGGGAAGAGTATAGCAGTGAAGCATCACAGTTTAGTTAGATACAGCTCTGGATCTGGAGTCATAAACACCTTTCTCTGAATACTACTTTGAACATTGGTTAGTTGCATAATCCTGGGCAGGTCACTTAACACACCTGAGTGTGTCCCCTTATGTATAAGTTGAGGACATTCAAACTGTGATGTTCCTTTTAGCTCTCAATTCATGATCCTACAAACTGCTGGGATCCATTCTTCTTCATTTGATAGCAACAGTTAATATCTGAAGATCATGCCAATAAACATGCATCAGAATAGAAACTCTTAATGCAAAACTTTGAGATGTCAGTGACAGGGTAAAAAAGGATGAAATATTTAATAAACATTTAATATGATAGTAGAAAATATACCACTCTACATGATGGAAAAGAAAATATATTTTTAAAATGATGATGATGATATACACATATAGAACCTACTATGTACCAAACATTATGCTAAGTGCTTTACAAATAGCCTCTCATTTGAAACTCACAACAACCTAAAGTAGCAGGTGCTGTTATAACAGGTAAATGGAGGTAAATAGACTTGCCTAGGATCACACAGGTAGTAAAAGTCTCAGATTATATTTGTACTCACGTCTGCCTGTGCTCTATTCACTGTATAATCTAGCTCCCTAGATCTTAAGAGTAAAGGCAAGGGAAAGAACTTGATGATATACATAAAACAGAATTTTGAATATACTGGGGAGAAAGCATGGACAATCTTTGGCATTCTTTAATTTCCACTATTTGGAGAATGTGAATGGGCATTAGTAAAAATGCAATTCATTTAAACCCAAACAAACTATAATAGTAAAATAGCATATTTTGAGGTCTACCACTTTGACCTTTCAGATATAAAATTTACATAGAATTCTAAGTAAATCAAACAGGTCAGGTTCAGTTTTAAAATGTTCAAGACTTTTAGAACATAAATTGCATTTATTCCCAGGCTAACTTTTTCCATAATTTTTTTTCTTTTTAACACTAATATTTCAGGTTAGTAAAAATTTATAATATTTAATATTTAAATTATTTTGTTTTTAGATTCAGATAATTACAGTGATTCATTTTGATTTTTCCTCAGCATTCAAAATCTTCCTACTTGGAGAATATAAGGTTTTTGAAGGCAGGACTATTTTTTTTTTTCATTTATTTTACTTGTGTGCTTCAGCTCTTTGGTTTCTTTGATGGGGGAAGGAGATGAGTGTCATGCAGGGCAATCAGTCATAAATAAATTATGATCTTTACCATTACAGAGACTACTCACAATATTGTAATCATGAATACATCAAAGTCACTGGAGTATTTCCAAAGCATGGCAGATTGCCTTGCTGATAATAGGAACTTATCATGTTTGTTGGAATTGATTGGATTAGATTAATATGCCTTCCTATATGCCACAGTAGCAAGTATACCATCCTACATCATGCAAAATATGTTTTAAAAACATTTTTATGAGTCTGAAAATAAGGCTTTCAAATGAACCTATTTACAGGCTTGTGTAGTAGATGGGAAAAAAATGGCTTCTATGGATGGATCTTGGGGAATTTAATCAGGAAAAGATCCATCACTTTTTTTTTCTCAAAATTTTATTTTAGACTCAAACACCAGAACACAAATAAAGAACAGAGAAAAAAAACAAAAAACATACATAAACTTAAATATTGGAACTTAAATACAAAATTAGAAAGAAAATAAGAGAGGACTGTGTGTATAGAAGAACATGAGAGGATTCAAAATATGTAACAATAAATTTTCCTTTCAAGAAAGCCTATATCATAAATAATACTCATTGTGTTGAGAACTGTTCACCTTTTCTTTGCCTCCTTGTGAGTTTTCTTTTGTTCTCTGCTGTGCACTATTTTATATTGTTAATTTTCCCTCCTCCTGACCTACCCCCAGAAGGCCACAATAAAGTTTAGATATGTTTCTCTATAGCTATAAATATATGAATAACTTCCCCCATCACTCCAAAATGCTATGATAAAGTTTAGTTATGTTTCTCCATAGTTATAAATATGTGCATACACATATACATATATATATATATATATACATACATATATAGGCATGTACTTTCCCAAACCTATTCTACTCCTAATCTTTGTTTTTATGTATATGTATATCTCTTGTTTTCTATCCCTCCTGCCTCCTCTACTTTACTTTTACCTACTACCTTGCCCTCCTATGACTTGCTTAACCCCCTCCAAGGATTCCTCCCCTATCCTCCCATTTCCATAAATCTAAAAACCCTTCTATACCCCTATTTACCTATTCTCTCACCCTTCTCTCTAAAGATCCCTCCCTTGTTTTCTCCCCCCTCCCTATGCCCCTATCATTTAATTTCTTCTGAATTTAGAAGACTTCTATACTCTTTTAAATATATGTGTTGTCACCTCTTATACCCATTCCCTATGAAAGGAGATTACCAGTCCCCCTCCCCCATCTAATGCCTGTGTATCAATTCATCCTCTTGTACCTCATTTGTATAAAATAATTACTTTTTAGCTGTTCCTAAATGGTTTTACTTTTTAAATGTATATCATACTCAGGTTTTCTCCAATCCTTCTTATGAACAACCCATTTATTAATAAGAATCTTAGCCATGCGTCATATTTTTACATTTTACAAATATAAAACATAAACTGTCTGTCCTTATCGGTTCCTGTGTAGTCTTTGTTATGTACCTTATATTTCTATTTGTTCTTATATGTCAAAGCATCTATTAAGTTCAGAAGTTTTTGTAAAAAGTCTTGAATGTCTGAGAGTTTATCAAATGTCCATTTTTTTGTTATTCAAGGTAATAGTTAACTTTGCAGGGTATGATATTTTTGGTCAGAGCCCCTTTTCTTTCGCTCTTCAGTATGTTGTGTTCCAAGACCCGTGGTCCATTAATGTCTCTGCTGCTAGGTCTTGTGTAATTTTAATTGTGACACTATCATATTTAAATTGTCTTAATATTGATATTTTTAATATTTTTCCTTGAGCTGGGGGTTTCAGAATTTTACTATGATATTCCTATGAGTTTTCCTCATAAGATCTCTTTAAAGTGGTGTTTTTTTTTTCTATTTCTGCTTCCCCCCTTGTTCTAATGTTTCAGGTCAGTTTTCTTTATTTTCTCATATTATTGTTTATTTTTGATTATTTTTTAATAATCATATTGATTATTTTTTTCATTACTTTCAGTTAGTCTAATTATTTTTATATTTTCTCTTCTTGATCTATTCTCCAAATTTGTTTTTCTTATAAGATGTTTTGCTTTCTCTTCTATTTTTTTCATTAATTCACATTTTGTTTAATCATTTCTTGATCTCTTATAATTTTACTGGCTTTGCTTTGCCCAATTCCCATTTTCAAGGTGTCATTATCTTCCTTAAAATTCTGGATCTCCTTTTCTAGTTGGTTGATTTTCCTTTCATAACCTTATTGTTTTTCTTGGATTATTCTTATTTTCTTTTTTAGTTTTTCCTCCATCTCTGTCATTTGATTTTTAAAGTCTTTTTTAAGATCTTCTATAAATTCTTTTTCAGCATGTGACCACTTGACATTACTCTTTGGGGGTTTCCTTACTTCAGTATCCTCCTCTGAAGATGAAACCTGGTCATCTCTATTCCCATAATAGATTTCTGTGGTTGGATTCTTTCTCCTTTGCGTGTGTGCGTGTGCGCATGTGTGTGTGTGTGTGTGTTGATAGCTTAATTATTTGTAGTCATATCTAGCCCTGGCTATGGCAAATGGTGCCTCTTGACCTAGATCTTCAGTTTTTCCCCTTAACCTGAAATCAAAGCCAAACCTCCAACCTCCTGTAAGTGCCTACAGGCAGGAGCTTTCTGCCTCACTGCTTCTGAACTCACCTGGTGTGTGCTGGTTCCTTCTTACCGCAAGCTGCTCTTTGCAGCACAGCTGGGTCTGGTGTTTCTGGTCAGCAGAGGTTCTCTCCATCTTCCTTATCCCAAATGCCCCACTCCCCTCATTATCCTGGGTGCAAAAGTTCAAGTGGCCCAGGTAGCTGGGGCTGAGGCAGCCCCTCCAAATAATTAACTCCAGGGCTTGCTGCTTGTTATTTAAGAGGCTTGCAGCTTGCTGTTAAAATGGAACCTATCCTGGAAGTGTTTACTCTTCATAGGGATCAAACCTAGTCCTGGGATTTTTCTTCTGATCTTCTCAGATTGTCCCAGGAGGATTCTGGTTATGCCGCTGTTCATATTTATCTTCACCCACACTTTGTTCACCCTAAAGTGATATTTTAACTCTTTTATGGGGGAAAATCTTGATAGCTTAGAATTTTCTGACCTACTCTGCCATCCTCCCAGAATCTTCTTCTGATCCATCACTTTTCACAAATTGTAGAATAAATTTTTAGCATGTTCTTATGACATCTAGACTAGAATGGATGGGTCAGGGTAGAAGAACCTTTTCAACCTAATTTTAATTATTGAAAATACCACCAAGAACAGTGGAATACAAAGTCATTGACCCAGAACATATAGAATTGGTTCTGACTTTAAAAAAAGTTTTATCTTTTCATTTGATAATGTTGACTGTTGATCAAAAGTAGACTTTCCCATGTGAATTTCTCTATTGAGAATGCTATAAAGGCCTTGTTCCTAACCAATGCATTTTTATCCAATGGATTTTTTCTATTAAGTTAAGTATCCTAGAACATATTGCCATGATGCTTGAAGTAGTGTTACTGTATTAAGTACAGTGCTTAAATTATACTCCATAGTTATATCTTAATACTTTTAGAAGCATAGGCAAGTTGCCAAAAAGAGTCATATCTGCTTGCATAAATGATGAAACAGATAAGGACCCAAATTGCATTATTTCTGTCAAACAAAATGAGACTAACAAGCCCATTTTCCTGAAAGCTTCATTGCCTTCTCACTTAGCATACCGCACCAACTTCACTGGTCATAGAATAACTGTATTTATTTTTACTGTGTCAGTTGATTCTACCCTTCAGCTAACCAGACCAACTTTCTGTCCTCCCGTAAGTCTCCTCTATCTCATCCAATACCTCTCACCCCTTAAAAGAAGCAATACAAGTATTGGTAGGCAATAGCATCGTGATGAGTTTAAGAGAGCTAGTCATCTGAGCAAGTTTCACAAATCTGGACATATGTCAACTGGGTAAAAGTCTGTAAAAATCATAGCATGTGAATGCAATGGAAGTCTATTTTGTATTTTTATTCTGTTGTTATTAAATTATAACTTTCCAGAGGAAAAGGACTCAAATTCAACTCAATTTAAGGAGCATTTCTGGATGAGAGAAAAAGTGAATGAATAAAAACACATTAATTGCTTACTATGTGCGTACATTATGCTAGGTGCTGAGGTTACGATAAAAAAAAAGAGTGAGAAAATCTTAACTCTCTAGGAACTCACATAAAGGAAAACTCAACTACAGGTCACATAGAGTCATCCTTCAGATGCTTCAGAGGGTAAAATAATAAAGCCTCAGGTAATTAGAGTGCCTTCAAAAGTAAAATGACAGCAACTCAGAGTCAGGAAGGCCTAGTGGCTATCCATCTTACCATAATGATTAAGCATTCATTATTCAAAAATGTTCCATTCAACATCTCTTCACAATTCAGATTCATTACTAATTTTTACATAATAGAGACATAAAAAGAAAATGATAGTTTACTTCTTATTACGTGTACTAGCTATCTCTACTGACTAAATTCACTCTGCCTTTGTTTAGCCCTTCAATTCATCATGAGAAAAAAATATTCTTTTTGACTACCATGGAAAATTTGCCTTGGTAAGATTTAAGAACCTTCCATATGCCAGTTTCCCAGTTCTCTCCCCACTGGTTATCAGACTATAAGTTAGGTAAAGAAATTTCAGTAGGGCAACACATTTAGCTCTTATCTTATGGAAGAGTTTGATAGGATGGACAACCAGTGGGACATGTTTAGGCACTGACAGAGCATATGCCACTAGCAAAAATGCTCAGGGTTTTAAAATTGTGCTTCCTGGAATACCCAGGTGGAAAATGTGGATTAGCCATATAAATATTTATGAAGCTTCTTAATCACATTTTACTTATTTTAAAATGTTTAAAACACTATTATTTGAAGAACACCCAAGACAAGTCACAATGATTCTCCTTTTGAATATGTCTTTCCAGGTTTAGATCATCTCCATACAGAGAAGAAGGTTTAAAAAATCCAAAATATTTTGTTCCTCTGAGTGAAATAATCAATAACCACATTAATTTATTTCCCACTATGTAGGGCAATGTTGCCTCATGGATAGAAAAGTCACATATTAAGAAGATTCTTCTGACACATACTGGTTTTAGGATCATGAGCAAATCACTTAATCTTTCAAGTCCTACTGGCAACTCTCTAAGACTTTGAATTGTGGAAAAGTTCCTGATTTGTATTGTTGGAGAGGATTTACTCTGTAGGCTTCTCCCCTCTAATGAAGTAACACCAAGAAGAAAAATAAAAAGAAATTAAATAAAAGGCAAATCATTTGAATTATCATTTTACACCTATCAGATTTGCTAAAAAGGATGGAAAGGGAAAGCAACAAATGATGGAGAACTAAGGAAAAAACTGGGATGCTTATTCATTCACTGCTGGTGGAATGGTGAGCTTATTCAACCATTTTTTGAGAGCCATCTGCAATTATGGCCAAAGAGTTACTGCCGATTCATCTTTGATCCAGCAAAATCATTCTTAAGTCTATTTTCATAGATGATTAGGGGAAAAGGAAAAGAACCTATACATTGTAAAATATTCATAGCAGCTTTCTTTGTGGTGGGAAAAAAAATGGAAATCGTGCAGATGTCCATCAGGTGGTGTAACAATACTAGGATTTGAAGATCTTCCACGCCCCTTGAGCTTGCTGACGTAGCAGGAAGGGGTGGAGCAAGAGAACGCCAGAACCAAGCTAGTCTCCGTGCGGTGCGGACTGGAAGCGGCGTCAGAGGCAGTGGCTGCG
>CM053590.1:35115328-35150895 GCA_028646515.1 Pseudochirops corinnae
GAGAGAGAGAGAGAGAGAGAGAGAGAGAGAGAGAGAGAGAGAGAGAGAGAGAGAGAGAGAGAGAGAGAGAGAGAGCTTTCTTCTGTCTTAACAAAGCTGTTGCCAGCTGAATCTCACTAGTCTGATGAATTCTACACATGCCTCTCTAAAAGACTCAGAAACATTTTCAGCTTTGATTCCCCTTAAAGGTTATTAGATCTCAAAGAGATGGGCACAATATGTGGATTTAAGCGATGACCTCGTGTCTACGTCTGCATTCCCAAACTCAGAATACCTACAGCTAAAAGGCTAGCTAACCGGTTAGCTGGCTAGTTCGTATTCTTTGCTTCCCTGCGGAGATTTTAGCTGTGTGAAAAAAGAAAAAAACAGGTGGTGGCAGTTCGTTTTCTCGCCCTTTCTCTTATTCCTTCTTCCCCCCCGTCCCCCAATACCTGACCATCATAACTGCTTGCGAACCGCATGAGAACTTGTGTATACACCAACAACCTCTATTGCAAGCGTGTGCAGTGCAGTTCCGGGGACCCTACTGCTGGCGGCGTTAATTGATTCGTTTGGAACGCTTCCCCAGATCGAATCCCAATCGCAGGTTCCCTTGGCAAGAAACTGACACTTAACAGGGTCCCGGATGTGGGGGGACCCACGTGTGAGGAAGTTTTCACATCAGAGCTGCCCCTTCTCCTCGTCCGCAGAAAAAATAAACCTCTCCCCTCTCCACTTCCACTGAGGACGATTCCTCCACACCCACTTCCTGGTCCTTTTCAGCTTCTCGGTGAAGCTAATCCACAGATTGAGTTCTTTCTCTCCTGCTATTTGGGGAAAAGGGTAGGACTGTATTCGGATCACATTTGAATCTAGGCATTGTTCTGCTAAGGAGGTGCAATCTAGTGTGTAGAAGGAATAGAGGATGCTTGGAGATGTAGAAAAAGAGAAATGTGACCAGCAGCGCTTGCTTCGCCCCCAAGCCATACACTCTCCCTTTCCCGTCACCCCGCCCTCAGTTCCACTAACACGTGGGATTCCCAGCTCTGTTTGGCTGTCATTTTCTCAGCAGGCAATTTCTTAAGCCATAAACGGTGGAAGCTACGTAGAGAGTGACAAGGTGGGCAAAGAAAGTGTTCGAGAGGAGAAACAATGTTAAGGGAGTTCGCCTGAAATCTTCACAATTTCTGTGAAAATGGTACCAATTTGTAGTTGTTTTCGGGCATTGTAGCTGGTAAGTGTGACAAGCAGATGCCACCTTCTCCTCTGCAATTTGAGATTTTAGGTCGAATTTAAAATGGCATTTTGCCCCAGCTGGCATGCATACCGAGAAGAGAATCTCAGCAGCTTTTTAGGTCAGATATTTGAAGTTACTAATTTTCATGAAAAAGAAAAAAAGTACTTTTGTGATTAAAATATGGTTTCAATTTGAATAATTAATCGGAGGGGGGGGGGGAAACTTTAAAAATACAACTCAATATCCTGGCAGGAGACCAGGTACCCTCAAACAAGTGGAAGCAATTTATCATATTAAGAGTGATTTATGGTCTAAAAGCTTACACCATCGTATTCAATTTCTGCCAAAATACTACTATTAGAAAAATGGATCAAGCTATCTTTAAAGAATAATGAAATAAAGACACCCACCTCCTTTGAAGCAATATAAGACCAGGAAATGCAAATCAAGGGAGTTTCCTTTCCCAAAACAGTTTAGATTTAGAGATACACTGAAAGCCATGGGGTTCGAGAATATTTGATGTATATAATATATACTGCCACCACCCCACTCATAATAGAAATTTCTGTAGCACTTTAAAGTTTCCAAAGTAAATTATATCTATAATCTCATTTAAGCCTCACACTGAGAGATGTGTGTGTGTGTATACACACATACTTGCATACTTGTTTTTACACACCTTACCCATACCATATTTACAACCAAGTACCTGAATTTAAGCTGACTTGGGGTGTTGGGAAGGGGAAGCCTGAGTGACATATCTCCCCCCCTCCCACCCCCCCACATATCAGAGACTGTAATTTCACTGGTGTAGGGAAATTCCCAGAGAAGCTGGATATTACAGGAGATGCAATGACTGGACCTGGGATAAGGAACAGTTGAATTAATATTTGACCCCAGACACTTACTAGCTAACGGTGTGACCTTGGGCAAGTCACTTAAACTCTGACTGCCTCAATTTCTCCAACTGTAAAATGATGATAATGATAGTGACTACTTCTTCATGGTCTCGCTCAAAGAGCTATACAAATGGTAACTATTATTATTAGATTATTAACTCTTGAAATTTATAGTCTGGAGGAATTGCTTTGGTGGAACCTAGATTTTGATTGATTTGTACAGGGACACAAGGATAGTACGCGGCAGATGCAAGACTTGAGCCCAGCTCTTTCTTCTTCTTTGAGTCATTGTTCTATTCCTTGTTCTTTGCTGCCTCTTGTAGCACCTCTGCATGTTTTTGTGTATTAATTGGAAGTGTTTGGCAGTGATTTGTTTATGGCAATACTTTATAATTTCTTGTTAAGTTATTATTTTTTTACATAACAGACACATAACAGCCTGTTTATCTGCTCATGTAAATTAACGGAAGGTGTTGGGGGTAGCTCTGCATGGCTGGGATATCTAGAGTAAGCATGGCAACTCAGCCATGTTGTTAGGGTGCTCCCAAGTTTATCCTGACTCTTCATTTTGAGAGGAACTGTTATCTTCCTAGAATCACTAGAAAGTATTTCCAGACAAAGACAGCTGTCCTGCCTCTATTCTCTGACTTGTAGAGGGACTGTGACATGGGGAGGGAAGGGAATAAGCATCTGTATACTATGTGCCAGGTAGTGTGCTAAGCATTTTTAAAATAAGTATTATCTTACAGCAATCCGGCAAGGTAGGTACTATTATTTCTCCATTTTACCTTTGAGGAAACTGAGGCAGGCAATGGTTAAATAATTTGTACAGGGTCACAGAGCAAGTTTCTAGGGCTAGATCTGAACTCAATTTCTACTGACTCCAGGCCCAATGGTCTATCCACTTGCTTCCAGCTGGGAAAGGCAAAGATATGTTTGCCTTTTTCAAGCAAGGAAAGTGAATTGAAAAAAAAATACATATTTTTATCCAGTTGTTGGTTTCTTTGGAAGAAAAGTAGACAGCCATCTGGTAACTTCTCTGGCTTCAAATAACATAAAAGCTGCAGGATAACTGGTGATTTCATTCTCCGTGGCTGACAATGGAGTTACAAGACTGTAGATTTGTTGTACAAATACCGTGATGAATCTGGGATTTCCTGAGCTATATGTACAAAACAAAATATTATGTACTGTGTCCATTTCCTCTCACTTCCCAACTTAAAATGTTATGATCCACTTAAAATCAAATAGATTCCAAGGTGGTATTTCCCTCCAGTCAAGTTTCATATTAAAAATTTTGCTGAGCCCCAGCTGAGCAATCATTAAAAGCTCTGTGCTAACTCTCCTTGGCCAGGACTGCCACCCAAAGTTACAGTCACTGTTTTTTCTGCTGACTGTCCTAGACAACAGATTAGATGCCTGCTCTCTGGGCTTGGGAGCTGGAGACTGTTTGTGTGTGTGTTTAACAAACACACCGGGGTGTTTGTTAAACCATTCGGTCTCTCCACAGGTCACCAGTTCAGTTTCTGGGTCAGCAGAGTTCAGTCTCTCCCTGCATCCCAGGAAAAGAAAGGGTTAATCCCTTAAACTTGTCCTGCAGCCTACCTCCTCAGCATTCCCGTCTCAATTGCTTTACCTACTTAAACATTTCCAGGGTTCCAGTTGTAAAAGCCTGGGGACCCTTCATTGATGACAACTTCCCCTCCCCCTCAGCAAATCTCCAGTGATAAGAAGCTTCACAGCCGCGCTCTCCTCTACCTCTTCCCTGTCCCTATCATTGAAGCACTTTTCAAGGTGTCATTTGGGCAAAGAAACAGTCTGGGGGAGGTCATGGCCCCCATCTCCCACCTTCCCAGCGTCCTCTGACTTAAGGGCCTTCACCCTACAGGTGTAGCGCACCAGCTTCTCGAGGTGTGGTGCGCATCTCTCAACCTCTCGCCACGGGCACTGAGCATGCCCAGCTTGGCTGCGAGAGGGGTCCCCCCCAGAGGAGCTGCCAGCCAATACTCCATCGCTCCAGGTTTTATGAACAACCGAGAGGGGGGAGGAGGGACGGGAGCAAGGAGCCGGGCAGAGCAACGGGTTCAACACAGGGATTGGTCGCAAGTAGGAAGCTTTTCCACTACACCGGGTCTCAGGGAATCTGTCTGCGGTCCCGAGGCTCCCGCCGAGCTCCTAGCAAAGGTAAGACTGGAAGGAGGCAGGGCACGGGCTGGGAGGCACACTGTCCAGGCTGGGCAAGCGCTAATCAAAGCCACCCCATCTCGCCTCCTCCGAGGGAGCAATTCAAGAGAGAGAGAAAAAAAAAAATGTCAGTTGCAAGGGGATGAAGGTAGGGACCAAGGCTGGGAAGAAGGTTGTCCTGATCACCCAGGAGGCAGAGCTCTCTGGCAGGGCTCACACTGCTTTTGCAGGAGATACTCTGCAAGGACTGCAGACTCTCGGTCTTGGAAGCAGCAGGGACGGGCGCCCGCAGCAGCGGCAAGCAGGAACAGCAACAGCAGATCCCGGTGCTTGAGAGGGTCTAGCAGCCGGGCGCCCAGGTCCGAGTCAGAGGATGGGAAGGGGGACCGAGAGCGCATGGCGAGCCCGGGCGCAGCACCGTGCGCCCCTGGTCCACAATATTGCTGTGTATGTATTTTGTAGTCAGAAAATAAGTTTGTTGCACGGCCAGTTAGACACAAAACCAGGAGACCAGACGCTCGGATGGTGCAGGGAAGGAGTCCCTCCTTTCCCTCAAGCTTACCTCTCACATCCCCTCTAGTTCTGGTTAATTACTTCTCTCCTCCTGCAGCTTCCACGCCTTAATTGCCCCCCAGGCTTATTTTCCTTTTGGAGACTCATTGGGATGCTGCTGTTGTTTTGGCAGGAATGAAGGCACGTTGTACTCCCTGGGCTTGTGGGAATATTTCCTTCCGCGGCATTTTAGGAAGGAAGAGGAGAGAAATAAGCAGCCTACTTTACTAGTCTCAACTTCGATGGAGGGAGGGATGAAGAGATTCTAAGGAAGGTAGAGGAGCTGTCCAACACTTGGTACTCATTCCATCCTCTCTTGGAGTAAGTGGTTGTGAGCCAAGCTGAGGGATGGGTTTGGAGTAGGGTTGGAAGCGGGGAAGGATTACAGCAACTTATCCAGCACGCAGTTTTGACCCTAGTCGGCAACCCTGTGCTTTCAGAGAAGAAGGTAGAGACCAGGTACTACGTGTGAATCGTAGACCCTGAGCAAGTGCGGTTCCAAGCCCTGAAAGAACTAGCCTGTTTTGCTACTAAAATAGAGAGGGCCGCTGTATATCTACGTTCATATATATTATGATTTATTTATTTAGTCTTTCATTCATTTGTTTATTTATTTTTGCAACGAGGGGCGGGGGATAGAGAAAGAGAAAGTGGTTTTCAACTTACCCACCCCCACCCCAATCAGCCAGGGTGTCTGATAGATTTGGCTACCAGCGCAGGGAAACAGCTTTGCTGAAGAAAGGATTTCTGCACTGGAAGCCCCAAGGAGGTTGATTGCTTGCCAAGGGCTCGAGATTTCGGTTGGAAATGCACTCGAATGCTCTGTAGGGCAAATCAATGTTACCGCCTCCCTTAGATTCTAGTTATTAAGTCGAGTTTGCCAGCAGCTAGTGAAGAAAGCTCTGGTTGTGGGTGCTTTCAGGTAGAAATCCACATAGAACTTTTACTAGTTTGCCTCCCAGAATCAACAGGGATGGGTATGGGTGAAGAGTTCCTAGTGCCGAATTGACATAAAACGGGGTCCTTGCCTCCTTTCGGGTAGGCTGATCAGATTTCTGTAGCACAAACTAGCTATAACAAAGGCTCTTACCCCCTCCCTTAAGATACAAATGACTTGTATGAATGCAAAGAAGATGCCTGCACAGGATTAAAAATTCTGAATGATGACTTTATGTCTTTTGGCGGAGGGAGGGGGACCTACACAGCTAGATCCTTACAGAGAAATTTCAAGCCTGGCTGATACCGCAAGTTATTAATTTCCCTCCATTGGATGAAAGAGAGCAATATGTTACAAGAGACAGTGATGTTGACTTGATTTTTTTTTTTCCCAGTGGCATTCATATTTCATGCTCAAGTTTCCTGTGTTGGTTTATCAATTTGAGCTGGCCAAGGATTTATAATAAAGAGCAGTAAAGGGTGGTCAGAATAAGTTAGGGTTATTCAGAATATCCAAAATAAGCTCTACTGGAAGATTTTTGCTGCCTCTTAAAAATGCAGCACTATGTAAGATAATGGTCTGTTTTCCAAACCTGGTCAAAACTGCTACTTCATGCCCTGAAGTGTAAAAGACTGCACACAACTCTTGGGTCTACTTAGTTCTCAATCTAAAATCACTCAATCCATTTGAGTAGATCCATCAATAGACCTTACAATACCCCCTTCCTACCACCTTCCTCCCCTCCAGGCTGAAGTATAACATAACTGACCTTTTAATTAGATGCCCAGATTGTATGAAAAATGACAGTTCTTCTGTCCTGGAAACAGGTCAAGGAACTGTGGAAAATATATCCAGAGGCAGATGTATTTCTGTATTTGGGGCATTCACCAGATCCCTCTTCATCCCTTTGGACTACATAGGAAAACTTTCTGTCTTTTGCTGTCTGTGGGTCATCACAGCTTTCCCCATCATTTACTTCATTCTGACAAGTAGAAAAAAGATGATAACCCTTTCAAGTTTTTCAGTTACTTCTTATTAACCACTTAATTCAGCTGTTTCCCCTTCCTTTTATCTTGCATGTCACTGAGAAATAAGTCCATTGCCAATTTTCCCCTCTAAGTTTTAATTCTTTTAAAGACCATAATGTCTTTTGTGAAATACACTAGGGTACTTGTTACTGTTAATTATCTGCCACCTTTCCAGATGAAAATCATGTTATGTACTTCTGATTTTTTGTGAGTTTGACAGAAGGCTTTTAAGTTGTTGGATGTCTGCTAACTTACTCAGCTGTAATGTCCATTGATTTGTATACTTTTTAAATCAGAAAGTCAGTTATCATGAAAAATAATTCTATATGGATTGAATGTTTAACACAGTGAAGGCCAGATGCCTGGGGTCAGGTATTTAATCCTCTTTCCCCCTTTCCCCCATCGCGAAGAGTAGAAGGGTTCCAAGCAAGTAAGTGACAATACACTTCAGAAGACCAGGCAGGGTTTGAGGTCCTCTGGATTCTGGAGCTATTTCTGCTGGGCACTGAGAATGATCTTTCAGCCAAATTGCTAAGTTCCTGAGTCTTTATAGAGTCATGAGATATTAGAGTTAGAATTGACTTTGCAGATCAACCACCTAGTCTAATCCCTTCATTTTTGCATATAAGTATTTCAAGATGAAGTTACCTTGCTCAAAGTTGCACATTGAATCAGTAGCCACTCAGCTGGCATCTAGGTCTGCTGACTCTCAGAATGTCATAGTTTGTTTGCTTACTTTTCATTTATAAAATTGGGATTTTTTTTCTTTTATGACAGGGTTGTTTTGTTTTAAGATTAACACGAGTCTCTAATAGTAAGACACATTTATAGATTTATCTAAGATTTACAAAGCACCTTTCTTCATAATAGAAAATAATCTCCCTTCCTAACTTTTCTATTCTTTCAAAGTGACCACCAGCCTTCCACATCATGCAGTTCCCACATCCTAATAATTATCCTCAACTTTTGGCTTCTCCCTCTCTCATCTAAACAGTTGCCAAATCTTGACAATTATACTCCCCCAGTAGCTCGAATCAGTCCCCTTTCTCCACTTACGTACTACCACTCCCGTTTATAGCCTTGTTTGATCTGCTGCAGTAACTTCTAACCATCCTTATATATCCAGCCTATCTCCTCTTCAATTCATTCTCTAAAAAAACACTACATTGGTATTCTTAAGGTATAGGTCTTACTATGAGACTCCCCTTGCTCAAAAAACTACAGTAGTAGCTTATTTCCCCTAGGATAAAATATAAACTCCTTTAATTGGTATTTAAAACCCTTCCCCTTTTTGAGGGAAGCTCATGTTATGTAACAACTCCTTCACATACTTTATATTCTAGCCAAACTGCATTACTATTAGCTGAATCCCAAATCCTATGATCTATCTCCATGCCTTTGCATAGGTTGTGTTGCCCATACCTGAAGCATTCCCCTTCTTCAACTCTACTTTTTGAAGCTTCTAGTTCTCATTAAGGCTTAAGTGGAATTTCCTACAGTAGAACTTTCTTATATTCTCCAGTATTAATCCTCCCTCCTTTGAAGTTAGCTTGTTTTTAATTTGTGTGTATATAAATATATAACATATAATGTATAAGCTTGTGTGCACAGATATACATACATGTTTATCTGTATATACATGTCATTTAAAGATCCTTGAGAACAGGGAAAATGTGTATTTTTGTTGTTGTAGCTCCACTTACTGACACAATACCTAGGGTTTAAGAGACACTCAATAAAAGTTTATTAAATTGAGTAGTACATAGGTGTAGGTAGGAAGATTATTATAACCCCCACTTTACAGATGAGGAAAGAAAGGGAGGAAGGAAGGAAGAAAAGAAGGAAGGAAAGAAGGAAATAAAGGAGAGAGGGAGGGAGGGAACGAGGAAGAAAAAGGGAGAAAGGAAGGGAGGGAAAATAAGGAAATAAGAAAGAAAGAATGAAGGAAGGGAGGAAGAGAGAGAAAGGAAGGAAGGAAGGAAGAAAACCTCTTATTTTTTTTTGACCATATCTACCTTGGCATATGAGCAGCACTCATTGACATGTTCTGTGTTTTCACATGGACTTTGTATTCCTATATTTCATTAAGAACCAAATATTAACAAAACCATGTTCTATTTGTACTTTGCATCATTTGTTCCCTTACAAGTATACTTTTTGACCTGAGCAGTACAAAGGCTTGAGAAAATATCTGGAACATAGTAGGCAGTTAATGTATATGTTTGTAAGAATGAGATATTCCTTGACCCCATCTTTGGGTTTCATAGTCTTCAGCAGCAAGTATGGGTTCAGTCATGATAGGAATAATGTGTTTGATTATTTTCTGGAGCTAGAAAGAAAAAAAAAAAAGGAGATTACTTCTTAGAAGAAAAGACAGGTGTGAATTAACTAACCATTTTCTTGGAAAGAAGCTTAATTATAAGATAACATACACCTGTTCCCCCCCCCCCCCCCATATTCTTATACCTTCAAAGAACGTTTTAGAAATACCTGGTTTTAAAGAAGCCTTTCCAAATATTTGAGATATCTTTCTAAATGTACTATTTCTTCCTGTAGTTAAATTCTCTTGAGATACTGGGTAAAAAAAAAAAAAAGTTTTCCTAGGTAAATAACATTATAAAGAGTTTTCAGAAACAAAGGTTTTTCTAGGCAATGTGAATGTATAGCCCCATGGTTCCTTTGTTCTCCATTAGAACAGTTTCTGAGTTGATTGAACTCATCAAATGAAATTGGTGCCACCTTACTACACTGTATCTGCCCATTTGCAATTGATCTTGGGTGCTTTGAGACTAGAGTCTCCACGAGTTGGACTTCATCAGGGACTTTAGCAGAAACTTCAAATCAAAAGATTGAATTGAATCTTTTCCATCATAGGTGACTACTTCCTTTTCCCTTCCCTAATTCCTTAATGTCGGTTTTCTAGATGTTAGTCCCTTCCCCTTCCATGGGGGATTTCTGAAAGGGAGGATTCTGTATAAATTTGATTTGTCCAAAAAAGAAGAAGAAGAAACATTGACTTTTCTGAAGAAGTAACCAGGATTTCTATTCTTGGACTTGCAGAACTAATGATGAGACACTTGCTTAGCTATTACTATTCTCAATAGAGATATGTTTATCTATAGGTGTAGATTTTATATTGGTATGGAGAGTAACAGTGGTGTGAAAAAATAAATAAGCCTTAACAAAGTATTGTGTGATCCTCAGTGTTCAGGACAATTTCACCTTTATACCTGTCAAACTTGTTATTCACTATTGTCTTTATATTAAGGTAATATTCCTGGGAAGAAAATAGAGATTTGTGGGGAAACGGATTTTCCTTTGAGATCTAATTGGAAGAGAACTGCCTGGTAGATAAGACACATGAGTTCAAATGTTATATCTGTTACTTATTAGCTGCATGGCTTTGAAAAATATGCATAAAAATATAAAACTGCATGAGAACAAGTTCTGCCAACTATGTATTAGCCCAGTCTCTGCCTCTGAAATTTAGTCTGGAAATTACCTTTTAGTACAGGTATTTCTGATTTGCTATACCCAATTGCAAAGGATGGGAATCAGACTGAAATATAACATGACTCAGATATCCCAGTATATCTTCTAAAGTTTGAATCTAGCATCCTCTTGAGCTGCCCTGATTTGTGTTATCATCTGTATTATGATGGCTCTTCTACTCTCAAATATAAATATGAATATTTTTCACCAGTGATTTCACTCATTTGACTATTAGTTGGATATTGATTCCAGACTCCTTGCCAATTAATGAGTTAATTGGGAGTCTAGATGCTATTGTTGCCACATTTAACTGGATGGATAAATAAGGTGCTTAAGGAGTAGAAAATTACCCTTCTTAGATTTCCAATGCTTCCCACTGAAATTCCATTGAAAACCCAGTAATCTGAAATGCTCAGTAAAGACACTTAAAGACATAAGAGCATCCCCCACCCCTTGGTTCATTGAGAATTTAACTATTTAAGAATCAAAATTCATTAAATTTTTATGATTTTATTAGAAATCATGTCCTCTAAAATATATATATTTCCCTCATTTTATCTCCAGAGAATACACAATACATTTGTTTTGCTTTAATTCTCCACAATCACTACAAATGTTACTTAGCAGAAAAAGTACAGGAACATTGAGTTAACCTATTGTATTCTATGCTTAACTCTCAGTGTTTTAATATGTTGTGGAGCGGTATACAAAGAGTTAAGCCTGGTAGAATTGTGAAAATAAGCATGAAAAAGGTCCAAAGTGAAGGACTGTACTTCACAGGTATGGAAACTTTTAGTTCTGGACATTGCAGCTTCTCAGTCATTTTGGAATGCTAAGTCCTTATGTTAAGTCTTATTTGGATTGACAAGGGATAAATATAATATAAGGGGAATGGAATAAGCAAGGATGGGGGAAGTGGGCTTTCTGTGATGGAAGTTGCTACATGTTTTTATTACTTTCTGTGTAACAATGTCACATTTATTTGTGAAGAACAGAGTGACAATGGTGACGTTGTGTTCTTACTTTTGCTACCTCCAATACAATATAACCTCATTAATACAGTCCCCACACATTCAAAATCTGTGAAAATTCAAGCACTGAACACATTGATTCTCACTGAGTACAAGGTTCATCTAATTTCTAAAGCAGATTTTCATGGCCTTGACTGCTAAAGGGTATTCTCAATTGAGAATCCTCTCCCCAACTCCCAAATGAGAATTTCTAATTCTAGTTCCGTAAATAAATTCCTGTGTGCCAAAGAAATTTGCTTATTGCATTGAATTATTCATTATAAATCTATTGTGTGTTTGTCTTTTCATTTATTTCATTCTTCTTACTTATTAGTACTTATTTGGATCATTATTTTTTACACAATTTTTTTAATCTCTCCCCTCCATGCTTTTGCATGGGAACAATCAAGGAAAAGTATTTATTAAATTCCTACTCTGTATCAGTCACTGGTACTAAGATAGCATGACATGTCTGAAAAGCATTCAGTATTTTTCTCCATCTCTTAGAATCTTGCACTGGCTTCAAATGCAGCCCAGGTAAAGTCCTTATTCAGCCTTCCCTCATGCTTATTGCTCTCTTCCTCTGGAATAGTGTTGTCTAACTGTACATGTGCTTTATATTTCCTTATTTAAGTCCTATGATTTCCCAGCAGAATGTCTCCTTTGGGACAGGAAAACTTTTATTAATTTTTTTTTGGTATTGCATCCTTAATCCTTGCCACATACAATGGCATGTAAGGCATGTTCATTAAAATGAATGAATTTGTCACATCAGTATAATAGAAATCAATAGTAAATGTCTTTTAAAAAGATAAAACTCAGACTGTGCTCTTCCCTGAATTTCCACAGTAGATCAGAATTAATAATAGTAGTAATTAAACGGGTAGAAGAAAGAGGTCTGGGTTGCCAATGGGAAATTATAAAGCTTCTTTAATGAACTCCAAATTATCCCTGAAATGAAGGTCCCTTTTTTTTTGCTTTTACTACAGATCTTCTACCCTTGTTTTTGTATGGCCATGAGTTGCAAAACACTACAGTACTGCTGCCTCCCCTCATTTTTTTTTTTATGGTCATCCCTCTGAGGGTTAGAGAATAACACATGGTGGATATGAGCAGGCTGAATGATAACCAACAAGGTGCTATGAATAAGAACCAGAGTAAAGGATGTCATTACAGAAATATATGATAGAAGAAGGGAGATTGGTCATTTGGTGAGAACACGGGTTTATGAGTAGACAGGAGTATGATAGTAATGCAAAGACAGTTAAGAGAAGGTGTCTAGCATATTGCTTGGACCATTTGTGAAGGATTTATGGGAGAACATGGATGAGAGTGCTTAGGAAGGGCAGGGATTGACGTATCCATATTTGGAGGAATCATCTATATTGAGAACACTGATTTATTGAATATTACTACTAAATAACGAAAACAGTTGCTTAATTAACATATATAATTTAGAACTGACTGAAATAGTACTTTAAATTTTGCAAAACTTTTTACCTACTTTATCTCATTTGTTCCTTGCAAACAGCTTAAGGAGATAGGTCAGACAAGGTTGGTTTTTGTGTGTTTCTGTGATGTTCTTTCTATTCTGCAGACCTGATATAGTGCCTGGCACACAGTTGGTAATCCCCATTTTATAGAGGAGAAAACTGAGGATTTGAGATGTTAATTGATTTGTTTATAATCATTCAATAAGCTTTTGTTTCACTGATAACATGTACCATAAAAACATGTACCATTATTCAGTCCTATATTAGGGAAATGACAATGCATAACATACCATCAATAACAATGAAATCAGAAACTTTAAATCTAAGACGTCAAGAAAATAAATTCTAGGCACTGTCTAGGTTAGTATTAACTGGGAGAGATATTGTCATATTAATTAGCTTTTTTTCCTTTTCTCAAATCATAGATCTCTGAATTTCAGGGCTAAGACTTTTTATTTGATATCTACATTTTATTACAGTTACCATTTTAAAATGCGAAATGCATACTTTAAAAATAAAGTTTCTATTTGCCCCTGGAACAATACTTCTAGGACACACAGTGAGATCTCTCTTGGCAGCTTGGAGCCAGAGGAAGTATTTCCATAATGCATTTGTTTTATGGTTAACTATTACAGCAAGTCACTGTGACAGAACGGAGAAGCGATTAGCAGTATTGGAGACTGTGTGTGGGAGAAATGGATTTGGTTATGGTCAAGAATCTTATTTATTAGAGAGAATGAATTACAGAATATTTTATCATTTAATATTCCTCTACAACCTCTGCCCCAACCTTCCCAACCTCTCTAAAAAACAAATGATGCTACCCGACTGTAGAAATAGAAATGTTTCAAATTATTTTCTGTTCTGTACTAAAGAAAAGCTTTATGAAAGATTTCCACAAAGAATTTCTTTTTTTTCCTCTCAAAACAATGAATGTCTGTATTCTCAGGGAATTTATAGTGTCTTTATTAGGACCTGGGATTCAATTCTTTAATTTGTTGAGGGTGGGTGGAAATTCTGGATTTAGAGTCATAGGATCTGGATTCAAATCCTGACTCTACTATTTATGATCTTCATGACCTTGGATAAAGTAAACTTCTCTGATCTTCATTTTCCTCATCTCTTAACTGAAGAGCTTTGAATATATGACCCCTTAGGTCCACACCAGTCATAAATCTATGATCCTATGAATTTATAAGCCATTTGAGAATAGCAAATCAATTAGAAATTGGTGGGAAAGTCCTTATTAACTTTGAATCTATGACCCAGTGATCTCAGCAACTGTATCAGTCATTTTTGGTGACAAATGCTTAATTTCAATGAAATAATAGTAATCACAATCATATCTAACACAGACTTGCAAATTTATATACATATATGTACATATGTGTTATATATGTATACATATTGTATCTATATACTTACTTGTCTATATACATATATGTATACACACATATACATGTGTGTATGTGTTTGTGCTATTGCTGCTGCTGTTTGTCTTTTGATCTTGGAGAGGACTACAGCATCAGAGAGGTGATATCATGACATGCAGATAAATCAGATTTAAGTGAGGGAGGACTGGGCAAAGTCACCAGCCTCACTTTCTCCTCTGGAGCCATGGAGATGGCCCAGGATGCATCTGAGGACTTTTTAAGCAAAAGGTCTTTAACAGGTCTCTGTTTAATGAAGCAAACCAGTAATTAAGGCTTAATAAGAACTGAGGCAGAGAATGGCCTCTTTTTCTCTCCCCCCTCAAAAAAAAATTCTGTGAGGAGAAGACCCTCATAGTTTCTGGCCAAAATCAAAGCAGTTTCTATTTACATGACATTCATTCTCAGCCAATCAGAGTCCAAAGAATGACCAAGTAGGACTTGGCCTGGGACCTCTTCTTGACCAATCAAGGAGAGCAAGAGTGATTTGGGGTTAAAAAGAAGTTTCAGAGATTAAGATTTACATTCCCTTTGGACAGAGTGTCTACAAGTAAGGATGTGATGCCCTATGTGGGCAAAGGGAAAGGAAAGAAGAAAGAGAAGAAAGAAGAGAAAGAAAGAAAAAGCAAGAAAAGAAGGAAGGAGTAAATAGAGCACTGGCCCTGGAGTCAGGAGGATCTAAGTTCAAGTCTGGCCTCAGACTCTTAACACTTACTAGCTGTGTGACCTTGGGCAAGTCACTTAACCCCGATTGCCCTGCCTTCCCCGCTCCAAAAAGCAAAAAGAAAAAGAGAAGAAAAGAAGGAAGGAAGAAGAAGAAAGCAGGAAAAAAGAAAGAGAAAGAAGGGAGGGAAGGAGAAAAAAAGAGAAAGAAATAATGTTGTATTGTCAACTGACCAGTTCCACCAATGGACAGCTCCTTTTTTATTCACATAGGTTCCTGTTTGGGGTGTGTGTGTGTGTGTGTGTGTGTGTGTGTGTGTGCGCGCGCGTGTGTATCACCTTGATTTTTACAGAGAGCTTTTTATCAATATCTCATTTTATTTTCAAAAAAACCCTAGAAGATAGATCTTATTATTATCCACATTTTACATAAGAGGAACCTGAGGCAGACAGAGGTTAAGTGATTTGACCAGGGTCCTATAACTGGTAATTTTCTGAGTCTGGATCTGAACTCAGACCTCCCTGACTCCAGGGCCATCTCTCTATCCACTGCACTGCTCAACTGGCCTCAGAACCTCACATATTAAAGTCAGAACTTCAAAGTATTTCACCTTGGATTTGACAAGTGAATCTTCAGGTTTGCATTGAAAGTCTTTTCTGTGAATGCATTTACATACATACATACGTACATATGTATAATATATATGTATATATATGTGTGTATATATATATATATATATGTATTATATGTATATGAACTAAAAGATCCTTTCATCTGACTGCCCTTGACCCTTTCCCTCTCTTCTTCTGATAGATTTCTTCCAGAAGAACTTCCCTTTCTTTTGCAAATTAACTCACAGAATGTGATTTAATCTACTCACTTGTTGAAACTGCCTTTGAAGATTTTTTCACTTTACTCCTAAATTTTTTTTCCTTAGCCCTGCCCACCTTTACTCATCTGATATTTCACTTGGAAACTAAAATGCTTGGGAGTGGGAAGGGGCACTCTGATACCGATTTTGAATTGTTTGAAGGACAGTTATGGGGAAGAAAGGTATTCAGTGTCATCTGTCTGATATTAGACAAAGTAGGAGCAATGTACAGACATTGGAAAGAGTAAATTTTGCCTTGATCTCATGGAGAAAAAAAAAATTACCATTAAAGCTCTTCCAACTTAGAAGGAGTCACTTCAGAAGGCAATGGTTTGCCCCTCAAGCACAAGGTGAATTCTATCTATTTAAACCACCCCCTGCCCTACCATGGGTTGATTCTTTTGGGGTCATATGTTGAAATAGCCACTGATGTGCCTTACAACTATAAAATTCTTTTAAAAAAAACTTAATTTTTTTTTTTAGAAATTTGATATTGTATTTTTCCCCAATTATATGTAAAATATTTTTAACATGCATTTTAAAAATTGAGTTCCTAATTTTTCCCTCTCTTCCTCTTTCTCCTTCATTGAGAAAGCAAGCAATTTGATATATAATCAAAAATTCTAAGAAAATCTCTAAAAGTATTTCTAGCTTGCCAAAATACTACTGAAATATTTTGCTTGTATGAACCCTTGCTTTACCTCTTTTGTTCCTCCTTCAAGTTTCTGGAGAAGAGGAAGGAAAAATGTCCCTGACAGAAAGTTGGTTTCCTCTGCCTTGTAAGCAGATAAAGAGATTCTAGCCCCTGGGATGCAAGTTAGATATGCCTTTTGATTTTCAAGTCTAAATCAGAGAAGTGGGACTGATATATTCTGTGCCCCTACTCTCTCTGCTACCACTAGGCAAAGTCTTGAAGAGTGCATTGTGAAATTTTCATCATAAGCATTTTCACTGAGAAATCAGCAAACCTTATAGAACAGTGCTTGATTTATTTCTTTGTTGTCTAGATTTAAGAAAGTGATGAAAAAAATGCTAAAAATGCAGATGAGACTTAAAAGTGTGTTGTGTTGTTGTTGTCATTTTCCAGTCATGTCTGTCTCTTTGCAGTTGCATTTGGCATTTTCTTGGCAAAGATACTGGTTTGCTATTCCCTTCTCCAGATTATTTTATAGATGAGGAATTAAGGCAAACATAGTTAAGTGACTTGGTCAGGGTCACATAGCTAGTAAGTAACTATGGCCAGATTTGAACTAAGGAATATTAGTCTTCCTGACTTCAAGTGGGCATTCCATTCACTATGCCAACTAGTATATTGCTTTCTGAGAGTTGGTTGGATATTTTTCTGCATGCCCTACACATGGGCTAGACCAGGTAGCTATGATGAGCATCCAGGTCAGGTACACACATGCAATGGGCTGATGGGTGGTGATAATTACTAGCAAGCATCAGTTCAAACCTGCCTCAATCACATGACCCTGGTTAAAGCACTTCACTCTCAGGTACTCCCAGTTTCTTCATCTTTAAAATGGGCATAACAGTATCTAAGTCATAATTTTGTTTTGTTTTTAGGAGAAGTGAGATCAAATATATAAGACATTTTGCAAAATGTAAGGCTGCATATCAAAGCTAGTTATTATTTACTAATCATTTGTCATATCTCATGCATTGAGCTCACTGCTGAGGATAGAAAGGCAAAAAGCAAAACAGTCCCTGCACTTAAGGATCTTATATTCTTCCCAGAGACCTGGTTATATTCATAGCTGCAAAAAACACAAGATAATTTGGGTTGAAAGGTATTAGCATCTGTGGGGTCAGGAAAGGACTTGTGTAAAAGGGAGAATGTGAGCTAAGTCTTGAAGAAAAACAAAACAAGGATTTTAAAAGGTAGACCTGAAGAGAGAGTGCATTCCAGACATGGGAGATTGCCAGCGTAATAGTCAAAAAATGAGATATGGAATACCATATGTAAAAAATGGTATGATACCTAATGTAGCTAGATCAAAATTTGCAAGAAGGCAATTATTACAAAATAAAGATTGTCTCTAGCTGCCCAAAATATCTGGATATTGAAACAGAGGCAGAAAGAGAAGGTAAAAATCCCCAGAGGGAAAGAGATATGAGCATCCTCTTTAGCTCTGCAGGTGACTTCTGACAGTTTCATTTTGTGGAAGAAAAACAGTGTGTTACTGAAGCTTCATCTTCTAAAATGATTCATGGCCCTCCTTGGACTGTGTATGAGTCATTGGCCCTAGCCCGTCCAGAATTGCCTTTATAATTCTGGGTAAATATGACTGCAAAGCTAATCCAGTTTATAGCTGTTCTACTGTTCCTGCAGATAAATGCAATGAAAGTGAAAGATTATAGAATCCAAAATGTAGAGAAGGAAGGGATCTTAGGGTCCACCTTATCCAACTTCTTTTATAAATGAGGAAAGAATGACCTAGAAAGGTGAAGCGACTTGCCTAAGGACACGTAATTAGAATTTTCTGAGAAGGGATTTGAAAGCTAGTCAACTGACTCTTTCTATCTCAGAATACACTTCTTCCCTATACCACATTTTCTCCAAAGAGCTGGGTATACATGTGAGATGGTCGTTAGGACTAGTGTCTGATGTGAGCCTGGATTTTGCCAGCAGTAGAGATGGAATCGGGCCATGTTCTTTGGAGACTTGTCAGAAGATCCCACCTCCCCATGCCTATTGCTGCCAACTGTGGACATTTGGATGGAAAACTAGAGCTGCTTGCTGCTAAACTTAGATACTCCTATAAAAGAGGGAGATAATGCTCCAACAGCTCAGATGTCTCAGGACCCCAAATTCAAAAAAGAAAAGAAGGTAGCCCAAGAGAAAGATGTTGCTGCAAAACTTTTTGTAACTGAAAAAGTTTGGAATATGAACAAATAACAAGATTGTAGAAGATTTTGAGAACTGGTGGGACAGCATGATTTCCAAAAGGGAAAAAAAAAATATCTGAACAATTATATTTGTCTTGTTACTTATGGGTGGGTAAAAAAGGTAGACAGAGATCAAGGTAGTACTCCAGGAGGAGTATTCCCCAAATTCATGTCCCCCTTTGCTTACTGTCTCAATATTTCAGACAAATAACATTATAAATTAATAAGGCTAATTCTAATGCATCATTTTTTCTGTCTTGCAATTCTAATAATCTGACTTTCTTAAGTAGCTAGAATGCTTTCCTAAGAGCCCTCTGTTCCTCACCTGGGAGAGGTAAGATGCGGGTTCCATCTAGCTTCTAGGGTTTGTTTACAGCAAATCAGGTGCTCTCTATGAATACCCAAGAATATATCATTTGATACTTGTGTGCATTTGTAAAATAGCAAGGAAAAAATACACAATTTCTCACTGATATAATTTGTAAACTAAAAATCTTTACAAATATTTAATATGTTAATTTAAACTGATGCACATATTCAGGCTGTATATCTGATGGTCATGTAGCATGAATATTATAGCAGATATCCTGAACGCAAGAAGCCTGATAGTAACAGATTCACTCATTTGTTTGCTTGTAGAATGTTGAGGTGCCTTTCTGGTTTCTAAAGATTCAAACTAATGCTTTAAAAAAAATAGTGGAGCACATTAAATCAAGTTATTTAAAAAGCAATTATTATTGTTAATACTTTAGTGACAGCAAAATAATTTATATCATTAATAAATTAAATATTTTAAAATATTTATTTCATTGTATTATGTATTTTATAATTTACATGGAATATTAGTACAACATATAATTTACATGTGGGGGTATAGGCTCAATTTTTTTATGGATAGGAGTGCTTGATCGAAGTTTAGAGATCATGGTTCCAAGAAATTAATATTCTAGTAGAAGAGAAAAGCCATGTATGCCAATAATAATAATTTAAGTGCTCTAATAGTGACATAGCTATTAAGAGCTAGAGGTGAAAGGATTTATTTGATGTAGGTTTTGCTTTGATTGTGGAGAACTGTGCTTATCAAAATCCAGTTGTTTACTCTGGAAAAAACACTACTTTGAAGGGGGGAGTTTCCTGAAAAGACTATCTTTCCCCATAGCAACATGCCCTTTTATTGACTATCATGCCCTCTCACATCTGAACTCTGCCCAGACCCATGCATCTCTTGATGCCTCCCTGTTTGGGAGAGGGGATATCAGAGATAGGTCCCATCCCTAACAAAATTGCCTTATATTTATTCATATCTATACTTGTTTTGTCCCAGTTGGATGTGGGGAAAGTTTCCTTGAGGAAAACTTCCTTAAAGTCTTCTGCCCTTTAAGAGACTCAATAGCTCCTTGTTGAAAGGAATCAAATTAAATCAAATCAGAGAGATCTGGCTAAGAGACCCTTCCCTTTCTGAGGAAAAGGTAGGAGGGAGGCTTTTTTGCCATCTTTACTTTCACTCAATGAGGTAACACCTAAGTATCTTACCCATTGACCTGCTGAACTGATTTCATGTGAAAATCAGTATCTCTCCAACTTTGAGCTTATTGTAATGATACACCAGTTCCTGGGAATAGTCTCACAACAGTCACCTGCCTATGGTCTGAAGACCATTGGATTTCAGAGCCTGAAATTGAAGGGACTTTGAAAATCATCTGGTTTCATCCCTCAAACACAATATTTTACAACAAGAAAACAATGGCAGAAAATGTTCATTGCCTTGCCTGAGGTCAAGAGGTAGTAACTGGCAGAGCCAGGCTTTAAACCTAAGTCACTGAATTGCAAACCAAGTGCTCTTTCACATGTAATATGATGCATGTCATCAAGCCTGAACCTCTCTGATAATATTCCTGTTTGTACCCCTTTCTTGCTCTTCACTGCCCTATTTTTAGAGGTATGAACCATGACTCTTGTTTAGGGATAGGGGTGCTACCTGAGTATTCCTTTGCCTTGCCCTTTATTTTTTTCTTGTATATCTTTAATTTAACCACATAGTCTTCCCTTAAACATGTCATATTCAAGTCAGTGGATATTGTTTTCAGCATTAACTAGCTTCTTCCATAGGCTGCCTCACCTACTGAGTCTGTATGCAGTGGTAGACAACCCAAAGTCATCCTTCAATATGCTCTTATGCATAAAACTAGACCAGAACCCTTGAGGGTTGAGATTAATCCAATAATTTAACCTAAATCAGATATAATGTTTTAGTGTCTTCAGATTTCAGGCCATCAGGAAATTAGCAGTGGATCAAGTCAGTTTCCCATTTTATTTCCTGGGCATCTTCATCAGCTTGGTTAGCTTATGTGAGATAACAATAAGCTGAGTATAAGTGTGCATTCGCATTTTATTTGTATAAAATATTTATGCCTGTTTAATGTATTTCCTATTTAAACCCAATATGCATAGGGATTACCCGGTAATTTGGGGCTTAAATTAGAGAACTAAGGAAATGAGCAAACAACAAAGTTTATTATGTGCATAATGAAAAAATTCAGAATCCTGAAAGGTAATTAAGTGCATGTATATTTGTAGTATAGGAAAGACATTTATAGGTATAGTTTTCCAATCCAGCATTTTTAACTGAGAGAAATTGGTTCTGCAATCTTTATTTGGAGCACCAGAAGGCTAACATTGGCTAGTTCTATATATTTGGATCATCTGAGGAAAGTTAGGTGGTTTCAAAAGGTTGGAGGAGCCAACATTTTTCTCATTTCAGTGCATCTCAAGGAATTTGATTTATTGTCCAGCATCTGTGAGTGATCTAGGTACATTTCTCTGCTGATAGAACTTGTCCACTTCATATATTTGTATACATATATACATAAGTATATACACATAAATATATGTATATATGTATACATGTATACACATATGCAAATATTTATGTACCCATATGTACACAATTTATATGTGTGTACATGCAACATATGTATAAGCATGTGCGTGTATACACATGCATCTACACTCACATGTACATGTGTACATACATGTATGTGTATATATATGAACCTTGCTTCATATATATCTATATCTATCTATCTATCTATCTATCTATCTATCTATCTATCTATCTATATATGAACCAGGGTCCCTGGGATGATAACCAAACAGTTTTGGGATTTATGCTTTGCTTTCATTTAGATTGCTCTCTTGGTAACGTCATTCCAGAATGCTAGGAAACAGCTTTGTCAAAGAAAAAGAATGTTGATTCTGTAGTCAAGGATCTAGGTTCAAATCCAGCTAAGATGATTGTTACATTTGTAACTTTGGGCAAGTCCCTCCTAGGTGTCAGTTTCCTCATTGCTAAGTGAGGCACTTGGATTAGATGACTCACTAGGGTCCCTGCTGATTTTAGATTTGTGATATTATTTTTCTTTATTTAAAAATATGTTTTATTTTAATCCTAACACATTGAAAATGAATATAAACACTATCAGCTTTCCTATTTATTAATCCACATGATTTGGGACAAGTTGATCATTTTTGGCTCTGAATTTTCCAAGCTATAAAATGATCATCTGTTAATTTTCTTTCAGCTCTAAATCTATGCTTCCATGGATTAAATTTATTTTCTAACTATGTTTAAAATAATTAATTTCAATTTTATAACTTAAAACCCACTTTTCTTGAAATTTGGTAAGCCTTTCATCAGAAACACTCATGACATAATGAACTGGGCAACCAATGTATACATTGGCTAAAAGTTTGCTCAATGATATCTTCCCTCTCTTCTTAACTCACTTCAAAATCTCCCAAAATTCATCCCACTTAAAAGACTCATATCTTCCCTTTGGCTGGAGCAGCCAATTAGCAAGAATAATCCTGCATTGGGATTTAATTCCTGAGGGCAACAGGACAAATAATCTCCTATTTGGGACTGAATTTGACTAGATTTATGTGCATATTTGGGATGGGGATTGCCCTGAGAGAAGAGATGAAACTAAACTTCTGTGTTGTGCCCAGACTTGGGATCTGAGCAGAGGAAGCTGTGGTAGAGAAACCACATAAGGATATGAATGTGAAGGTGGGTCTAAAAATCAAGAATCAATCTATGTGAGTGGGGCAAAAATTGAATGTGTAAAATCTTGGCCTGGCCTGCCACCAGAAGAGCCTGAATTCTTTAAATAATTCATAGCATATTTCACAGAGCAAGTTTTCAAATTCCTTTCAGAAGGGGTATGATGTGTACCACTTGGTTATCAGACTTGCTCCAAAACTCTGGTCTTATTTACAAGGGAGAAAATATCAGAGTTGTGTAGGCTAAGGTATGGATTTTCGTGTTTAATGGTCTATGTACTGTTGTTGACTCAGAAAAGTGTATAATGATTTCAACAGTGCATGTATAGCTGGGAAAAGAAATCATTACAAATTGTAGGGAAAAGGTATCGAAAATGGTATCAGCTTTGGGCAAAATATGTGGATTTCCAACCAGGCCTTGATATATGCATACAAATAGAATTTTTGTAGATATAGTAGATTGGTAATTTGTACATGCAAATTATTTTGAATTACAATATTTTTCATTATTCTGGATATGTTTGAGTGACCTACAAAAAGGTCCTTGTGTAAATACATCGCTAGCCCAGATAAATTCCCAAATATTATTTTCATTTTTGTGAGTAGAAAGAGGCAAGTTGGGAGATCCTAGGCAGGGTGATTTTAAACAACAATGATGAAATAAGTCTGCCTACCTGTGACAAAACTAGTAAAAGAAGGAATTCAAGTGTGTTGCATAAGTCACTCCCAAGCTGATGGTTAATTTGAAATATGCATGCATTTGCATCTTTTTTATAAAATCCAGGAAAGTTAGTGTCTTGTTCACCCTTCATCTTGCCCTGGTAGGTAAGTTGAAGTATGTATAAACTACAGAATGTTGTTTTTTCAACCAGCGTTTTCTTCGTTCACTAAAGTTTTTCCAATACATTTTAGTGTGAAACACTCCTTGGATCATCTTGTTAATAGTGTATACTTCTGCCCACAATGGTATGAGATTATGAGTAATGAATGAATATACATTCACTCCATTTCCAACATTGGCATTCATGTACGAATCAGGATACTTTGTAAATGTCAAATGTGATAGGATCATAAGTTCACAACGGTAGTGTTTGTTCTATCTAAACATCTATATGCCAAAGGATATATTTATAGAGATATCGACGTGCCACTGAAATCATTCATAAAAGCTCTTATTTGAATCCCTATAAAAAGATACATTCAACAGAATTGAAAAATTTCAGAGCACCAAGAAACTTTATAGATCCTCTAATTTATTAAAATGATCTGACAACTGTTTGTAGGAAGAAGCCCCTTTTATGAGTAACTTATAAAATAACCATTAGCGATTTAATCAGCCAACAAGTGTCTTTTAAGAGCCTACTCTATGCCAGACACTTTTCTGGGTGTCAAAGATAAAAGTAAAATAGTCCTTTCCTTCAAGGAGTTTACATTCTATTGTGGAAGAAAACAAGCACATTTATAATTTGGTACAGGCTTGGGAGAGTTGGCTGACTCACTGGATGGCAGTCAAGATCCGAAATGATTTTCATAAAATTGAATATTGGACCCAACCTAATGGAGATGAAATTCACTAAGGATAAAAATAAAGTCTAATACTTAGGATCACAAAACAAGTATACAAATAGAATGTAGAACAGACCTGATTAAATGAGTACACATCCAGAACATAAGAAAAAAAAGTTTTTAGAAGACTGCAATCTTAGCATGAATTAACAGTGTTTTTGGGAAATCAAAGAAAGACTGATGTCCAAGTATAGTCTAGGACACGGCTGCAGAGAAAAGTTTGTTTTTTTTCCCATCTTTGGATATTCAACCCTTCAGGGCTTGCCTTAGCTTTCCTGATTTCATCCATCCTTCCCATTCTAACTCTTCATGTCAGTGCTTACCATTCTCTTGTATGCATAGATTTTATCATTTTATTCCTCTGTTTAAAAACTTTAGGGGCTCCCCATTGCCTAGTGAGCCAAATGTTCCCTACCCTTTATTCTCTAGAACCATTCCACATCCCCAGTTTTATTTCCTTCTACTTTCTTCCCCATACATTATGCTCCAATCAGAGTGAACAACTGCAGTGGATGTGCACGCTATATGTAGCCCTCGTACCTTGCTTCTGTCACAATGGGATACCTATACTTTGGAGTGCTTTCTCCCCTTCTCCACGTGCCAAACTCCTACTCATCCTTTTAAAGCCAAACTCAAATGCCACTTCTTCCATACATTTGGTTCAGCAAATTATTTTCAAGCTATTTAAAAAACTATATTCAAATTATTTCAAACTATTTTTTCAACAAATTATATAACACTATGTTAGGGTGTAGACATTTAGATGAAGATAAAACAAAACTTGTTCTGTGGATATTTGAAGGGATATTCCATGAAAGAGAAATGTCTTATACTGCTTGGTCCAAGAGGGGGAAAAAAAACCACGAGAAATAATATGTGGGAACTGTAGAAAAGTAAATTTAGACTTGAGGGAAGGGGTGGGGGATGAAATTTCCTAACAATTATAACTGTGAAAATGAAATGAATGAAAAATGCAATATTTTATTAATTGTCTCTTATGTGCTAGAAACTATGCGATGATCTTTACAAATGTAAAAGTGAGAATCCTTGCTTTCAAGGAACTTACATTCTAAAAGGCAGACACCTACCAATGAATGATGGTCAAGTATGGTGGGTTTTGTTGAGAGATTTATAGGGATATTGATTTAAACTATAGACTAGTTTATTGGAATACCCCTTTCAGAAGCAATAGGAGCAAGGTCTTGTTTAGACTTCCCAGGCAAAAAAGGTAGAAAGAGCAGTGGATTATTCAAGCATAGCAACAAAGTAGAAGATGGCCAGGGTGAAGAAGACAACATCATTCAAGACAATAGCGTTAGGGCTAGTGTTCTGAACCAAAGTAACTTTGTATTGAAGAGTGCAGTGGTAGGACAAAAGGAGGTCATGGTGAAGAGGTGTGGCCAGATCATGGGAATGAACTGTTAAGAAGCAGCATGTTTCCATCACCGTCACTGAGGATTTTCAAGCAACAGCTGAGTAAGTTTTTGCTAGCTATGATAATAGGGCTTCTTAGATAAGAACTGAACTAGAGGGCCTTGGAGATACTCTCCAACTAAAAGATTGTGTGAGTTTGAATTTAGATGGAGACCTTGTCGATATCTCCTATGCCTACTTCAAACAGCTCTCAAGCATCACAATTTTTTAAAGTCATAGTTTACTTTGTCTATCTATCATTTCCCTGTGATATTGGACTTGAGGACAGTGCCCTTTTTCTATCTAAATACTGCTTCCCCAGCAGTGAACACAGTATCCTGTGCACAATGGACTCTTACTAAGTAAATTTTTAAATGGAATATATTGTTGAAAATCATGGGGGTGGGGGAGGTATAACACTAGTGTACCATTTCTTCTCCATGGGGAAATGTGAACAGTCCTGGAAAATTCAACACTGTGAATGCATATGGGAGTGTAAGTTAATTTCCTCCTCTGCTAGTTATTTAATTTCTATAATAAACTTCACACTGCTTAAATGGTAGCATGGGGAATTTAGGTAATATTGGGGAGAAAAGTTTTCTGATTGTGAGAGTTGTTAAAGTCACCAGAAGTGCTTAAGGGGTTTCTTATGGAATCTTTCCTGCAGATCTTAAATGAGAGGATAACGTCGTATCTGTCTAGATGCTTTAAGGCTTGCTGCTGCCTCAAGTTTGGGCGATGGATTGCATGACCTCTCCAAGGCCCTTCAAGCCCTAGGAGTCTCAGTATGAATCTCAGTGATTTGATTTCTCTCTCCTGGTGATATTGGGTTTCGTTACTAAAAGCCAAGTCCTTTAAGGCAACAAATTCACTGGAAATCCCTCCTTCTGTCACTGCAAATGGCTTCCTCTTGAGGAAAATATTTCTAAATACAAGAAAATGTCATATCTGTCCTCATTGGGGTGTTTTCCTATATTTTTCAGGTTTTCTGGATTTTACCATCATTTGTTGCTATTTAATTTTTATTTTTATCAAAGACTCTCTGTGAATCTTTTTTGACTAGGATAAAATACATCACCCTTTGGCATTTAAAACCCTACTCAACCAGGGTCCAACTTAACTTGCCAGTTTATTTATATATTCACTTATTCCAGGGTCCAGCCACACTAACTTTGATATTCCTCACATAGCACATTCAATCTCCATTCTCTATGCCTTTGCCTAGGCTTTATCCATTGCCTAGTATATACACTGTCCCTGCTATTTGGGATCCCTAGTTTCCTTCAATGCTCAACCCAAGGTTTCCTCCAATAGGAAGCATTTTTTCCCCTTATTTCCTTATATCCCAGTTCTTAGGACATTTCTTTCCCTCTCCCTATATAACTATATATTAAATTCATATAATTTTCTCTATTATTTTGGTTGTGTTTTTGTATCCCTGGTGCCAATATCAGGCCTGACAAAGTACCAGTTTACTTTTTGTGTTAAAAGCACAATTATTATTTATTTTTAACATTTAAAAAAAATTTGAGTTCCAAACTGTCTCCCTCCCTCACACCCTTCCAACACTCACTGAGAAACCAAGCAATAAGATACCAATTATACATGTGAAATCATGAAAAACATAGTCCTATATTAGTCATAGCTTGCAAAAAAATCAAGAAAATAAAGTGAGAGAAATATACTTCAATTTACACAAGGATTTCATCAGTTATTTCTTTGGAGGTAGATAGCATTTTTCATCAGGAGTCCTTTAGCATTTTCTTGTATCATTGTATTTATCAGTGTAGCTAAGTTTTAGAGTTGATTATCATTCCAGTGTTGTTGTCACCATAAACATTGATCTCCTGGATCTACCCACTTCCTTTTTGAATCAGTTAATACAGATTTTCCTGGTTTTTTTTTTTCCTCTAAAACCAACCACCTTGTCATTTCTTATGACATAGTAGTACTTTGTTACAATCATTTGCGGCAATTTATTCAGCCATTGCTCAATTGATGGGCATCTACTCACTTTCTAATCCTTTGCTATCACAAAAAAGAGTTGCTATCAAAATTTGTATATATAGATCTTTTTCCCTTTTTCTTTAGCCTGTTTGGGATGAAGACCTAACTATTTTTCTGAATCAATGGTACACATAGTTTTATAGTCCTTTAGGCATAGTTCCAAATCCAGTTCACATCTCTACCAATAATCCATTAGTCTACCTATTTCTCCTCATCTTTTTTGAGCATTTATTATGAGGTGGTACCTCAAAGTTGTTTTAATTTTCATTTCTCTAATCAATAATAATTTAGAAAGAGTTTTTTTTTTTTCATATGACTGCAGGTAGTTTTGATATCTTCTGGAAACTGCCTGTTCATATTCCTTGATAGTTTATAAATTGGGGAATAACTCTTTAATTTAGTTCCTTTTACATTTGAGAAAAGAGACCTTTATCAAAGAGAAATGATGTAAAAATTTCTTTCCTATTTCTTTATACATTTCTTTATACATATACCTTTTATCAAGATATAATTTCTTTATATTTTTAAGTAGGTCTAGTTTTGCTTTCGCTTTGTCTGAGAACAAATTGTTACTCCTTCTTTTTTTAAACTTCAATCAAGCATAATAGATTTTGCTCTAGCCCTTTGTTTTAATTCTGTGTGCATTTTTTTCTATTTCAAGTATGTGTTTTGCAAACTGCATATTGTTTTATTCTGGTTTCTAATCCATTCTGCTATCTGCTTCCATTGTATTGGTGAGCTCATCCCATTCACATTCATAATTATGATTATTAACTATATATTTCATTTTACCTTATTTTTTTCTGTTTATCCTTCTTTCTTTACACCCTGTCTCTCCTCAAAAGTATGTTTTGTCTCTGCCCACTGCCTCCCTTAATCTGCCCTCTCTTTCTCTTATCCCTTTCTAAGGGGACTGTCCCCAGCTCAGGTTTTTTCATGCTGCTGCTTTTAGAGCTAATTCTGGGGGTCTCTAAGTTTTCTGTGTTTCCAAAGTGATGTATTCTGGGGAGAGGTATGGTCACTGCTCTCCTGGACTGCCCTCTGGTCTTTGGTCAGGAATGGTCTCTGATCCTCTTACAGCTTCAAGTGCTTACACTCCTATTGGCCCTGGAATGTAACCAGGTCCTCTGCTCTCCTGCAGCCAGAAGTGTTATTGCTCCTCTCTGCCCTGGAAACACAACCCAGAAGGGCTTATGGGCAATAGAGTTACCAGTTAGCACAGTGTCAGCCAAAGGTCCCCTGGAATCTCATTCTGACCAATTGTCTTACCCCCTGACAATCTCTAAACTGAGAGCTCCTAAAAAACTGTTGCTGTTGCTGCTAAGCCACTAGTGCTGTACCATGTACATACCAGGTCAGCCCCCACCCAGTGTCATAGACCTCTCCTGCTTATCTCCTATGTTGTCCTAGGATGGAAAAATGTAGCACTCACTTTTTGAGGGCTCTGTCACTCTGAAATTCATTCTAATGCTATTTTAAAGTTCTTTGGAACAGGATGTTTGAAGAATTTATCTAGGTTTCTGACTCTAAACTGTCTCCTTGGCTCTGCTTCTGCCCTCTCTGATAGTAGCTATTTATTAAATGCTTGTCAAATGAATGAATGAATGAATGAATGAATGAATGAATGAACAAATGAATGAACGCTCTGGATAATTCAAATTGGAACATTGTCTTCTAAGGAAAAAAGTAGGTTACAATCATTGTGATTTGGATTGGCTCCTCGGGTTATTTAATTTCCCTGGATAATTCTTCATCTTTTCACTTCAACTTGCCTAAACAGCCTGAGGTAACATAAGCATTGCCTTCAGGAAAATAGAAAATAAACTTTTTTCCAACACCTCCTGCTGCCCCATTTAAAGAAAGAAAAGAAAACAAGGGGAGGGTTTCTATGAGAACTCCACAGAAAGACAGGAGAACAAATCTCATAAATTCACCCTAACATAGTCTAATTTTGGCTCAAATGTTAATCAACCAATACCCCATTTTACTTCACAAGGTTTATTACACTGATATTTTGACATGCTCATAACATTTTTGAATTTACTAAGTCCAGGCAGTCATGACTTGGTAATGAACCAGTAAACATAATAGAAACAGAGACTCATGCATATATGAATTTCTTAAAGTGATTTTTTTTGCATAACAGTCTTGTGAAACAAAGACTAGCAGATCATCACACTCCCTAACACGGTGAATTTGTTGATAGAGGATTCTAGGCTACCACTTACAAAAATGATATATGTCTCTAAGGTTGGTAGTTTTCAAAGTTCTTCAGAAGGCTTCCTGGCCTGGGCCAGCTAGCTAGATGTAATGTCAGAGAACTACCATGTTACAAATAGAAACCTAGAATCTGACATTTGGAAGGTACCTGAGAGAATATCTAGCCCAATCTCAACAGGAATTTCCCTTACAGAATGTTCAAAAACTACCTCCTGACCTCTGTTTGGAGTCCTTCTGGGAGGGAAAACCCTTCCTGTCAGCCCACTTTTACTTTGTGATAGGTGAGATTTGTTTTTGATTTTTGTTTTATTTATTTGTATCAACAAAAATCAATTTTCACTTCTTCCCAGCACTAAAAAAATTAAAAAACAAAAACAAAATTTTATAATAAATATGCAGAGTCAAAGAAAAATAATTTCTGTGCTCATTATATCCAAAAAATATGTCTCAATATGCACCCCAGATATATAATTACTTTTTCAGGATATGAGTAACCAGTTCCGGAAACCAAAGTTTCACCACTGATCTTCTGTAATCATCATTACAACCACTTGGTTGGCCATTATGTTGACCAGAGTCCTTAAGTCTTCTGAAGTTACTTTTATTCATATTTTATTGTATAAATTGTTCTTCTGGTCTTTTTCATTCTGTTTCAGTTCACATAATTATTACAAGTTTTCTCCGAAACTGTTGCCTTCATAATCTCTTATGGAACAATAGTATCTTATTGATTTGAATATCACAATTTGTTCAACCATTCCTCAGTTCAAGGATGTTTACCTTAGAATGCAGTTCTTTGTCATCACAATGAGCCATTTAAAATATTTTTTCGTTTTTGTTGATATGAGTTCTTTTCCTCTTTCTGGCATCCTTTTGGGGACTAGATATAGTAGTAATATTGATAGGTCAAAGGAAGTTAACTGAGTCACAAGAAAGTTCCATTACTGCTCTGCCCCATCCAACATCAAGCATCTTTGTTACAGTCATGAATTGTTCTTGGGTCTGTTCTCCACACCTAAATAGCAGTCTCACTCCACCAATTCAAAATAGTTCTTCCAATATTTTAAGGCATCTGTTGTCTATGCTTAGTCTTTTTCATGATAAACATCCTGTACAACGTGTGTGTGTGTGTGTGTGTGTGTGTGTGGTTACTTTGAGGTGAAAATAGGACATATCAGGGAAATTTGGACATATAAGGGAATACTTTACATATGAAGTGGTACCTGAGTTGAACCCTGAAGATGATGAAGAGTCTGATCATATATTGCTAGAAATGTCTTTAACTTTCCTGTTAAATATGATATTGAGATCTAGAGATCCCAAATTCTTCAAATCCCCAAGTCCCAAATTTAATCTTTCTTCTTAAAATATCCCTGGACTGTAATTGAACCACCAAAATGGCTTGTGATGATGTTGAGAAACATTTGGAGCTTCATTAGTTGAATAGATATGATACAGTGTATTGGTTCCTTTCAGGATGGCTAAATCAATCTATTTTTATTAGATAAGTTTGCATTTTTTAATTATATGAGGCTAGTAATAAAATATCAAATGGGGGACAGCTAAATTTAGAATCTAGTTCATGTTAAAAGGCACATAGAAGAATGAAACTCTGAATGCATGCAGTTTCCACATTGCATACGGCCTTCTTGTATAATCAGTTATTCACAAATGGTAGGTGGACACCAAAACTTCTGTTGCCTAATTGATACCACTTTTTAGCATTTCCCTCACTTGTTTTCCTTTCCAGGTACCAGCTCCTACCTGGGAGCATATACCCTGGACTTGAGCCCCAGAATTTACAACTGAAAGGGACCTGAACAATATTCTCAAAATCCTTTCTTTATAGACAAAGGAATGGAGGAGCAGAGATGGGAAGTTATTTTGTCCGAAATTGGAGGCAAGATTTGAACCAAGGTCTTCTAACTTTTAAATCTAGTGTTCTTTCTCATGTTACTGGGATTGTAACTGGTTCAACCGAAACGGGTAGAATTGAAAAGCAAAGGAAAACTGATACTTAAGTGTTCCATAGCTACCATTCTCTTGGCTTATCTTCTATGACATTGACTCCTTCAGTTCAGGAAGGCTAGCATCTCTGTGCCCCATGCAGAAGTATTGAACTATGCACCATAATCCCTGTCATTTGTAGTGTAGCTGACTATCCTCAGAACACACCCAATTTATCAGTGTCCTTACTTTGGCACTCAGAGCCGAACCTACTATTTCAGACTTGAGGGAGACCAGGGTACAGTTACAGCCTTGGGTTAGTACCTAATAGGCTATATAATGAAAAGTCCCTTAGGAGGGTCAGTAGGTCTTTGGTGGTAAGGTTGTCATAGAGCATTTAGCACATTGCTCAGTATATAACAGGTATCCACCAAATGTGTGACTGATATTCTTCATCTCTTACCTTTTATTATTTGTTTTTGTCATCCCTTTTGTTTTTGCATTGAGATCATTTCTAGATATGTCCTCTGCTCCCATCTCCTACCTCTGGCAAGTCTTCCGTTCCAGTGAACAGTAACAACAAAAACAACAGTCATAGCAGTGATGTTGAAGCAATCCAACTCCTGAAGCGACTGTGACTTAGAGTGTATATCATATATTCATTCACATCTGCGCCGTACTCCTCCCTGCCCCAAGCTCCCTCCAAGGAGAAAAAAGACATACATGTCCATTTTGTTATGCATTTTCTGAGGTCAATATTGATCATTCCAAATTATACAAATTTCATATATCTTCTTCTTGTTTTGAGGTTGTTGGGGATCATGTGAAGAAAGGGAAGGAAGTCATGCTAACAACAGATTCTATTCTCCTGCAGAATATGGGGCTCAGTTGTATTTCCTGCCTAATTTAGAACAATTTCTGGATATCAGAAGATACTGATCTGAGATTTTCAATGATCCCAATAGAATTTAGCCTGGTAATTATAACAAAGTGAACAATAGCACCCCTTTCCTTGTGGACTTTACTGAATTACCAGCTTTTTAATTCACACCATTTGTTGAAATTTGTGTTGTTAGTAACCTGATCCATATTATTTTGAATGAATAAAGCACTTAAGGCCAATATTTTAAGACGAAGTTTACTCTATAGTGACTTGAATAATGAATGTAGGGGAACATTTATTAAGTAGTGATTTTAAAAAAATGAAAAACATATAAAATATGCTGTGACAGTATCAATCAAGTTGTGGTAAAAAAAAATCATGATGCTAAAATGAAAGAAATGTCATTTTAATTTGAATCAGTACATTTCTGATAAAACCTTCCACCACCAGTGCTTTGATTTGAAAATGAATGTATTTTCCCTGTTTGTCCTTAGCATTTATTTTTTTTTATTTTTTATTTTTCATTTATTTTTCCTTTTTGAAGGGCAGCTGGGGTTGTGACTTGCCCAAAGTCACATGGCTAGTAAGTGTGTCAAGTGTCTGAGGCTGGATTTGAACACAGGCTTAGAATTTATTTATTGGGAAGTCAGAGAATCATCCTCCAAACAGCAAAAAACAGACAGACAGACAGACAGACAGACACACACACACACACACATACACACACACTTCCTTTTCTAGTTGCTTCACTAATCCCATCAGCTCTAACAGCATCCTCAACCACATCCATAGCTATTTGCCAAGCTCAGTACAGCTGTGTGATGCCAAGAACTCACGCCCTCAGAATTTGAAAGATTTAGGCTAAATGGGGCTCCATTTATCATTGTTGTAGAGTTCTGCCAAGGGATAAAAGGTGCTACAGGGAACTATAAGTCATGCAACAAATTAAAAGATTGCAAGCTCCATGGGTGTAGCCAGAAGGAGATTCAAAGCAGAGTGGCTTCAAACCAGGAATTGAAGAAATCTTGACACGGAGATTTGTTCTCTATCTGGGTTTGAGTCTTTTCTTAAGCAGGGCCAAGAGAGGATTCTGGCTGGTGCAGAGACTTGGGTTTACTTGTTCATTTTCTTTCCAAATCAAGGGCTATAGAATAGCATGTTTCAAAGTAAACATTCTATGCAAGTTTCATATTGAAAATAGACTACTCTTATCATCTGCTAATGATGTAGTTTTAGCTCTGTTCAATTCAATTAAACTGATAATTATTAAAGCACCTTGATGGCTAGGAGTGAAGACACTAGGGGCTGCCAGATTGCTACCAGGAGCTCCAGAGTTGATTGGGTGTCTGTACTAAGTCTTACACCAAAATGTTGAACCCTGACTGCAGACACCACTAGCCCCCCTAAGGAGAGACAATGTCAACTGTGCTCACAAAGAGAGCAGATCAAAGCCCCCCCTGTCTGTCATTGGTAGGATTAATTAATGAGTGGCTGCTGAATTTCTGGATTAACTGAGGTAGAGAAACCCAGTCTCAAAAAGAAAACAAACAAGCAAACATATATATTAGTGACTGTCATGTCCTAGACACTGGGGAAATGAGAAAACTAAATAATTCACTGTATTATTTTTAAAAACACCTGAAAGTATACAGCATATGCACAGAGTGAGTAAATGTAAATATATACAAAGTAATGGTTATTTCATGAAGACAAGAGGGGTAATGACTGGAGAGATAGGGTATTTCTTACTCACATTCAGGTATCTGTAATCTGTGTTTAAACTAAATCCGGTTCTTCCCTCACAGGCTGGAGGAGGTAGCTTGGTATAGTAAAAAGAGGAGGGGATTCAAAGAAACTCTGGAAGCCTGAATTTGAGCCCTGACCTTGATGATCACTAGATATGTAAGAATAAGTTATTAAACCTGTCAGAGACTCAGTTTCCTCAGCCATGAAAGGGGGGCAATATTATGTGCCTTATATGTTGGGGGAAACCACTTGATGAAATGTGACATGCTATTTAAACGTTGTCTTACTAATAATGTGAATATACTTCCAGACCTTAGCTGCCTGACTACCATACTGGGCGTACTTAGGATATTCCAACTTATTTTGAAATTAACCTAAGTGAGCTATAACTAAGGTGGGAAAATCTGCTGGGAAAATCATTATAAGATATATTACAGAGAAATATAGGACAATGACTTCTAGATCACAGTGAAAGTTCTTATCTGAATGGCTACATCCAAACTCAGCCATTCAAATTGCTTCCTATTGCTGCTGGGACAAAAAATAAACTTTTCCACATTAAAACTATACAACCTTACGCCAACATCCTTCTTTACCCTTATCGGATGTTATTCCCCTTCTCATATTCTGTGAACTGGCCAAATTTTCCTTTTCCGTTTTTCCTTTAGGGAGCTCCAGTTCTCATTTCTGTTGTGTTTACACGGGCTGTCCCTCATAATTGAAATGCAGTTTCTCCTCATTTCCACTGCAAAGAGTACCATTCCTCCTGTAAGATATACCTCAAACAGCACTTTCTTCATGAAGCTGCTAAGGAAGAAATTTAGTTCAAATCTGGTTTTAGATGCTCTCCAGGATTGGGATCCTAGGCCAGTCTTCCTTAGGTCTTCATTTGTAAAAATGGGATAGTAGCACTTAGCCCCCAGATGTTCTGAAGGGCAGATGATATATTTGTAAAGCATCTGGCAAACCTTAAAGTACTATATAAACGCTACAGATTTTGCACTATTATAATCAAGACGTTCCTGATTTCCCCCAACCTCAAATATTGGTATCAG
>CM053590.1:35151395-35167631 GCA_028646515.1 Pseudochirops corinnae
AGTCTTCTGGCCACTGTATAATATTGCCTCCCAGTGACTATTTATTCTCCTGTTGTTCTAGTAGCCAAATATATTTGCACCATAATAAAATGACTAAATCATGATAAAATCAAGTCCTGTCTAGCTCTGTTTAACTTGTAGGCAAAATTATAGAATGTCTAAGCTTGGAAAGGACCTGAGATATCATCTAATCTCACAGTTTCATATTACAAAAAGTGGAAACTGAGGCTGAGAGGCAAAGAGTTACAATAGCCAAGTTTACTTCTGGGTTTCTTTTTCACATAGCAGAGTGTTCAGGTGCCAGTGGATTACGGGAATGACCAGAGACTGATACAAACAATCGGTTTAATTTGTACAGTGGTTACTGTGGGTCAGGGATTGTGCTAATCTGAGCACTTAACAAATATCATCTCATTTGATTCTCAAGATAACTCTGTGAGGTAGGCGATGTTATTATTTACATTTTACAGATGAGGAAACTGAGGTAAATATAGATTAAGTAACTTGTCCAGAATCATACAGCTAAGAAGTGTCCGCGGCTGTATTTGAATAAAAATTTTCCTAACACCAATCTGGCATTCTATCTACTGTGCCATCAATGGTGCAGTTATATGGATTGACAATAGTAACGTAGATCCCCATAGCATTGGTCAATTTAGCCACATTGCTAATTTTTCCTTTATTTCTTCAAAGTTGTTATTTCTGTATAGATGCTGAGAGGTATGTAGAAATCTTCCATAGCCTCTGAATCCTCCTTCTCTCTGACACTGTTCTTGTTTTCATGTAATAGACAAAGTTAGCATTTAATAGAAACATAAATTTCCCTTTCTATAAAGACAATGAAATCCACAACAAATCTGACTTTGTTCATTATCACACAAGGACAGTTACTATGAGAGCTTGGTGAATAAAAGGAATGATATTCAGGGAAAGAAGTAAAAGTGAATCTTTTCAACATCCCTCCTTGACATATATTGTTTCACACTTTCCATATGGTCTGTGGCAAGTGATAATCTTAACAAAATCGTGTCCGCGTGGTTGTCTGTGCTCACGATTTCAGCCTCACCATGGTGCTCCGACATTACTGGTGGCAAGCTGCAAGTGGGCTGTGATTACACAATTCACACAGCAGAAATATTCTGTAGCTCATGTGACTTTGGCTTTGAGAAGAAATCAGTGCAGACATCTTCTAAGGACAGTTGAAAGTGAGTGCCAAGAGCAGCTACCCAGAATACAAGCCTAAGAATACCCTCAACAGGGTAATATGCCATCAAGTTAAAGTTGAAAAGTCCATACCACGAAATCTCTGATACTTATTGTCAATGCACTCATAAAAACTCCAAATCTATTTATAGACATTAGAAAAACTCAAGGCAAAAGAGATCACTGATGGATGAAATGTTTTGTGAGTAGGACCAGATGAAGTGATTACCATCCTGCCAAAGGACAGTGTCCTAAAGTTCTACCTTGTATTATCTCACACACTAAACTTACTCATGGTCCTTATCATTACCCTGTCTCCAAGAACCATCCCTTTGTTCCTAGTTTTCCTTTCATACTCTGGCTCTGCTTACCTTTCCTTCACTAATTATCTCCAATTTGTCCTGAAGGCCTCTTGTTTTTCGTTTTCATGTTGTCTCCTCCAATAGACTATGAGTTCCTTGAGTTCAGGGGCTTTCATTTACTATTTTCTGTAACCCCAGCGTAGAATAATGCCTGGAACATTATAGGTACTGAATAAATGCTGATTGGCTGACTGACTGAATCCATACATATATAAATATATATGGCTCAAGGAAGAAAGATATTCTCATTTAGTTGCTGATGAAATATTAAACTGGCTGAGAATGAGAATATCTATAATATCTATATATCTATATATAACCACATATATATATATCTATATATAACCATATATATATATATATATGATTAACCAGTTTAATACTTCACCAGCAACTAAATGAGAATATCTTTCTTTCTTGAGCCAGGGCCCTTCTTGTCCTGTGAATCTCTATCCTCGTATGATGGCAATGAACTAAACAAAGCCCAGCATTCACTGAGATAAAATACCAAAGTAAAGAAATTCTGAGTTTGAATTCCATTTCAGACATGCAATACTGGGCAAGTTCCTTTACTTACCCAAGCCTCAGTTTCCTCATATGCAAAAATGAGGGAGCTGGATTTCATAACCTTTAAGGTCTTTTTTATTCTCAATCTCTGAATCTATGGTGAATCTAATTTCACTTACTACAACCAAAAATACGGGATTGATTGTCAAAAGATCTAAGTTAAAATCCTGGCCTTGTTTTCTTTTTTTTTTAAAGCTCTCTGGAACTCAGCTCCTTCATATGTTTGAATGTTTAAATGCACCCTTTTATATGGTTTAAGTTTAAATGACTTTTCTTGCTCTACCTGTAACCTGTCTGCTTACATTCACTCATATACATTATGAATCTTCAGCTGATTATTTCCAGAAAGTCCTAACTGGAATTTCAGCAACGATCTCTTCCCCAAACCACTTTCCACTTTGCAAACATGCCTTTATTTTTTATCTTCACTCCCCAAAGTCATGTCTAAAAACATTTTTCCCCTGATGCTTTCATTTGAATATTAGATGAGGTTTTTTTTTTCTTTTTAAATTTACTGTCCACATTTTCCCCAAAATGACTTTGTATCATAACCATTTCTTGATATCTCTCTTGGAACACTTAATCCCCCTTTGCAACTACAACATATAACACTAGGATTTGATAGCCCCCTCAGTATTCCACATCCATAGCAAATACACCCATACCTCATTACCATATCATCTTTGAAACATTTTCCAAGGAAATGACAATTTTTAGTCTTCTACTATAATTCCTTTGCAATATCTTAATAACTGAAGTGATTGTTAGCAGAAGGATAACATTTGCTTTATATAATTCCAGGGGAAGAGGGGAAGGAGGAGAGGAAAAGGGAGAGCTAAAATCAAACAAAAGGAATGGAGAACATAGTGATTCTAGTCCCATTTGAGACAGAGTTTTTCATTTTTAACATTATGAATAATAACATGACTTACTCCACAGCGTTGTGGACAGTTTCAGATGACACATCAAATGAGGAATTGCTTTCTAAGTTTCATACAAATGTAAAGTGACATTATTATTATTATTATGTTGTTGATCTACCAAACCTATCCAACAAGAGCAGTTGCTGCTTTGTAAAGGAATGATGTCCCTGGCACAATTCCGAGTGTGAATGCCCATTTATCCAGGATGTCGTTCAAGGGATTTCTGTATTGCTAGTTGGACTAAATTTCCTATCAACTCCTTCCAAGTGAAGGATTTGAGAATATGCATTTGATTCTTAATAGGCATTTATCTTTTGAGGATAATGCATTGTAAGAAGGCTGGTGGAGCCAACTTTCTGACAAATGCAGACAGGATTCTGGTTTATTTTCTTTTAATTCTTTTGTATTGATTTCCCCCATCCTCTTTTCAGTCAGCACTTGTTCCCTGCAATTAGCTTTGCTTACACTAATTTGATCCTAGTCTCCTCCCATGTCTTCTTTCCCCCTCCTTCCTCTTTTTCTGCCATATCTCAATTTCTTTGAGTTAAATTATTATTCTTTCATTTACTTGTTTTTAAACTTGGTGAGGAATCCTCTATGGCTAAACCTCCCACTACAACCCATCCTTTAAACTTAAATCAGGTTTATTTGTATTATCTTCTTTTATGAAGTAACAATTTATTAAGTTGCTCTTCTAATTTCTTTTCTCCTTTACTTTGTTTTTAAAATAGATCTCATATTCATGAGCTCTACACTTATATTCCATTTCTTTTTTGCAACTAAGTCATGGAAAAGCTTCTGGAAGACATAGCTATCAATTAATGTTTTATACCATCCTTTTGTTAGTGCCGTCATAGAGTTCACTCACTCCTTTCCCCATTTTCCTATCTTTGTGTTTTGAGAGGACTTTTTCTAAAGAACCTAACTCTCTAAGATCTCAATTATGAGAGATGTGGTCTGGTACAGTGAAGGACATTCCATATCTCAAATTGTAGGAGATCATCCAACCCCTTCCCTTTATTTCCAATACATGCTCAACCTGAGTATTGGATTTATATCTCCCTCTTCTTCCAGATGCTTGTTGAAGCCTCAGGATCCCAAGAGATATGGTTTCCTGAGAAACATGAGTCTTTTTCAGAGAAGAGGAAGTCATCTGCAGTAGCCTGTCCAGTGGAACAATACCCATTATGGGTTCCTGTTATTCCTTGCCCATTTATGGGACTTCATGTTGCTGATCCTCTACCTATTCAATATATTTCTCATTAGGCCAAGGACCTGAAGATATCATTGCCCTTTCTCTATTTGGTCAGACTTTGAAGGAACTCAGTACCAACTCCTTCCTGTCACTCACCTTCTTTTCTCAACCTCCCCCCAAAGGTATGTAAGAAAAGAAAGATTTACTTAGGAGGTAATATTTGTTTTTCGTCCCCAGATTGTTATTTCAATTTTTTCTCTTTCCCTTTCCCTGACTTTTATCTTTCTGAAATATTACACTCATATTTCATTTTACTCCTTGATGATTTTTCTTTGTTCTTTATTTGCTCCTAAATGTAATAAATACATTGTGCTTTTAAAAGCAAAATAAAAATAATATTTTTCATCTAGCCCTTGTACCAAGATAGAGACTATTTCCTTGTTTAGATTTGAATTACAAATTACATTTTTTTGCCTTTCTTATTCTTTCTTCTCCCATTTTTAGTGTTTTCATGACAAATAGTCTGATTTCTTCTTTTAAAAAAAATCATTGTACCTTAAGTGTTGCTTAAGGATTTTTTTTTTAATATGCAGAAGCAACTTTACAGGATCTGCAAGTACATGACACTGTTATTTGTTTTCTTATGGGGAGTAATTCTCAGCTATTCAAACTTATTTTCCTTGATAGCTAATGCCTTTTCTCTAGTTAATTATAACATTTCCTGCTTGGCATTGAAATTTGGACATTTAATTACCACGTTCTTTGATGACTGAACCTTGGTATATCTTTCTGTCAGTAATGTGTGTATTCTATCAATCAGTAATTTCTTCTCTGCTTTTGATATTTTCAGGGCTATGTTCTTCCTCTCATTGGGATGGATACCTATGATCCTCAAATTATCTCCCCGAATACATTCCTAAAGATAAGTCACTTTGATTATTATGGAATCCACAATTTCTTCCTAATGTTCGGCTTTGTTTGCTATATTTTTCTACTGAATTTCTATTGTTTTAAATTCAATAGTTGGCATTGATTTTTCAGGACCTAGATCTTTTTGAAGAGATTCTGTCATATGCTCCAAAATGTTTATCCTCAATTGTGTCACTAAATTCTTCTTTGAGAGTTCTGATTTTGTCTTTGAGTTCAGTGCTGATTTTCATCTTTATTTTAGTTTTTCATATTCCTGTTTTTATTTTGAATTCTTGTTAAATTTGATGAAAAACCCATAGAATCACTGGTCTTGCTTTATTTTTTCTCTCATTGGCAGTTTTCAGCTCATTTTCTCTCATAAGATAATGTCTTCATCTATTGGGAACTTTCCTGGTATCTTTTGTCATTTTCCCATTTTTATACGTGCCTCAACTGGTTTTCTGGCTCTGAAGATTGACAGTCTCAAGTCTTCTGTGCTGACCTTCTTGTCCTAGGTATTCTGATAGGTTAACATTTTCTGGATTGGCTTCTCAACTATTTGGCTTCAATTTCAGCCACTACTGACGTATTTCCTCCTGTCCAGAACACTGTAGATGAGTGATTTAAGTGTTTTCCTCAAGTTGAGAGTTGATGATAACTGTGACTAGCTGGATATTCACAAGAAACGAACACAGTTGCATTTATGCCACATCCTCCCTTCCCCTAACTCCGGCACATGAATTGGCTCAGGACTTCTGGACCTCACCAACACCACAGAGTTCTTTAACCTCCAGTCACAGGGGCACATGAAAGGGTCAGGATTAGGTTGATCTGGCTTTGGAAGTTATAGGAGCCCCTTTATTCCACCCACACCTCCAGAGGGAGCCCTGAGAAGTCCATCTTAATTCTTTGTGTAGCAAGCAGAAACAGAGATTGCTAAGAACAAAGGGATTAGATTATCAAGGAAAATACTCAAGTGTTCTTGAGTCCAATTCACCATATGCCATCTACCCTGCCACTCAGCTTCTAAGAACTACACATCTGGTTCATTATATGCTGATTTCAGGTGGTATATTCTAAAAGTTATACTGAAACTCATTTTACTATAATGTCTTCTGATTTGACAGCGTCAGAATTCAAATCAGCGTCATTTGTTTAAAAAGTCAGAAATCTTTTTTTTTTTGTGCCACCCATTGTTGTTTGTTCTACATTTCTCAAAGAAGACCAATGATATCAGGAGGGAATGTCTTGACTTGCAAGTGAACTGCATTTAAGTGTGGCAGAGTTGTGCAAAGTCATCAGCCTCACTCTTGTTCAGGGTCATCTGAATCCAGTGTCAAGACATAGATCAGGACAACTGGAGATAACCCCAGATGCAGTGGGTGACTTTGGTCTTTTTAAAATTAAGGACTTTCCTGGATCTCACTTAGTCTGAGGCAACACCTATTCAAGGACTTAAGGCTAGGTAGGAAATGAGACAAAAGATGGATTCCTTTGCCTACTTAAAAAAAAAAAAAAACTGGAAGGGGAAGACCCTCAGAGTTTCTGGCCAGAACAGAAATAATTGCTATTTACAGAGACATTAAAACCCAAACAAGGACCAACAGAGGCTGAGACTAGGACCTATTATTGGGCAATCAGTGAGAGATAGAATTATTTGAGTTTAAAATATGGTCAAGTAGCTCCATTTGATTCCCAATGGATTTTATCAATGCCTGGTTTTCTAGAACTCTCTTTAAAGAAATCTTAAGTGAAACTACATGGGACAAAAGAGATACTTGCCCCAGGTTTTTGTTGTTTTTTTTTAATAAGGTTTCAGCAATCAAAATTTATATTCCTTTGGGCAAAGCACACACGTAAACGTATGATTCCCCATGCTGACAGAGGGGGAATAGGAAGAAAGGAAGAAAAAAAGGAAGGAAGCAAGCAAGTAAGCAAGCATGGCCCAACTGGAACTGGTCAATGATTTCCTAAATGTACTAAGGACATAATGAAATGAATGTGGTTGATATTGACATTAGCCATGCTAACCTATAACATCTGCATTCTCATTTGAGTTGTATGGATATACTCATGATCCATTTAAACTGATACATGATCCCTGTTCAAGAACTCTTTATGGGGCAGCCGAGTGGTGCAGTGAATAGAAAACCAGCCCTGGAGTCAGGAGGACTTGGGTTCTGATCTGGCCTCCGACACTTGACACTTGCTGACCATGTTCAGGTTGGGCAGGTCACTTAACCCCAATTGCCCTGCCTTCCTCCCCCCCCCAAAAAAAAACAACTTTATAATTTCTTTAACAAATGTAGTTTAAAAAACATGACAAGTAAAATAGATGAAATTGAAGTTTAAAAGTTGCTGTATTGAAAAATATTGAGAAATTTGTCTTTTTCTTTTCAGGCATCATCCTTTTCCTTTCTTGCTGTAACATCATTATCTATTTACTTCAGACCCTTGTTTGCTCTTATCAATCTTTCCTCATACTAAATCCACTTATCACAAATTACAATCTTTTGGCCATAGACTGAACTATTTTTAATTATAAGGATTTCTAGCTCTTTTCTTTTTTTGGGGGGGGTGAGGGCAGGGGAATTGGGGTTAAGTGACTTTCCCAAGGTCACACAACCAGTATTATATGTCTGGGGCCAGTTTTAAACTCAGGTCCTCCTGACTCCAGGGCCAGTGACCTATTCATTGTGCCACCAAGCTGACCCTCCTGGTCTTTTCTCACCAGCAGTATGATATACTGGATAGAGTTCTGGACTAGCAGTTAGGAAATCCTAGCTTCAGATCTTGCTTGGAGGACTTGCGGACTGTGATTTCAGTCAAATTCCTTAGTTTTCCAGGTGTCACTTGCCTTTTCTCCTAAAACGAATGATGATATGATCAGGCTACCTTTCATTAGAAGTGGTCAAAGTGTGTTTGTGATACTAGTTGCTCAAGGATCATTCACTAAGCCACAGTAAAAAGATGAAGGAAGAAAGAAAGACTCCTGAATTAACATTCACTTAAGGTAAAACTGCAAGATGGTACAGTATTAATCACAGAAAATCTCATTTAAGGTCTCCAGAATTTGTTCAGATTTTTCTTTAGAGCCTGGCATGAATTGGAGCCAACAATTTTATGTTTCTACCATGTGCGCATAGCTTTTCCTTATCCAACTTTTTATAGTTGATTATTCAATATTTTTGAGCTCCAGAAACATGTTCTTCCTGACTCAAAACAAGGAAGAGAATGTCTGCCATTAAGCACAGTCAACTGAAGTTGAACAAAGTAGCTGAGTTCTGAAACCCAGATCCTGAGCTAGATATTTGATCTCAGGGTGCCAGTAATTAGAAAAAGTGATAGCAAGAAAATATATTCAAAAAATAGCGTATAGATCACCATTATTAAATTGGGGATGGAGTGACAGGATGGACAGTGGTAACACTTTTCAATATTCTAGTCGTATCATTTCAGAGTCAGTAAAGATTTTTTCATAATGTGTAGATTAAAGCTACCTAAAGTAAACAATGGAGAAAAAAAATTAAGTATAGATTCAAAAGATCAGCACTCAAATACCAGATCTCTTGCTTAACTAAGTGACCTTGGGTATGTCACTATCCTATATAAAAACCAGTTATTATTAAGGAAAAGAAAGAAAGATACTTTAATTTAATTCAGCAGGAACTTTCCAAATTCCTACTATGTGCTAGGCCCTGAGGAATAAAAAGATAATGAAAAAAGCAAATAAAGGTAAAAAGTTGTCCCTGACTTCAAAGTGATTAGAATTTACTGGATTTGTATCCATTGTTTAATATGAAGAAATAAAGAAATTAAGATGCCTACAGTTTCCTCAGGCCTTAGTGAGATAGATCACAAAATCCACTGGGTGGTGGATACAGAGTTGGACACGGAGTCAGCAGGACCTGGGTTTCAAACCTGACTCAGACTCTCAATAACTGGGTCACCCTGGGGAAAGCATTTAACGTTTCAGTCTCCTCATTTTCACAATGAGGGTATTGCACTCAATGGCCCTGAAAATCCCTTCCACCTCAGAATCTATGATTCGATAATCCTCTACATCCACTTACTACTAGTTTTAGGTTTGTTGTGGGGGGTTGTTTGTTTTTTGGGTTGGTTTTGCTATCTAACCTTCTAAGACTGAACATTAAAAAAATAAATAAATAGAAAACCAGGAAGGTGAAGAAAGACTATTGGAAAAGCAAGGTGGTATCAGATTCTCTTAGAAAGATAATTTTGACTGACTACACACTGAAACAGACACTACTGATACACTTTTAAGGAATCCCAATAGTTGGCTATTACCTTAACACACAGAAAAGATTGCTTTCAGTCAATCCTGGGTTCAGAGCTCACTTCTGGGACTTTCTAATTATCCAACTTTAGAGAAGTATCTTTAATTTCCTCCTCAGTTTCACCAACTATAAAATGAGTTAATTGGACTAGACTAAGGGTTCATAAACATTCATGTGTGTGTGCATGCGTGTGTGTGTGTGTGTGCATGCGTGTGTGTGTGTGTGTGTGTGTGTAAGAGAGAGAGAGAGAGAGAGAGAGAGAGAGAGAGAGAGAGAGAGAGCAATAGAGACAGAAACAGAGAGACAGAAAGAGACAGAGAGGAACACAGAAAGAGACAGGGAGAGACGACCTCCTATGACAGTCTGGTTAAGCCTATGAATCCCTCTCAGAATGTTCTTAAATAAATGACAAAAATGAAGCATGAAAGGACAAATTGTATAAAAATACTTTAAATATCCACTTCATTAAGTCCAGGTTAAGAACTCTAGGAGATAATACCTAAATGTTTTTCTTTCTCTAAATGCTATGGCCCAATGCACGTAGAATCTCAGGTAATATTTGACTAAATAATACAAAAGTTGATAGTTTTTGGTAAGTTACCTTATTTTCCCCAAAATGCATCAGGGCTAAAACAAATTTGTTGTGACTACTTTAATTACCAGTGGATAGCTCTGTTCTATTATTGTGAAAGACTGGGGGGAAGAGAGTGAAGTTCAATTCTAAAATGGACTTCTGTGGGTTGATGTTTTGCCATGCTTTGCCAACAAGTGGGGGGAAAAGCAACATATTTGCAGCCACTAGGCCATATTTGCCTAATTTTCTTTGTAGTAGGCGTGTTAGACCTTAATGAGCTGACACATGCACATACATAAACATGTAAACACACAATTCACCTTCTGAACAAGAGACATTTTCTAAAGACCAACTATAGGGTGTAAGTTTGTTGGCTGTAAATGCAAGTTAATTTAAAGGACTTCATCTCATGACCACTATGTTCTCATCATGCCACAGGGTATTATGTTTATCTATAACAAATAATTCAGACAGAGCAATTTTTTAGTGGGAAAAGTACTAGTTTGGAAGTCACAGACCGTAGTTTGTAGTACCAGTTCTGCCACACTGTTGTTCATTCTCTGTTTTTGAAGAGGACCAATGACATATTACAAAAGGTAATATCTTGCCTTGTCTGTGCATTAGATTTAAGTGAGGCGGCATTACACAAAGCCATCAGCCTCACTCTCTCTTCCAGAGTTATTGAAGTCCAGTGACAAGACAAGAGTCAAGATGACTGTGATGGTCTGGGATAGAGTGGATGACCTTGGTGTCTTCAACGTCTAATCAAGCAAGCTGTAAGTGCCATCACAGAACTTTCTTCAGCTGCCTTCATGGCCATTGGAACAAATAGTTCTCATCTGCCCATTCCACCAGGGAAAATTTTCACATGCTTGGGGTAGACACCTCCCTCACTCATCAATGCGTTTGAGGCTTGTCGCTGGCTCTTAACCCATTCATCCCATCTGTTGAGTTGGTTTTATTGAGATGTGGCCACTGCACAGGATATAGCTTCTTGCAGTCACAGGTGAGAACTGGATGATAGGTGGACACCAAAAGTGAATGAGAAGCCCTGAAAAGGGTTTAGCAAGTCCTCACACCAGGGGTGCTTGTCCTCCACTAACTTGGTAAAAATATCATTTGATCACTATCAACTTCACTTTCCTCATCTATAAACTGTATTTAGACAAAGAAATTTTTTAGGGCCTTTCCCAGCTCTAACATCGTCAGTCTCCTAATTCTAGTTCTCAATTTTATTGTGATTCGTTTCAATCCGTCTTTTGGTGTTGACTGTATGCCTTCCACCAGCTTATCTCCTTTCATACTGTGATCTCAGTTATGTCTTTCCTTTGATACACAGCCCTGCCTTCCCATCATGGGTTCTCATGCTCTATGTTCTCCTATAAAATGTCTGTAAACAATTTACCCCCCCAAAATGAAAAGTATCCTCCAAGGTTCTTCAACATCTGCGGTGCTTAAGTTGAAGGAGCTATTTAGTACAATATGTAGAGTACTGACTTTGGAGTCAGGAAGACCTGAGTTGGAATCATGTCCAATATACTAAGTATGAATCCCTGAGCAAAATACTGAAGACATTAGCTTCAATTTCCTTTACTGTGAAATGAGAAAGTTATTCTTAGTGGTTTCTAAGGACCTTCCAGCTCTAAAGCTCTGGTCTCCCCTCTCTGCATGTGTTTATCCCACCTCCTTTTCTGAGCCTCCATTTCCTAGGTGAGAGCTTTAAACTGAGGGTGTGTGTGCGTGTGTGTGTATGTGTGTGTGTGTGTGTGTGTGTGTGTGTGTGTGTGTGTGTAGCAGTTAGGGGGCACTGTGAATAGAGTTTTGATTCTGCAATCAGGAATACTCTTCTTTCTGAGTTCAAATCTAGCCTCAGACACTTACTAATTGTGTGACCCTAGCTAAGTCACTTAACCCTGATTGCCTCAGTTTCCTCAGTGGTAAAATGAGCCAGAGGAGGTAATGGTAAACAATTGTAGTATCTTTGTCAAGAAAGCCCTAAATAATGAAGAACTGTACATAACTAAAACTGAACAATTACACACACACACAGAGTATGATGACCAGATATATAATATATGATGCCCAGAAGTAGATGGGGTCAGGAAGATCAAAGTTAAAATCCTTCCTCTGTCATAAGCTGGCTGTGTGACTACAGGTAAGTTTCTTACTCCCTAAGACTACAAGTAACAGATAAATCACCAATTAGTATGGGCAGAAGTAGTTTCCGCACAATGTGTTCCTTACACTGGTGAAAACATAGGTCTAGAATGAAACCATCTTTTTACATCATTTCCCACATGCAAGTCATCACTAGCAATATGCTGCAGTCTACTATTCATACCCTGCCCATCTCTCCATTGCCTTTTGCCTTACCACCCACAATATGCATTCCTTAGGGAGTGCTGCATCCCATGATTCACAGCTATAAAGCATCACCGAATGAATGTTAATCTTAAGAAAAAAAAAAAAAGAGGAGCGCTTACCTTAAATGGAAAAATAATGTTACTTAATATTATGGGATGTATTACTTAGGAGGAAATGCACACTGTGTTTCTTTTTCCCTCAAAAATAACTTTAAAAATAGATAACCATATAGTAATATCTAGATATCTTTTATATTTAGTTATTTTTTGTTTGTTTTTGCGGAAGCTAACCTTTGAATACCTCTGAGGAATGTAAACCTCCTTGAGGGAAGGGATTTGACTCTTTGGAACCTACCACAGTATCTTGCACACTTTAGATAACTGAATCTTGTGTCAGAGGATTTGGGTTCCAACCTGGACTCTGACACTATTTGTGTGACCTTGCACAAGTCATTTAAAATAATTGAGCTGCAGGTTCCTCATGTAGAAAATAAAAGGGTTGGCTTAGGTGGTCCCTGAAGTTCTTTCCAAGTTTAACTATCATTCAAAGATCCTCTGAATTTAATTGAATCTCCATGACTGACAGAACCCTTGAATATCAGTGCTAGACATTTTTCCCCTAGCTTTGTTGTATTTTATTTTTGTTTTTGTTGTTTTTCATCATCATTACTGCTCAAGCCAAAACACATCAAGCATTGAGTGTCATGTTCTGTGTTCTGTATCCATCTTCCAAGTATTATGCCAGTCACTTAAGTGATGGGGAAACAGTCTGAAACATGGGTGGAAAAATACCCCCATATAAAGGAGCAGCAAAATGAATATAGTGGGCCAGTTTTTGAAGGTCATGATTTTGGAAGCATTCTGCTTGCAGTTTTATAGGTTTAATTTTAAGCAGATTCATTTTTGTGTCAGCAGATAAATAGTATATTTTAGCAATAAGATTAAAAATAAACCACTGTGCTTTCCATGTAGGGGCCATCCAGTAAGAGATGAAATGTAAGAAGTCCAGACTCATCATGAGTAGTAACCAGATGGTTGGGCAATATTTGATGCATGATTTATCTGTCAATGTTCATCACCACATACCTCATTCATTCTAGATTTGACCTTGATTGTCTCATAGGCTCTGTCAATCACAATGGCATGCTATTTTTCAATCCAAGGTAAATTTCCTCTACAACCACAAACAGAAGGTTGCTAAGAAGGCACAGTCACCAAGGATAGCTCCACCATGATCAACAGAAGGGCATGATGATAAAAAAGCATATCTTGGTAATTCACACCGAATAACAACATGTTTTCTACCAAATGACACAGGCTGGAATATCAAGATATACAACTTTAAGAAAATTTATTTGGACTTGTATTTGAGCAGGTAACAAAGGCCAGGAATTTTATTAAGCTAATTACATGCTATCTTCTAATAAAATCTGTTATATAATATTAAAGGATAAATGTGATCACCAAAACCTAAAACCAAACAACGAAAGAACAACAACAAGAACAGGTGCTCCAGGATTTGATCCAGTGCTTGAGCATTATTTTTTCCATTACAGTAGGAGGAGAACAAGATTTAGATCCGGAGAACCTTAGTTTGAAAACCTTTTCAATCAGACTACCTGTATTGTGTTGAGAAAGTCGTGCTCTTCTCTATGTTTGTTTCTTTCTTTTTTTTTTTTTTTTGGTAAAAAAAGATACAGATAAGGGGCAGAGCCATGATGGCAAAGTAAAAGCAGGAACTTACTTGAGCTCCTCCCCAATTACCTCAAATACCTGTAAAAAATTACTCTAAACAAACTTTAGAGCTACAAAACCCACAAAGTGACAGAGTGAAATATGTTTCCAGCTGAGGATAGCCTGGGACACCAACAAGAAGGGTCTATCATGCCAGACTGGGAACAGAGTGCTGTCCTGTATGGGCAGCGCCAGTACAGACCTGCAGCACAGATCATCCAGAGTAGATCTCAGGGGATTGAATCACTAGCAACTGTGACAGTTTCCATATTTCTTAACTAATAAAAATCAAAAAGAAAGTAAAAAGTCAGTGGGGAAACTGATGGAACTGGGTGAAAGAAGAACCATCTGGACCCTGACCCTAAGGCAGCAGAGGTGGCAGAGGCTGCAGGGTAGTTGCTTCCAGAGCTCCAGGCTCACAGATGGCAGGGGGACCAAGTGACTGCCAGAGGACAATTATAGGAATCTCTTTGCTGGTGCAGAGGCAGGATTCTCTTGCTTTTCCCTGCTTTCATCTGGGTCACAGGCTTGGGTGGTGGACCTGGGGTGAGGAGCACTGGTGTGGCAGAACTTATTGAGGCTGTGGAGAGACAATCCTCCTCACAGTTCTGAGGCAAATGCCTAGAAGAAACTCTGACACAGCCCTCTCCACTCTGGAAACAAAGTTCTACCATGGCAAAGAGTTCAAAAGTCAAGTAATTGTCTGGCAAGATGAACAAACAGAGGAAGAGAAATCAGACCATACAATTGTTTTTTGGTGACAAAGACAATCAAAACATAGAACCAGAAGAAGACAATAAAGTAAAAACTCCTGCATCAAAAGCCTTAAAGAAAAATATGAATTGGCCACAGGCCACGGTCAAGAAGAATTTTTAAAATCAAGTAAAAGAAGTAGAGGAAAAATTGGGAAGAGAAATGAGAATGATGCAAAAAAATCATGAAAAATGCACCAACAGCTTGCTAAAGGAGACCCCCCCCCAAAAAACAAATACTGAAGAAAATAATATCTTAACAAATAGATTAACTCAAATGACAAAAGAGGTCCAAAAAGCTTATGAGGAGAAGAATGCCTTAAAAAGCTGAATTGGTTGGATGGAAAAGGAACTTCAAAAGTTCACTGAAGAAAATAATTCCTTCAAAATTAGATTGGAGCAAATAGAGGCTAAAGAATTTATGAGAAATCAAGATATTATAAAACAGATCCAAAAGAATGAAAAAATAGAAGATAATGTGAAATATCACACTGGAAAAACCACTTACCTGGAAAATAGATGCAGAAGAGATAATTGTGTGTATGTGTACACATGTATACATAGAAGGCACAAGTTAAGTTGAATAGGAAGGGATCATATCTAAAAAATGAAATTAAAAGGTGAGAGAGGAATATATTGGGAGAAGGAGAAAGGGAGGGATAGAATAGGTTAAATTATCTCACATAAAAAAATAGCAACAGAAAGCTATTACAATGGAGGAGAAGAGCAGGGAAATGAAAGGGAATCAGTCAAACATACTCTTATTGGATTTGGCATAAGGAGGGAATAATATACACATTCAATTGAGTATCTTACCCTATAGGAAAGTTGGGGGGAAGGGTATAAGAAGGGAGATAAAAGAAGGGAGGGCAGATTGGGATAGGGGGAAATCAGAAGCAAACACTTTTGAAAAGGGACAGGGTCAAAGGAGAAAATAGAATAAATGGGGGCCAGGATAGGATGAAAGGAAATATAGTTAGTTTTTCACAACATGATTACTATGGAAATGTTTCACAGCACTACACATGTATAACCTTTGTTGAATTGCTTGTCTTCCCAGTGGGTGTGGGTGAGGAGAGAAGAAAGGAGGGAATCTGGAACTCAAAGTTTTAAAAACAAATGTTAAAAATTGTTTTTACATGCAACTGGGAAATAAAATATACAGGCAATGGGCTATAGAAATCCATCTTGCCCTACAAGAAAGTAAGGGAGAATGGGATAAGGGTAGGCATGGGGTGGGGGAAAATATATGAGAGGGCAAACTGGGGGAAGAAATAATCAGCATGCTTGCCATCTTGGGGGTGGTGGTAGGGGAGAGAGGGGGATAAAATTTGGAACTCAATATCTTGTGGAAAT
>CM053590.1:35168131-35220390 GCA_028646515.1 Pseudochirops corinnae
AACTAGGTAAATGATATGTTTGATTAAAGTAAGATTGTTAACCCATTTTGAGTTGCTTTCCTTTAGAAAAGCAGATCTAAGAACCTGTGCTAGTAGCTGCCCTAGGCATGCTAGGGTGCTTGCTGTTACAGGATATGAGGAGAAAAACAAATATCCTTGCCTTCAAGGCATTTATTTTTTTATTAGATAATACAACTTATACATAGTGACTTTGGACAAGTAACTTATCTTACCCAAGTCTCATTATCCACATCTCTAAAGTGTTGGGGATTGGATTTGATAACCTTTGAGAAATAGCATGTCTAGGGTCATGCATGTGCCAGAAGTATTATATAAGCCCAATTCAGCCAGATTCCTACCCCCACACTCTATCCAGTGTGATATGCTTTTAGGTGCCTTTCTTTAGCCTGGATAAGAAAGATAATAGTGGGAATATGGATTGTCTTTGAAGGTCATTTCTGATGTTATGACACAATGGTAAAGCTTCCCAGTGGATAACATATTATGATATTGTTCATTATGACTTTTCATCAATTTCTAGCCCCTTTAAGGAGTATATCCACCCAGCCATGTCAAGGAAAGTGGTAATAGAAATGCAATCCTTTATATTTTCCCTCTTCATTCAATGTACATATTCTAGACCTATCACCATTTAAATTAAAACAATAGAAATAGATGCACTTGTTATTCCCTCTGGGGAAACAACTGTACCACAAGAGAAATGAGAGAAGAAAGAATATCTTAGTTTTGATCTAATTTAATTAATTGAGCCTCACTGGCTCTTATGTCATGAAAAATTATATACCTTTCAGCTACCTGTAACCAAGTATTCCATCATTAATCACAAACTGTCTAAATATATTATTTTATTTTTTCATATTTCTTCATGATTCCATATTGTGAATCATAAAGAAATATGAAAAAATAAAATAGTATATAGAATATATTATATATATAAATAATATAATATATAGAATCCATATTGTGATTCTATCATACTTTTATGCACTTTTCTTTGAATTTACCACCCCCAGCCTTCACACACTCATTGTAGAGGTGATTTTTTTATTATTATAATTGTTGGTACTTGCTTGTTTCTAAGAGAGAGCTATTTTCTTATGCAGTGTGTTTTTCTCCTATAACCATCTGTTTTAAAATCACAATGTCCTTTTCAGTTTCCACTTCACCTAACAACACAGACAGGGTCCAGTCTTATCCCCTGCTTTTCTGTGATTTTTTTTTTTTTTTTTTGGCTTGACCTATAATCATATTATTTTGTTAAGGTTGATCTAAAGGATTTCTCCCTTTATGTTGTCTCTTTAGATTTGAGAATGCATTTCTCCATCTGGAAAGTGAGGGCATTGCATTAAATGACTTCTAACATTTATTCCAGGTGTAAGATGTGATTAGTTTTTAGAATAATATAACTATTCCCATTAACTTGTGAATTTCATGAGAAATATTACTCTACATTTTGACCCTTCCTTTTACTTTGGACAAAGTGGAAGGAGCTACATATGATGAACACCATCACTTTGATTTTGCTGCATGAAAAGCAAAATGAGGAAAGGGTCAAGATCATGAAAGATCAATTGAATAAAAGCCCCTTGACATCAGGGACAATGTGGTTGCTCTCTTATCTAGAACAGTGTCTACTATGGCTATTCATACCTAATCCATGAAGCAAGACACTGTAATGTAAATAAATCATGGTGGATGTAGAGTTAGCTGTGGATTTCACTGATGGCTGTGCTAGCTTAGTGGAGTCATCCAAGCCTCCTGAAATTCCATGTCTTCATATGTGAAATGAAGCTGTTTCAGTTGAATGATGAGGTTGGAAGCCAGACTCTAGAGAATTGAGAAGAAGATGAGAGGAAGGAATGTAGAGATGTCAATTGTAGACAGCCTTTTTCCAAGGAGCTTAGCCATGAAGGTAAGGAACAATATAAGATAATAGCTATAATATCTGGGAGAGATGCACTAATCAAGAGTTTTTTTATGTCAGGGGAGACATGGTCATCTTTGTAGACCATAGGGAGTCATCTAGTATATGAGGAGAAATTAAAGAAAAATTAGAAGATGCGGTTGATGGAGAGGGCAGAGAACAGGTTTGGCACAATGGCAGCTAAGGGTTTGGAATTACTTGGATGGGGAGGTCACATTGGGATGAGAGTTTGATAATCATGAAGTAGTGAACTCAGAGAGCCATTGTCATTGTCTATGAGCATTCAGTCTTATGGTGATGACTTAAGTACTTGTCCATTGTGTCACAGCTAGTAAATGTCACAAGTGAGATTTGAATTCTGGTCTTTCAGACTCCAGGCCCAGCATTCTATCCTCAGACATGTCACCTCTCATCTAGAAATGTTGTTGAGATAAGAAAAAAATGTCAATGAGAATATGGATTCCATTTTTGGAGTCATTCCACCTCTTGTGGCATAATAATAAAGTCCCCCCCCCCAATGGATAGCATTTTGTGACATGATACATTATGAGATTTTATCAATTTCAAATTCCTTTATTAATATATGCATTCAGTTATGTCCAGGAAAGTATACCTCAAAAGGTAACTTTTTCCTCCCTCTATACAGTATATATATTCTAATCATATCATTTTGTTAGCCAAGTATCTGTTTAGTAACTGGGACAGATATTGTTAATTTTTACTACATATATGAGGAAATTAAGACTGAAAAAGTTTAAGTGACTTTTAAAGAGTTTAGAGCTGAAATCAAAATTTTTGAATGAATGTCTAAGTTTTGATTCTGGAGAATTTATTAAAGTAGTATCTTTCAGACATATTCCTTAGTCACGTTCTCTCTGTCGATGATTTCGGGGGATATGGATGGATGGCTTTATTGACCTTGCTATCATAGACAGTTGTCTTGAATAGCCACATGCTGCTGTAAGGACAACCATCATACACCATACTTGGGTAATACTACTTTCAACGCTGATAGAAGTTGAGTGTTTAAAGACAAAAATCATTAAATCATCAAATGTCACCACATATTTATTAAGCCAGATGAAAATCATTTTCTACATTATAACCAATCTACTTTTCTTCACTCGGTATGTTGGGAGGAAAGATTACTTTGCTTCCCTCAGAAGGTTAAGCTGTCATCTGGTTAAATATGGACCTCAAATAATGCTGCCAAAGCTGCTGCCTCATAGGATTGGTGATAATGATGAATGATGATAGTTTTAAAATCAGTTTTGCAGTAGAAATGTCTATTTTTTCTACTTTGGCTGATGTGGTCCTCTGGAGTTAGGAAGAGGCCTTGTCATATTAGGTATCTCTGTTGATAAAAAAGGGAATTTAAACTTCTGTGTCCTCTGTGATATAATGGTACTAAACCTGAGCTATAAGGTAAACTTTTAGAAGTTGCTGTACATATTACATGAGTGACAGGACTTAACATGGACTTTAAAGAGTCACCCCAGAGTGAATTTCTTTTCAGGGACAAACAGCAAGTGATGTCTGTTTCATACCTGGTGAAGAAAAGTGTGGCATTCAAAATTATATGTGTGTGTGTGTGTGTGTGTGTGTGCATATATATTCATGAATATGATAGATAAAATGATTCTTAAAGTGAATAATAAATAGTGGATCTTAGCAAAGGGGAGGGCCTACTCACAGGTGGACCACCTTCCTTCATCTCTCTTATTTTTTGTTTTTTTTTTTTTTTTTGCATTAACAATCATCCCTCTGTTTACAATGGCACTTGTGGACATCATTCTTTCCCTTCCATTACACATTTAAAAAAAATATATTTATTTACTTTTCATTTACAACATTCAGTTCCACAATCCCTTAAGTTTCAAATTTTCTCCCCACTCCCTTTCCTTCCATTACATTTTGTTAACTCTAGGAACCTGAGCAGAATGTGATTAGAAGGAGTTATTTTAAGAAACAAACACCTCCAACAAAAGAACCCCTAAAGTATTTTTTAGAGACCAATAACATTTGTATCTGTTGAGTAAACACGATCAATCAAAGCTCTACAAGCTTATATGGGCTGCTTCCTTAACAAATATGTTTATGCTAGGGCAATTCATCATATCTGGAAGTTTAGATGATAAGCTTGAGCACTCTCTTAGGTTAAAGCTGAAAATAGTCAGTTGGCAATACCATAGAGGGGGGAAGGCTGTTAAAGTGGCAGAACAAATATGGATTCTCTTTACAAGAGAAAAGAACATCTTGCAACCTTTTTATATTCATTGGCTTGGTGCAACTCTTACTTTTGAAAGCTTGCAGAAGTTTTGGAGACGCTTTTGTGGTAATATAGCCGTTAGGTCATCCTTAGGAGTTGGCAAAATACGTTGAGTGGGATGCTTCCTTTAGCTACTCATAATGCAGAGCAGATGTTCTAAGGCGGGGCAAAAGTGGTGTCAGCTGAAAGTGAACACATCCACTGTCTGGGAAACTTGCTTTTATTAAATGAAAAATGGGGAAGAGAGTCTTCAATAACAAAGATATAGTTGGCTGCTGTCAGAGGCCCTATTTAGAGGAAACGATGAACTGTTCCGCAAGGGGAGGGAATACTTGTGAAAAATGAAAAGTTGAGTCACTGAAAGCTAGCATGTGGCATCAGACATAAAGGGCACTGCACAGGCAAGGACTAGTACAATCAAAAAGATTAAAATCACTTTCTGACCTGTGAAATCAGATATTACATCAATCATAGACTATCTGCAGAATTGCAGAACTTTTTCCTTTTTCTTTTTTTTTTTTTTCTGGGTAGATTAGGACTTGTGGAAGAGGAGAGATTGACTGTTAAAAGGCAAACTCTTCCTTTTATTAAATATGTAGGACAGAAAAAGCATGAATAATACACAACACAATGGACCATTCATCAAGAAAGAGAAGGGGAATGAAGTAAAGCAAAGCTATGTAAAAGCAGAAATTGGACAAAAGCAAAATGAGTGTGAGTTAAGAGTTTCAGGCAAACATGAGAATAAAATTCATCCATGAACAGATGAAACATAATAGCCTTTTCCTACAATTGAAGGAATTTCATTTCCTAGAAATGAAGGAATTCAAAATGAATGGACTTCCAGACCTTCTCCCCTGCCTGCTTTCTCATATCAGAGATCACATTGGTCCCATCCCAGATTCAATTGTTACTGTGAGAGTTTTGAAAGAATAGTCACTGCCTTCTATCGTGATATCCCATGGAAGTCAGTGTCAGAGTTGGAAAGGATCAGAGGACCAAAGATTTGGGGCTACAATGACTCTCAGACATCATTTAGTTCAACCATTGAATTTTCCAGATTAGGAAATCCAGGATCAGAGAACTTTACTTATTTTCCTATAATACCACAGGGATTGAATATCAGATCTCAAAAAAGTAGTTAGGTGGTCCAGTGGTAAGAATGCCAGGCTTGGAGTCAGGAAAACTCTTCCTGAGTTCATATTTGGTCTTTAATACTTGCTAGCTATGTGACCTTGGACAAATCACTTACTCTTGTTTGCCTCAGTTTCCCCATCTGTAAAATGAACTAGAGAAGGAAATAAGAAATTACTCCAGTATCTTTGCCAAAAAAAAAACCAAAAAAACACAAAGGGAGTCATGAAGAGTCCGAGGTGACTGAGAAAATGACTAAATAACAATAAAGCAACTTCTGATGCCAACTATAATGCTCTTTCCTTTCTAATACTCTTCTCTTCACACATCTCATGGTATTGATCAGAGGATTCACCCATAGTCTAGAAGGATCAATGATGTTTATGTTGTAAGGTAGACCTAGTGCTGCTGAAAGAGCCTGCATCATTTAGGGATTTCTGTACGGCACTTCAGTAACTTGTAGTGGGCTGAATCACCAGCCAAGTGCCAGGGGCCCTCTTTGACTTTTTGACTTATGATTTTCCTTTCCTGATTGAAATTCTTAACTACTTGAAGAGTTTAAAAATACAGTGTTCTTTTACACTGTTTCCATCTTCAAGATGTGATACTAACTAAAATCCAGAATACAGACCCTCTATTTTGAGCTATTTCTGCTTTAACTAGGACCCAAAAATTATCACCCCTCAACAGTCATACCTACAGAATCATTTTTTTTTCTCCTTGAATGAACATTTAACAGCACCTAAACCTACCTGCAAATGTACAGGAAATAATTTCCCTCAGTTTTGAAAGGACTTCAGAATGGAGCCAGGCTGGCCAATTTTTATGTCAAAACCCAACCTTGTGGTGAGGATTTGAAAGCTGGAGTCCTTTACCAGATGAAGGAATGGCTGTCCTATTATAAATGTTGAACAATATAATAATTCTCTCTTGCTTTTGCAGGAAAGCCATCTTGAAACCGTGCCATTACAGGGGTTGTTTAGTAAAAAAGAATGAAGAGTTGAAGACTGAAGTGTCAGCTTTTTGAAAGACAAGTCCCATAACCCTCTGCCTAAAACTGCCATATCTTAATAAGACCACTCCATCGTCAGGCTCTTGTGTTGTTAAATTTTAAGTTAGTTTGGAAGAATCTGAAAAATTCAACATAGAACTTCAATTTTTTTTTTCCTTCACATCCCCATATTATTTAGGAACTCTGCCAGGGATGGATTTTAAAGTAATGACTGGATTTGTAAAATTATACTACAGTTAGCTTTTCAGGGAAAAAAAAATTAAAATTTTTCCTCTATGCATTGCCTCAGAAATTATTTTGATGAGAACTCAGTCTTTGGTTTAGCCTATAAGTAGTAAAGATTTTGGCAAGACAATATATTTACCATTATTAGCAAAAAACAAACAAACAAACAAAAAAACCCAACCTTATTTACCCTGCTACTATATTCAAATTAATTTGGATTCACTCAGTGAAAAATATAATTATATTGCTGAAATCTTTAAGAAGTTGCAACCAGATTAGGAGGGGGTTTAAAGTCCATTCCATCCAATCTGATTACGATACCACAAGAGTGGCATCAAGTCAGTGCCTTTTGCTTTCTCATCCTCTCTTTTTTATCCTCCTGAAAGATCAGTATTCAAAGGTCTATTGAAATGGTTATACCAAATCTTTGACTATTTAATCTGTTTAATGTACATGTTCATACATACAACTTTGCTTATCATGAGATTGTTACTTGAGTTGAGCAGCTTCGACTACAATAGATGGCTGAACATAAAAGTCATCCAAACTAATCCTCTCATTTTATGGAAGAAGAATCTGAGGTCTAGTCAACCAAATAATCAATGAATTCTTAACTAAGTGTTCTGCCTTTAATTCTATAGTCAAACAACAAAAATCAATCAAAGTCAGAGAAATAGGATTCTTAGTCATCTCTACTTCCTTTTGCTGTAAATTGTTCAGGAAATGAATGTTGTACATGCTGTCCTTTGAACTCTGCAATATTCCCTTTCCAGCAATGACAGAATGATCCTTCTAATGCATAGGTCTAACCATGACATTTCTTTTTACAAACTATCTTTTAGTGACTCCCTATTAGTTATATAATAGAATACAAATACATATAATATGTCAGTTAAGGCCCTTAGGACCTTCTAGATGATCCAATGGATAGAATGCTGGACGTAGAATCAGGAAGACCAGAGTTCAAATCCAGCCTCAGACTCTTACTAGTTGTGTGACCCTGGGCAAATCACTTAACCCAGAGTATCTAAATTTCCTCATCTGTAAAATGAGCTGGAGAAGGAAATAGCAAATTGTTCCAGTATCTTTGCCAAGAAAACTCCCCAAATGAGGTCATAGTCGGACATAGCTGAACAACTACTAAGGCTCTCAACAATCTCTTCCCCACCTATTTATGCATTCTTATTTTGTTCTACTCCTTTTCACTTACTCCATCAAACCTGGAATATTATTTTTCCCCATCCTTATCATTTTGTCTTTCTAATAACTATTACCAACCATCCTCTTGGCCTGGAATATCTTTACATAATGAAATCCCTCCTGTCTTATTCAAAACTCAACTTTTATGCCAACTTTTCTATGAAACCTTCCCTTGTCTTCCCATATATATGGAATTTTTCCTCTCTCAAATCTCTCATTATCATGCCATTTTGGCTTCTTATAAACATTTATTCTATCATTTGTTGTTCAGGTATTTGTCAAATAGGGTATGTCTTAGTTTAGCTTTAGATTTCTACCACCTGGCACAGTGAACAAATCATTTTTAAAACCAATTCTGTGTTGTCATTTTTATTGAAGAATTTCTATCTGGAAAAATAAGCAGTTCAATCTCTGTTCTGTAATTCACTGTCTCAGAGCCCAGGACACTGAGAGGTTAAGCAACTTCCCTGGAGACACACAGCTAGTAGGTATCAAAAGTGTAACTTGAACACAATTCTTTATGACTAAGCCTGGATCTCAATCTCATATTTATCCCACCAAGTGTGAATCACAGCAGGCACTTAATAAATGTTAATTAAATTTATGTGATATTAGCATCTTTCCCCCCAATATAATCATTTTAATAGGCTCATTGAATCCCAATGAAGATAGATCTTCATTATGATTTCTCATGACACACAGTAGGTATTTATTAAATATTTTTGAATAATTGAATCAAGAAATGAATCATGATCCAGAAGCTAGAAATCTGTAGGAAATCTCTGTGATAAGGCTGGGCTTCCTGAATTACCACACCTCTTCTTTGCCCTTAGGCAAATCCTTGCAAGAAGAACAATGAGGTGATTTCTGAAGGTAAAATCACAAAGTCTCTACAAACATTCACACCAAAAACTGAAGAAGAATAATGCTGTTTATGAGGTTAATGTTAGGTTGCTGCCTAACTAAATGAGGTCTTGCTATTAATTTTTCAAGCATTGAAATAGGATGAGTTTTCTTTTTCTAGGAGATAGGAGGCAGCTGGGAAATGTATCCTCCTGACCAGTTATTAAAATGCCTTTCCTCATCTTTTAACTCTCATCTTGTTAATTGCCTGGTACACCTTGAATATGCCACTAGCAATTTGTAATAGCATCAATTAACATTTGGGAAGTTGAGCATGGCCACCTAGGCTGCTAAACCTTTGCTCCAGGAATGCTAATAAAGTGTACCAAAATTGCATTTTTGAAATGTTTAGATCAACAAAAGCAAAACTGAGGCTGCCATAGAAATAAACTAAGACCTAGGCAATGCCTTGTCTGTACTCCTTCTGATTTTGCACCACCATTCAGAAGTTGGCAACTTCCCCATGCTTTGAAGTCAAGTATAATCATTTGAAAATAAATGGATATATAAATAACACTTCCATGTGAAATGTGACTTTGATATCCAGTGGCATTCAAGGACTTCTTGCCATTAAAAAATGATAATGAAATGACCATTTCATCTTTCTCTGCCTGATGGCGTCATTACTGATTCGTTCACAGTGTGTGATTTGTGTTTTTTCTCTTGTGAATTGCACACTTTACAAAACAATCTTTTGAAGTGAAAGACTGAACCTAATCTATTAGCTTAAGGCTGTTTTTGTTAATGGATGGCAAGCAGGATGAAAGGAATACATTTTTTAATTCGACCTGCCATGTGTATGTTACTTTCACCCTACCAGAGAACTAGGACCATAAAGACCCCAAAATGGAAATATGAAAGGAAGGAGAGTTTAGTTATATGTGCAAGCATGAGGCAGGTTTCAAAGAGAAATAAAAGTTCCATCAAAAAAGGGGATTATGATGGAAGAGCTATGCTTAAGGATAGGGGGAAATGTTGGAGTTTACCTTATGTTTCTGGGATCTCAAGAGAAGAAAGAATCCAATATCTATTTAGGAGGAAATTCAGATGTCAGTCTAGGGGCGTCAAGTAGAGAGATTCAATATTATGATGATATTATAAGCTAGAAGGCAATACCTGATCCCAAGATGAGTTCTCTTTCCACCATTTTATAATGTCCTTTGATAGTACAGATGTCAAAGTAAGAAAGAAAATGGTATGCTTTGGCACCTTAACCAGATGAAAGCAATTAATCAATCACAATTACTCCCCCTTATCTTGTAAGTAGTTACTCAAGGATTTGGCTAGAATACTCTCTCCTCTCCACTCCATTATAAATAATTGATTTGTAACCTAGTACTAAATGATTATACTTAGTGATTGATGACTGAATAAGTAATTGATTTGTAACCTAGTATGCCCCATGAGTGGAAAACTTTGACTATTATACTTTGTGATTGAATTTAGGATTTTGTGAATGCTTGAGTTACTAAACAATTGTTTTTGCTCAAAACTGTGTGACCACTGTAGTGGAAACTATGTGGCCATTTTCTGTGATAAGTTATTGTGAATACTATATTGTGATTTTCTGTGATAAGTTGTAACATTGTGAATGCTGTACCTTGATTTACGGTGAATGTTTTGCTTTGATTTGTTGTGGAATAAACAGAGTGTTTATTATACTGTGTAATCAGAACCTTAAAAGCTGTTCACAGTAGTATTCTTCTGAAAAGCTGCTTGTGCTTGGCCTTAAATCTCCCAAACAGTTTTGAATCTTAACTAGCTTGATATTTTATTGTTAAGTTCTAAGATAAAACCAAGGATCCTCAGCTGTACAAGCAGCAACATGAACCTTGTTCAAATTCACTCCAATTTATCCAAAGCCTTTTAAAATTAGTTGAAAATATATAATTGACTGATTGGGTGGTTGATTTGTTATTTTCACCTGGAAAAGCTACAAAGGTGTACCAAGGGGACTAAAGTATAAGAAGATTGGATAGGTAGGAAGGGGGCAGATTTTGAAGAGCTTCAAAAGCTAAACATAGCACTTTAAATTTGATCCTGAAGGTAATAAGGAGCTATCAAGTTTATTGCATAAACTAAGTGATCTACTTAGCCCTATGGTTTAGGAAAATAAATTTGGTAACTGAAAAGAGGATGGATTGTAATAGGAAGATACCTGAGATGGGTAGCCTATTTCAATAGTCAATGTGAGAGGTGATAAAAACCTGAATTAGGGTGGTGGCTGTGTGCGAAGAGAGGATTGTTATATGAGTTAAGAAGGTAAAATTCACAGGATTTGGCAATAATAATTTTCCCTTTGGTTGTCAATATGACATTGTTTATATCTTCTTTATGCTTTCAAGAATCCTTTAAAATACTTAAATATGGGACAGTCTTACTCTTTTCACAGAGCATGGGCTATATAAAAAAAACTCTATCCTCTCCAGGAGGTCAAATTTGATGTGGGCTACCAAATTCAAGAAGGAAAAATTATCTAAACTAGGAACCAACAGAAATCCTTCATAGGCTAAATCTACAGTTAATGATGACAGAGCTTGCTGGTGACATATGGTACAATAAATTTAAAATTCTATAATTCAGTTTCTATCACTTTCATGGTATATTGTCTGAGAGAAATTATTGGCATTGTCTAATAAAATTCTCTAATCTGAATTATGTTTCTTATATGTAATTTCATATCTTAAAATTACAGGAATATAATTAAAATTTTAATTCTGTTCAATTAAATAAACATTTATTAAGCACTTTCCTATTATTAGCGAGTTTTCCAAGGCCCTGGGTATATGAGGTTGGAAGAAAAAAGTTAAAAAAATAAAAATAGTTCTTGCTTTCAAAGAAGTTATACATACTACTGGAGAAAAGAGAATTGAAATTTGTCTACTGTGCTTTCTTCCATTGATGCTTTTGAAAACTAGGGAAATTTTTACCTATCATCAAACCAGATTGCTTTATATGTGAAAAATTTAGCCAATCAGTCATTTACCATGCTCTAGTAAACTGAAGGATAAGAAAATGAGAATGAAGAAAAAATTTAAATATGATAGATTAAGTTTTTTCCCCCCTTTGTTCTTGTAGGGTTAGGAGACGATAGAGGCTGAATTTGTTAAAGTGCTAACCTTTCTAAATTCAACTTAATGGTGATTTGGGATATGATCATACCTGTAGTTTGGTGGAAATCAGTCAGAATGTTGGCTATTTTGAAAACAAATCATCTATAACTTAGTTTCAGCTAAAATTTATTCCTCTCCCTGATCCTGGCAAATTGAGTATATAGACATACCTTAGTTCAGAAAATTTTTTTGAAAAAGTCACTTGGTTTTTGGTTAAGTAGTGGTTGAATCAAGATTCAAATAGTTTTCAATGTGTATATTTGAATTGCAGATGTTTGAGATTATTCTTAATTATGTTACATATCCCTTATACTCTACAAGAACAGCTATGTTGAAATATGCTGGATACTGTAATATATCTAGCAGATATCACTTCTACATAGTCTAGGGTTTTTCATAGTCCAGTCATTTCCAAATCAGTTCCTTCCTACAGCAGCCTATATAGTCTTTCTCTCCTGGCTTCATTAGAACAAATTTCCATGCATACATTTCTCCACTAAAGACATTCCAGGGCTTTCTCAAATGGGTCAACTCAACTACCGCAGTGAGGATACTTACTTTTCTCTAAATTGTCCTTCAACTCCTAATATCTTTTCCTAAGAAAAGGTCAAGCCTCCAAGGCAGTTTCATTACCTTCCTATGTGTTTCTTTTGTAATCTAATTAACAATTTGATTAATATGTAACTTCCTTTCTGGGCCCAGAATGTGTTTCCTGAATTCCTAGGGCATAGACACCAAGAAAATGAAAAAATACATTTGGTTCTCATTCCCATAATTCAATTTGGATTTTCCTGAACATAAAAGTGTTGAATTATACTTAAAAAAAAGAAAAAAACATCTTAGGGCATGCCCTTCTTTCAAGTGAGCTCTGAATCTTTCTTCATAGGAAGCATCCTTTAGAATGAACTTCCTGCATCTTGTTTAAAAAAAAAAAAATCCTCTCGCAATTGAATTCAAGTAGGCCATGGTACAGTCACCCTTGAGAATGCCATCCACTTTTGTGAAAACCAATCACCCCTCTTCTTGGCTAAGGTGAGCACATTAAAATGTTGAATTCCCTTGCTGTCAGCATATACTAGGAATTGGTGGGCTGGTACTTTGTTTTCTAGGAATTTATTACATATTTTGGGTTTTTTTTTTTTGTCTGAATCCTTTTAATGTACTTGCCTTAAGGCACTGATATAGTAAAATAATTTCTGAGCTGTTCTGAATAAGTAATTTATAATAACTATTTAATTGACAGATACCATATTTTCAAATTTTGTCTTTTAATCATTTTTGCTTATTGGTTTGCTAATTTAAAAAAACTCAGTTAATATGGACTAATGCATATAAAAATAATAGATTATGCATACAAGCAAATTTAAACTTCATAATGGGGGAAAATAATATTTAGAGTTGTGCAAAAGTGGTCTATGGACTACATCAAGAGGAGGTAGTTTGTACCTCATTTGGTAGAATTAAATAAGATGCTGAATGATCATTTACCTGTTAATACGTAGATACAGGGGAGGGCTATGAGATGGAGCAGATAGTCCTTGCCACCATGTCTCATATTCCCGCTGTACCATTGTCTTGATTCTACCTTTCACTAAGTCCTTCATAGTCAGTACATGTGGGTGACAACTGTCTCGCCTCTTGATCTATGAAAATGATGTTTCAATTTATCAAGAATTATTTTTCTATCTGTTCTCTCTGTGAGCATTTGAACAATTTGAAAACGTTGCAGTTTTGCTTTCCGATTCAATATAATGACCCTGGGGATTTTGAAAGGCCCACGATAACCTAAGTATGGCAAATCTTTTTTCTGTGCAATGCCTTTCTTCCTAGTTGTGAATAAATGTGGCTCCTTGGTCCTACTTGTTGGCCTAAGTAGATTTTAACTGGACATGAATACCTATGCTCACTTCCTGTTTTATAGAGCCTTTGGTTTAGGGGAAAGCTCTATTCTTGCTTATTCTTGCCTCTTGTTTAAATCCCTCATTTAGATCTTAATCTCCTGTTGCCCAGATTTTGGGGCCAAAATTTTTTACTGAGTCTTGACTTAAATAGGATCCCTAATCCTAGATAACCAATGGACCTGGACTCAGGTCCTTTGGGCAGTTATACTGTTCGTTTCTTCCCCTGCATTGACTCATCTTTCAAAATGTGTGTTCTATGGAGTCTTGGAGTCACTCACAACTGAATGACAGAACAAAGACAACAACAAAAACAAGTATGTTTTTCTGGATTGATTGTTTGCTTTAAAGACAAAGAAAAGAAATTGGAATGTGTTGTGATGAAAAGATCTCTTGATTTGGATTTAGGAGAACCAGATTTGAAGCCTTTTTAATGACTCTTGAGTTGCATGATTCTGAGCAAAAACTTCCCCTTTCAAGTACAGAGCATCCTCAGGGCGTCTAGTTGGCATAGTGAATAGAGCACTAGCCCTGGAGTCAGGAGGATCTGAGTTCAAATCTGGCTTCAGACACTTAACACTTACTAGCTGTGTGACATTGGGCAAGTCACTTAACCCCAATTGCCCTGCCTTCCCCCTCCAAAAAAGAGAAAAAAGAAAAAAAAAGTACTGAGCTTCCTTGTCTTTAAAATGAAGATAATAACACTTGGAGGAGACAAACAACATAGTAGAGTGGATAAAGATCTGAGTTCAGGGAGTCAAGAAGACTCTTGAGTTTTAAGCCCTGCTTTTGACATAAATTTGTTTGTGATGAAGGAAAACATCAACCCCCATGACCACCACCATCACAACCACAGCAATGATAATGGCTAACATTTAAATAGCACTCAAAGTTTTGTAAAGTACTTTACAAATATCATTTCATTTGATATAACAGCCCTGAGGGTTAGTCACCATTACTACGCCATTTTACAGATGTTACGTGAGAGGTTACATGACTGGGCTAATATCACAGAGCTAATAAGTATCTGAAGCAGAAATAAAACTCGATCTTCTGTGCCCCAGGAGACTCTTAGTGTTAGCATGGAGCATGTTGTTGTCATTTCAATCAAGTCCTACTCTTTGTGACCCTATATGGGGTTTTCTTGGCAAACATAGAGGAGTAGTTTTCCACTTTCTTCTCCAGGTCATTTTACAGATGAGAAAAATGACGCAAACAGTATTAAGTGACTTGCCCAGGGTCACACTGCTAGTAAATATCTGAGCATATGTAGCAAGTGTTCAATAAATGCTTGTTGATTTGATTTAACTTATAGTCTCTAAGTTGCCAAGAGATACTTATCTTTATTGGTAAAGGGAATTCTTCATCATGATTCATAGGTTTATTCAAACAACAAAACCCACACAATATAAATCTTGCAGGTTTTTTTTTTAAAGAACATATATTTAATACTTGAAAGAGTTGTATGAAGGTGAGCTTTTACTTGTAATATATAACCGTATCATGAGTCTTTTTTTTTATGTGGGCTAGGGAAGAATAACCAGGCTTCTGTCCCCTCAGTAGGGACAGAAGGATCTCCCTCGAGATCCTCATTTTTGCAAAGATTTCCTTTTCTTTCAAAAACACTCCTATGTTTCTAACTTAACTCACTGACAGGAAGATGCTTCATCATGATGGTCCTTGTATCTTGTCCAGGAATGGCAGATAATAATTTCCCTTGCATTTTGCAATTTGCCTAACCCCAGTCTGTATTCCCTCCCAGGTTTTTTATACTAGATTTATCCTTATCAAGTGTCATTCTTTTGGTTCCTGACCATTTCCAGGGTTTATCCAGGTCATTTGCATTTTCATCTTTTCTTCTTTTGAAAGTTAATGGAGTTGAAAATTGGTTCCAGGGAGGGGCGAGTAGTGATTGGAGGTTGGTGATGAGAAGTGAGGCTAGGGGTAGAGTGAATTGGATTTCAGTTCCATTGGGCATAGAAGAGAAGGAACAGAGAGGTCCCACCCCCAAATAGCACCCCAAGGAATAAATGCTTGCTAACTCACCTGGAATTCCAATGAGTCATCCTGTGTGTTTTCTTTTTCTTTTTTTTAAACTGCTCTTCTGAGCAAATATTTAATATCTTGTTGCTGTTAATAGGACTTCCCATTACAGAGCTGAAGCTTCATTTCTTTTATGAAATATTTTGTGGCCTCCTTAGTACCAGATGATGAATAATTAAAACTAAGCTGTACTTGTCAAAATAAATGAACACAGCACATTGGGAAAGACCAGCTCTTTCGTTCCTTTCAGCCCAGGCTTTTGCTTACTTTCCCGATTTGTGCTATTTGGTGCTATGCAGTGGCTATCCCAGCTATTAGTGAGCATTAGAGAGCTCATTTCATGTTTGTTTTGTTGAACTGTGATCAGAGAAGGAACCAATTAGATCTAAAGACCTACAAGCTAGTTTGTCTGGTACTTTAGCATAAAAAACCCCAAAAAGCTTATGAAGTCAGCTCATTTCATTGCAATCTATTCATAATTGCTTGTAACATTATTGTCAACTTTGCTGATGTTTTCATGTACTGTGTTATTAAAATGACATAAATGTACACTCTTTATACCATTATCTATGTTGACAAGGGTTTGAGAAAGCTGTCTCTGACTGAGCGGATTGAGAGTCTCCTCTATCAAACTCATTCTGCTGTTTTTCCCCCCTTATAACTTGCCGCAACTACCATCTGGGAGAGAAGCTTTAACATCAACACCAACTATTCCAAGTCAAGCAGATTTAGTTCAAAACAGCCCTTAATAACTGCATGGCATGTTGCAAATAACATAAGACATGCTGGGCTCATTGTTCTCTCCTTCCAGGAGAGTGTTACTCAGATTTCGAAGATAGTTGCTTAATTTTCCAATAGAATTGTGTACCTGGAGGATGTCTGGACATCCCTCATTTGTACTGCTTTTTATTATTGTCAGAACTGATCAGATAAATCTGCCTGAGTGTCTGTGTGTGGGATGCGTGCAGAAAGTGATTTTTATTTTTGCCCAATGATTCCGAAACATGCTGTCTCCTTCATTTTATTTTTCATTCTCTTGTCTTCAGTGCCTTTTGCAACTTACCTCAGAAATGCCATTGTCTCTACTTATTACAGAAACCTTTCTGTAGCTTATGAAATGTGGTTTTCCTTGGCCAGATAAAGAGCTGTTTCCCCTTCTTATTCCCTCTGTGCTTCTCTTCATTTTTCTATGTTGAAATTGCAAATATATTTCTATCCTCTCCATATACCACATTTCATTTGGTCACTTATTGAAAATTTAAGTGATAAAGTAATATACAAGAGATATCCAAAGTGCCACATCCATTTTTAGTTCCTGGATCCCTCACCAGACAAAATTTTTCAGATGATTTTCTTTTTCCTTGCCAGGTTCATTGCCATCAGATAATTTGGAATTTTAAAAAGCATTTCCAGCCCTTGCATTCTGGGCTGCAGATGTTTTTGACTAATGAAAAATGCCAGTATGAACTTGGTTTCTCTAGCTTTCTGAACTAAAGCAAGAAGTTCGGGTAATAATATTAATAACTTATGTTTATGTAACACTTTATACAGTGGTGATATATATTATTGCTCTGTCATGGTTTATCTGTGACTGTCTCCTGTGGTATCCCTCTTCATCTTTACTACTGGTTTCCTAGGATTCCTCAAGGTCCTAATTAAAATCCCATCTTCTATGAGAAGCCTTTCCAAACCCATCTTAATTCTAGTGCCTTCCTTTTTATCAACTATTTCTTATTTTTCTCCTGTATATATTTTATTTGTACACATCCATTTGTTGTCAGTTTCATTAGATTGTGAACTTTTCGAGAGCAGCGACAGTCTTTTACCTCTTTTAGTATCCTTAGCACTTAGTTTTCTTAGTACTAGCCAGATAAAAGAAAGCTGAGTTTTGAATACTAGAACCCCTGTTCCACTGCTTATGAGCTGGCATTATGTCCTTAGGCAAATGTCTTCAACATTTTAGACCTCAGTTTTTACATCTGTAAAATGAAGAGATTGGACTAGATGGACTTGAAGGACCCTTCAAAATCTCAATTAATGATCCTAATATCCTAGGATGATATTTACACCTCAGAACAACAATCCTGTGAGGAAGGTAGCATCATATTATTATTCTCACCCTACAGAGGTAAGTCGTAAGTGATTTGCCCAAGATAACACAACTAGTCAGAGGCATATGTATAAGATGTACCAGGTACACTAAGGTATAATTCCATGCCAGTCAGTAAACATTGAGCTACTGCTATGTGCTATTCACAGTGCATTGTATTAAGGGTGCTAAGAAAGGCAAAAGACAGTTCCTGCCCTCAAGGAACTCATGATCTAATGGAGCATACAACAACCAAAAAAGTATGTACAAAGAAGCTATATATGGTGGGAAAATAAGAAATAACTTATAGAGGGAGGGCACTAGAATTAAGACATGTTGGGAAGTTTCCTGTGAAAGGTAAGATTTTAAGTGTGACTTTTGAAAGCCAAGGAAATCATTTGCTGAAGGTGAAGAGAGAAATCATGGGAGACAGCCCAGAGAGGAGAGAGCAAGTGTCTTGGTTGAGGAATAGCAGGGAGGCCAACATCACCAGTGCTTACTCCAGTAAGCAAGGAGAGGAAAGACAAGCAGCCCTACCAGCAAATTTTTGCAATAGTCTAAGCATGGGGAGATGAGACCCCACACCAGGGTTATGGTAGTATTAGAGTAAGTGAATGAGGAATATTAAAGAGAAGTTACAAACGTAAAATCAATAGACGTTGAAAATATATTGGTTATGAAGGGGTGAGCAACAGTGAAGAATTGAGGATGATACCTGGATGTGAGCCTGAATGATGATGAAGATGGAGTTGCCCTTGACAGTAAGAGTTAAGTTCCAGTGGGGGGTGGCTTAGAGGGAAAGATAATGAGTTCCATTGTGTACATGTTGAGGTTTAAGGTCTCTAGTATGTCTGAAAAGGCAGCTATAGCTGAGAGATTGGACTTGTGCAGAGAAGTGGGAGTAAGATAGATAGAATTAAGAATTGACTCACTAGAGAGCATAATTAAATCCATGGGAGCTGATGAGATCACCAAGTGAAATTGTATAGAAGGAGAAGAGAGAAAGGCCTAGATAGAACCCTGAGGGACACCTATGATTAGAGGCTGTGACCTGGATGAGCATTCAGCAAAGGAAGCTAATTCCTGACTTTTGATTATTATATCTCATTACTGTTAATAAGATTTCCTGTTATAGAGCTGAGGCTTCATTTCTTTTATGAAATATTCTATGACCTCCTTAGTACCATATGATGAATAATTAAACTAAGCTACACTTCTCAAAATAAATGGACACAGCATAGAGAGAATGGGGAGATGGGTAGGAGGAGAACCAGAAGAGAGCAGTGTTCTGTAAACCTAGAAAGAAGACTCTGTGAAGAAGAAGAGGGTGATCAATAGTGTCAAAGGCTGCAGAGAGAACTAGGAGAATGAAGACTGAGAAAAAGCCATTGGAATTGGTAACTTTGGAGAGAGAACTTTCAATGTAATGTTGAGGTCAGAAACTGTATTGGAAGAGATTAAGAAGTGAGTAAAAAGAGAAAGTAGAGGCACTCATTTTTAGATGGCCTTTTCAAGGAGTTTGATTACAAAGAGTAGAAAATTTACTTAATGGTCATTAGTGGGGATGGAAGGATCAAGTGAGGTCTTTTTGAGGATGAGGGAGATGGCAGCGTGTTTTAGGAAGTAGCCAGGAGGAAGGAAGAGATTGAAGATAAGGGATATAGCAGGAATGAAAGAAGGAGAAAACTGTTGGAGAAAACAGACAGAATGGAATTGCTAGTTCAAGTTAAAGGTAGACCTTGGTGAGGAGTAAGGTCACTTTGTCTAAGACAGGGATGAAGAAGGAAACATTCAAGAGAAGCAAAAAGGGAGAAGGAACTCTTGGCAAGTGGCTTCCTTTTTTTCTGTAAAATATGAATCAAGGTTCTTAGCGGAGAGGGTAAAGGAAAGGGGAGCCATGAGAAATTCGATGAAAAGTTTTGGAAGAGCAATACCTCGAAAAAGTGGTCTTGCATTTTTATTTAATGGCACATGATATTTTTGTTTTAAAATATGAATTTTATCGTGCTTAAATGTAGTTAAATATTAGCTTTTTATTTTGATGAATAAATGTAATGATTATATATGCAAAACCATGTTTATCTTTAAAAATATTCCATAATGTCGTACCTAATGAAATATGCTATACTCCCAAATGTGGCTATTGTGTCCAAAGTGTAATTTGGATTCATGTCTTCAGGACTTCAAGTCCAACAAATCTCTTCCCGACACTGTGTTTCCTCTGAAGTAGTTCCAGGAAGCTAGAAAATAAGATATTAATTTCTCTCAATGAGGCTGTACCTTAAAAGATGTTAGCATCAGTATTTTATTTTTCCTTCTTTTAAACCTCCCCGATGGGATACAAATGAGTGTTAGCTTTACATAGGTCACTTTGAGTGTCTACACATTTTTGCAAACTATTCCTTGAGGGGAAAATACTAGAATTTTCCTTTGGGATGTTCCTTCAAAGTAAAAAAATAAAATAAAATAAACTAGTTTCACCCTCAAATAGGAAAGGAATACTGGACTGAGTGTAGAAGACTTGAGTTAGTCTCATACATGTCCCTTTTTTGCTATATGAAAATAAACAAATGATGTCTCCACTCAGCATCATTTTATTCACCTATAAGTGAGTGAAATAACATGAACACTACATTCCATATAGGATTGTTGTGAGAAGATAATCCCTTTATGGATGTTAAAACATGCTTTGTTCCTATAAGTACAAATTCATTCATCTCTTTTGGAACAGAAAATGGAATTACACAGCTTGATCATGGATGATATTCACCAGACTTAGCTCTGAATGATGTTTGCCTATTTCCTCAAATCTCACCCATCTGTACAACTTAAGGATTTTCCACCCGTGAGGAGGCTATTAAAAAGAATAAGATCCAAAGTTTTATTTGGAAAAAGGCTCAGACCTCCTTTGGAAAATCGTTAATTAATTCAATATTTTATTTAGATGTGCTGTCCTTGCAAACTGCATCATGATTAAAGAAACACCTCAAAAAAGAGATTTTCAACTGAGCTTACATTGCTTGATGAACACATGTATACAATGATGTGAATGCATTCATTATAACACAATTTCAAATGACTGAAAGTAAAAAGTAAATAAGCATAAGGGCTTAGGTCTATATTATTCAAATAGAAAAAGATGATACAGCAAGAGTGTTTTCCATTCAGCAAAACAAAAAGTTTTAGGAAGAAACCATTTTGCTTGTGCTTCCAAGACAGCATTCAATCCCCTTCTAGCCTCCTGTGGCATTCATGAGTTTATGCTCCAGAACCTCAGTATCACCTCATAAGTTAATTGCTACTACATGTACTGAGGTGATATTGCCGGCTATTTAAGTAAGACTCAACTCGTGTCTTTGATGGCACATGCCTAAGATCCCACCTACTGGAGAGCTGAGGCTGGTCAATCTCTTGAGTTCAGGATTTCTGAGCTGTGCTGGACTATAATGATCACATGTCTGCATTGAAGCAATAATAGGTTGAGCCCCCAGTAGCTAAGGACCACTATACTGCCTTAAGAGGAATGAAATGGCACAGGTCCGAATTAGAAGTCAAATCATTTGTCCCAATCATAGTGGAATTAGGCACAAAGTAGGGGGAAGAAAAGGGAAGTAAATAAACATGTGTATGGTGTCTACTATGTGCCAGGTGTGGTACTAAGCATTTTACACATATTGTCTCAGGCAGCTGCTGTTATTATCATCATTTTCCAGTTGAGGAAACTGAGACAAACAAAGATTAAGTGAATTGGCCAGAATCATACAGCTTTACTCTCAGCCTGTGAAAGACAGAGAGACCCAGTTTTTAAAGAGACAGATAGAGACTATGAGATACTCAGAGACACAGAAACACAGAACAAGACTAAGACACAGACAGGGATAGAAAGAGAAAAGAATGAGAAAAAATGATGACTTTTCAGTAAGTAATATGATTTGGAATGAAGGCTAAATATCTCTACTTCAAGTTAGAGGAGAATAATTCCGATAAACAATTTTATTTTCAAACAAAGAAACCATCCTGGAAGTGAATTGACAATTTCCTAAATATTTTATGAAATTCTGAAATAAAATTTGAAGTTAAAGGGATAGTTCAATTTTATCTCTAATCCGATTATGTTATAATTTCATATACCTGCAATTCAGTTAAATGGCTCATTGCTAGGCTTCCTTATTTGGCCACAGAAATTACCAAAGCTTAGGAAATTGCAGAGGGATTGTGATCTTCTTTGGTGATCAGAGTAGCCATACTGCTGAAGCCACAGAATGACAGTTTATGATAAGCATGTGATGTGTGTTATACTTGAGGAATTTATGGTAGCAGACATCTCATTACATCTTAACTCTCAAACTATGCCCTTAGGATAATGGGGTAGCTATTCAGTAAGAGCAACATTTCTGAAATGCTTCTGAAGATGTTTCTGAAAGGTTTTCCTTTCACTAACTCTGCCATTATTGGAATGCTGACTCTTGGCCATCAGGATAAAGGGCCAAGAACAGCCACGAGGTACCAGATACCCAGAGGAGGGACAGATAGGTACACCTCCTCTCCTCTGACTGCTTCTCTGCAACTTGGTGCAACAAAGAAGAAAGACTTAATTGGATAATGGAAGCTTCTCATTTGAAAACCGAAGTCATACACTCTTTCCTTGGCGATGCCTAAGATCCCCATGTGGGTCAATTTTCTTTGTGCAGCCAAGGGGTTTTTAATTGCGTGTGTGTGTGTGTGTGTGTGTGTGTGTGTGTGCACTTGTGTGTGATGGCCTCCTTAGGAAGTAGTGTAAAGTTTGACACTAATATGATTTATTGCCTAAATTCATGATTAAAATAAATGTTAAATTTCAATTAGAGGTTAGTGAAAATAGGGGTGTTATTTTTTCCTCACCACATGAAGTTTATCCATGGACCTTGCTCCCACATTAAGAACCCCTAGTGTAGACAAAGCAAATAACTTAATGTTGTTAAGGTTTGCTATTCTAATTACTGGCCTAAGTATTAACTGTTTTGTCTCCCTAAATATCCCCAGGAAATCTACCTCCAAAATGAAAATATAAAATTAACCACAAAAAATGCCCAGATGGTGCAGGATGTCTCAGAAGCAAGTGACTCAGTGCTGTCTGCCACCTCCAGTAATGAACTAAGCTCTTTTCCGCTGTGTCCCCAAGGCCATGGTGCTGATGGTCTATATTCATTGCAGTGATTCAGTTGTATGGGCATTTGAGAAAGCAGTGTGGTATAGTGAACAGAGTCCTGGACTTGAAATTAGGAAGATCTAGGTTCAAATCTAGCTGTAGACTGTTTTTAGCTGTCTGACTTTGGGCAACTTGCTTAACTTCTCTAGGCCACAGAGTCTTCATCTATGGAGTGAGGGAATTTGATTCAATGACCTCTAAGAACCTTTCCAACACCAAATCAATGATGTTTATCTTATTTTCTAATCATCCAAGACCACCAAATCCCCATACTCAGCCTATGCTGATAATTTATTTTTGAAGAACTCAATTACACCCCTTTGAAAGAATTCCATTCTTTTCTAGAATGGTTCTTAGCTGCCAGAATTTGTTAATTAAGTAAACAGTGAGTTATCCAACTGAGTCCTATTATAGCTGTCCATTTGTACTGGGGTTCTCCAAACAGTCACCACCCCTACCTAAACTGCTAATAGTTCTCCAAGCAGAGCCCTTTCCTTTTCCATTAAAAAAAATGCCAGGGAGTTCCTCCAAATTTCTGTGTTACTTATTATATCCTGCCAAAAGTTTGGAGGTGGGGGAAGTAATTCAGAATGACCAGTGTATAATCCCACAAACCTCTATAGATATGTCACAATATTATTATAAATTCAGGTAATCTAAATCATTCCCTTAATATGGGTCAGAGTCTCAGAATATGCATATAATTGACCTGGAAAATTTGACTTTGGTGGAGCCCCTGTATAGGGGGAAAAAGTAAAACATTTTGATCAGAATTTAGAATTTTTGATCATGAATTTAGGCAATAAATCATATTAGTGTCAGGCTTTACCAGACTTCCTAAGGAGGCCATCACACACAAACACACACACACACACACACACACACAATTAAGAACCCCTTGGCTGCACAAAGAAAATTGACCCACATGAGGAGTCTAGTGAAGGAGGTCTACAGATATACCCACTCTCCCCTGGCAATTTACCTATGAGTTGGCAAACTGAGGAAGGAACACAAGATTCTGGCCCAGAGTCCACCCCTTCCCCTATTACTGCGTGAGTATGGAATTAGTCAGATGTTCTAACCTTGACCTCTACTGGCTATAATGCTAATACTTTTCTGATACAACAATTTGAGTACATATCTCATTGGAAAAAGTCCATAACTGATATATATATATTTGACTAGAAAAGGTCAGAATGCTGAAGAATGTAGCTAATGTGTACTCATATTAACATCAAATGAATTTTTCCAATTTGTGATTATAATCAACACCAAAGGGATTAGTAATCATTTGGTTGTCATTTTACAAAGGCTTAATCAATTATTTTCATTTCTTCTTTATGCCTCTGCCTCAGAATTCAGTTCAGAATATATTGATGACCTACTGGTTACAGAACACCATACTTAGGCTTTAGAGTTAAGCACTGCACCATTCACTCCCCACAGAAACAAAAGTCAGGAAATATATTGTGTTTTCAGGTATATTCTATGGGGAGAAGAAAAACACATGAGAATGATTGTCACCAAACACATTTGCATAGTGATTCATAATTTTCAGGTGCTTTCACATTTATTATTCAATTTGACCTTCACAAGAATCTTATGAAATAGGTGGCATAGAAATTATCCCTATTGTATGGAGATGAAAACTAATTTTCAAAATCTGTGACTTTTCTGAGTCCCACTGATAAAAAGAGGCAAGTCAAGGACTAGAACTCAAGTCTTCTGATTCCAAGCTTAGAGTTCTTGCTACTATAGCAATTTAAATTAATATAGCTTGAGTGATATTCTTTTCCAATTCTTTAAAATCAGTTCTAAAAGGCTTTGCTGTTTCATGACTTGCTTGCAATGTAACAACAGTAGCATATTGGGGTGACTAGGTGACTCCTCAGAACTCTGGGAATGAGCTTCGACCTGAGTTCAAATCCAGCCTCAGAAACCCACTTTGTGACCATGGACAAGTCACTTAACCTCTGTTTGCCCCAGTTTCCTCATCTATAAAATGGGAACAGACTTGTTATAAGGATCAAAGGAGAGAATAATTGTAAATTACATAGCACGATAGCTGGCACATATATGTATGCTATATAAAAGTTAGATAACAGTAATCAGAGTAGTAGGAGGAGGAGGAGGGATAGGAGTAGTAATTAATCAAGCAGTCAGTAAACAAGTATTTATTGACTACTAGCTGTTAGATGCTCAGATAAGTACCAGAGAAATGAACACCAAAGTGAAGTAGCCACTGGACTCCAGAAGCTTCCATCTATACAACCAAAATGTACTGATGATCATGTATACAGAGCAGATGAAAAATGAATACAAGGTAGTTTGGGGAAGGCAGTCATTAGCAGTTTAGTGAATCAAGATTTTCTGTACAAAATAGTGCTTAAGCTGAGTCTGCAGTAAAACTGGAACTTCCAAGAGGTATATTTGAGGAGAAAGTGAATGTTGATCATGGAAATAGATTATGCAAAGTCACAGAGATGGAGATGAACTAACATGTGGTGGAATGGTACATAGGCCAGTATGGTGGACAGAATAGTGTTCAGAGGAGAGAAATGTCAGGAAAACTGGCAATTTAGGAAGGTGCCAGCTTGTGAAGAACAGTGGAAGACGGATTAGAGTGATTAGAGATAGGAGGCAGGAAAATAGAATTGGAGACTATTTAAGTTTTCTAGATGAGAGCTAAGTACCTGAAATAGGATAGAGAGGTCATGTGATTGGAGAAAAGATAATGTATGTGAAAAATGTTTTAGAAAAAAAAAGAATTTAGCAGCTCATTGGAAACATGGAGTGAGTGGGAGTGAGGAGGCAAGAATAACACTGAGGTTGCAAACCTGGAGGATTGGAAGGATGTCAGTACTATTAATATTAAAAGTGAAGATCAAAAGAGAGATAGCTTTGCTGAAACAAAGTAAAGTCTGTTTTGTACATGTAATTTTTGCAATATTTCTGGGAAATACATTGTGAAATGTACTCAATAGACAATTTGTAATGCAATTCAGGGGAATGAGTAGGGATGGATATTTAGATCCTGGAGTCTTCTGTATGGTAATAGTAAATTAATGGCATCACCAAGGGAGAGATTATAGAGGGAAAAGAGCAAAGGGCCTAGGACAGGGGTGGGGAACCTGTGGCCTTGAGGCCATATGTGACAATCTATGTTCTCAAGTATGGCCCTTTAACTGAATCCAAACATCACAGAACACATCATTTTGCAAAACCTGGCCTCAATCAAAAGATCTTACCCAAGGACCTAGAAGGTCACATGTGGCCTCGAGATCATAGGTTCCCTACCCCTGACCTAGGACAAAGTCTGCAGGGAAATACATAGTTAGTAGGTAGGGAAAATGATAATCCAGCAAAGAAAACATATAAAATGAAGTCTAATAGGTAGGAAGAGAACCAGGAGAGAATCATATGAAAACCCAAAGGGTTAAGTATATATTAGCAGAAGAGAGTCAATCAACAAGTATTTATTAAGGACTTACTCTGTACTATGTACTATATTAGGTGTTGGGTATATTTATTTTAAGAATAAAACAATCTCTACTCATGAAAAGAGAAAAAAGTGTATCTAAAATATACAGCACATGCACATATGTGTGTATGTGTATGTATACACACAGATTAGTTAAATACAATGGGGTTCTAGAGAAATGGCATAGTCGTTGCAGGGATCAGGCATGTCTTTGTGAAGAACACAGTGATTGGGGCTCATCACAAAGGAAGAAAAGAACTCTTTGAGGTAGAGAGGTAAGGAAGGAGTGTATGCTCAGAATGTGGGATAGCCAGTACAAAACCACAGAGTTGGGAATAATTTATGGGAACAGCAACAACAAAAAATAAGTAAAAAAGAATGCCAGCTTGATTGTCTTAGAATGTGAAAGGGAGAATAATGTCTAATTAGGCCAAAAAGTAGGTAGGGGCCAGACTGTGCAAGTCCGGAAAGGCTAAATAGAGGAATTTCTATTTTATCTAGCGGGTGTTAGGATGTCACTGGAGTTGTTTAAGTAGGAGACATACGTGGTCAAATTTGTATTTAGTGAAAATTTAAGGTCAAACATGTCAAATGCTAAAAAAGATTTTTTTAAAGGGTGAGGACGGAAATGAGACTTAGATTTGGTCACTAGGAGGTCATTGGTAACTTTGGAGAGAGCATTTTCAATTGAGTTGTGAGACTGAATAATAGATTGCAGAGATTAGTGAGAATAGAGGAAATTAATGCATCAGATGCAGTTGTTATTTTCAAGTGCTTTGGCTGAGAAACAAGAGATGAAATACGGGATAATAATAGGGATCATATATATAGTGAGGAATTTTTCAAGGAGAGAGAATTAAGTATGCTTGAAGCAACCCGTAGATAGGGAAAAACTGAATGTCAGAGAGGTGGGGGAAAAGTGGAAGATATCTGGTAAAAGATACAGCACAGGATTGGAGTAAGGATAGATAGAAAGGCGTTCATCTTTGGTGAGGAAAGGGGGCCACCTCTTCATTAGAGATTGAACTAAAGGAAAACATGGTAAGAAGATGAAGTCAGGAGTGACATGAAGTGAGATGAAGAAGAAAGAATAGGAAGCTTATGGTGAATAGTCTCAAGACAACATTGTCTCTACACTCCGATTCATTAGCTCACAGGATCTCAGTTGAGGGGTTTAGAGGCTGAAATGCTAAGGGAAGAGTAAAGAGAGTGAAAAGAGAGAGGATTAGAAGAATCACTGTGAAGAGTGGGACAGAGAATTAATTAGTGAGGAGTGAAAGAATAGCCTTGTTACACTGACAGTGCAAGTTAGAATAGATAGCATCAAGTTACAGTGAACTTAGCATGTTTGCAGTATTCAATTGCTATTCAGCAACATATAAGTAGAACCAGAGGAGGTGGCTGATGGGAAGAATTCAGAATTGGAATTTAGAAAAGTATGACCGTCAACAGGATTAGTGATCAAGGGCCTGGAGAGTAATGGATAGCATAGAATTGAACTGATTTACTGAATGCTTGAGATAGCCAGCAGAGGGATGATGGCCTGGAAAACTACTGAGAGGTAGAGCCATCGAAGGTTAAAGATCAAAAGCATTTACTAGGAAAATGGCCTTTTGTTGGGTGTTATTTACATTTTATTTTTTCTGTTTGTTTTTCAGTTTCCCTAATACTTCTTCATACTGAGACAGGTTAAATGACCTATCCAGGGTCACACAGATAATATGTAGCCAAGACAGGATTTTAATGCAAGTCTTCCTAAATATGAGCCCAAAATTCTTTATGTTACTTCACTTGCTATCTGTTTCTATCTAAAGTCCCTGTGTTCCCAGAGGTTTTCAAGGATCCCAATGCTGTATGATTTTTTTTAATGGATCTTATGTTTTGTTTTGCAAACTCTTCATTTCCATCCCCTCTCATCTTCTTCATCTTTTTACCCATTCTACCTTTCTCTTTCCTCCATTCCTAAGGAATCTGTCTTGCCATGCTCAGGGGTCTGGCATGAGGACTTTCTCCTATGAAGAGATGCCTTCTTAATTAATTCTCCCCATTTTACTCACTCCAAGTCTTATAAACTTTGGGAGGAGAAGGTGATGAGATAGGAAAGAAAAGATGGTAACCATAAAAATATAAAAGGGATAATAAATTCACAGATTCATTGGACCATTCAAAATCATTCTGTGTTTTGATATCATTGGAAATTAAGTATATGTTTGCCTAATATTTGAGTAGTAATGCTATGTGGCTGTCAGCCCAGGAGGGTACTAACCAAGCCATCTACTAGATTCAAAGGAAAAGGCACTTCACTAATTCCTGCCCATCCATATCCCAACCCCTCACATTCTTCATTTCCTCAGACACATCTTACTGGCCAGAGAGGGGAAGAAATCTTCCAGCCAAGTTGTAGGCTGCCTATTTATGAAGTTGCTAAGTAGTTTAAAGGGTTGTGAACAGAAATTAGCAATTTTCAATTCAGCATTTTGTTTCCCTTTGAAATAAATTTTTTAAAGTTAGTTTTTGAATGTACAATCTTTGAAAGGAGATGAAGGGACAAGAGAGAGAATCTTTACAACCTTTGACTACTAGTGGGTGCTGTTTTAACAATGACTTTTTTTAGTCTTAAGATAGAGACTTTAGAAGTACATATCTTGGATTTGCACAGTGCAAGCAAGGCGTTGTATCAGTTCCTTAAAAAGCTAATAAACAAACAAAAACAACCAACCTGACTAGCATACCGTTTAGAATAAATGGCAATTATGTTTTTTTCTTTGGATCTCAACCGTTCACTATACATTCTCCTCCCCAATGTCCTTTATCAGGATTATATTTATAAATAACACAAGAGCCAAAGCTGAAATGTGTAGGAGGGAAGAGATATGAGACAGGAGCTTCTGGTGTTTTTCACCTATTATCTCTGAACACTGGGGCACATAGGCCTGTGGTGATCTTCCTCTCATTTTTATATATGGGAAAAAAAAGTAGATGGATAATTATGCAATGATAAGCAGAAGATTTCTCAAACTACCCACAAAGTAGCTGAGAAATCTCAGTGCCACAGTGACAGATTTAGTAAAATAAGTGTCCATCAAATGCTGATACATTCGTGGCCCCAGTTTTCAAGTACTTGGGTTACCTGAGAAACCCATGTGGCCCAAATACAGAGAGGAAACTCAGGAAGTTTTCAAGAAGCATCCTTCCAAAGCAGACATAAACCCCATGTTCAAAGAATTAGCCCTCAGAGCCTTTCGGGCTAATCAGTGCTTAGGTTTGCTGGTGATTGCAGGAGCTTACAACATTAAATTTAATCAGGGATGTTGTTCTAGCATGTGGGTGGTGAGTGCACTGATTAATTCATTTATATTCTTGGAATGAGATATGTTCTCCACGATGGAACGCCACAGTTTGGTCATTCAGCAGCCCACTTTTCAGGGTTGTTAAATGGTCCCTTTTTTTCCTAGTCTGAGAGTCAAAGTCGGCATTGTGCCCATTTCTATTTCATAAATTAGCTCACGAGGTGAATAGAAATCAGGGAATGGAGAGTCATTACAGTGCCCCTTGGCAACAAAGATGATATGGCTCCAAATACTTTAGCATCTCACCCTCATCCCTTCCCAAGAACCCATGCTACAATCTGTGTGACAGGTGAAAAGGAATATAAGGACTTTATTTTGAGCGCTAGAACTTTTTCAAGGGAATCCAAAGGAGGCACAAATTAGACCTAATTCTACACTGTAGTGAATCATATTGGAATCAGAGCATTTTAAATTTTTGAGATATCATATTCAAGTTCTCACCTCTCCTGGACCCACTTGATGAATGAGAAAATTTAGGTCTACAACAACTATGGCAGATCATAGAGTGTCACCCACTTAAAGCGGAAGGGACCTAAGGGATCTTCCAGTTCAACCACTTCATTTTATAGAAGATGAAGCTAACGTCTTGTGAAAGATCAAGAGCGTTAAAAGTGGCAAAGTTGAGATTTGAGCCTTGGTCCTTGGATACCAAACCCATCACCTTGTTCTCTATAACAAGACCTCATAAAATCAGAGATCTACACTTTCCAAGAATGTCACTGACCACCTATCCCCAGCTCCTCATAATATCCATGAGGAAATGGAGCCCAGGGAAGTGAAATCAATTAACCAAGGTCACACAGGTTGCAAGTGTCAAAGGTGGGTTTTGAACCCAGGTCCTCTAACTCCAGAATCAGCCATCTTCCCCTTGTTCCATTCTGTCATGATCCCAGGACCAGCATTAGAATGTTTTCCTCTGCATGAAGAGGCCCATGGAGGATTAGATGAGAGATGATAGCACCTGCCCTCAGTGGGATTCAGGGGTATTGTTCATTCAAGGACACATGTCCTGTTTTCTGGGAGTTTGTGTCTTTTTTTTTTCTATTTCATATTTGGTTTTAAAAATAGGGAATAACTTTCAAGGTTTAAAAGACCCCATTTCTCTTTCTAATATTTTGATATTTTCCTTCCAAAAACATGAACTCTGTACTACAGGGTCCATAAATACAAGTTTTTAGAGACTTCCTCTGTCACTTACAGGCACTCTGATAAGTGGGAAGAAATGTGCAATACAAGAAATGGTGAATTTGGTATTATAGGATCTGGGGAGAAATCAGTCCTCTGCTACTTGCTGTCTGCCAGACCCTAGAGAGGCAGCAGTACATCTGGTAGAGTGCTGGACATGGGTTAAGGAAGACCCAAGTTCAAAATCAGTCTCAGACACTTATTAGCTTGTGTGACCCTAGATAAGTCATTTAACCTTGGAATCCCTCAGTTCCCTTAACTTTAGAATGAGGATAATAATAGTACCTATTTTGCAGGGTTTTGAAAAGATCAAATGAAATGTTTATAAAAAGCACGTAGCATAATGGTTAGCACATAGTAGGTACAATGTCATTACTTATTTCCTTCCATTCCCTCAGTTAATTCCCTTTTCCCCTTTGGACTTTGGTTCCTTCATTTTTGATATGAGGGATCTGGACTAAGTGATCTCCAATTTTCTTTACAACTGTTAATCTGTTACTATATGAACATTTTCCTTTTTCATGCTGGAAGAATATGACATCCTCAAAAGCTAAAAGTTTCTACGATTTCTTCTCAAATGGTAATTGAAGAATCAGAATAGCTAGAATTTATATCGAATTTTAACATTTTCCTAGCAATTTATTTACATGATCTCATTTGATCATCACAGTAATCTTGTGAAGAAGGTGTTAGTATCATTATCATACCTATTTTACAGATGGGAAAAACTGAGGCTGATAGAGGTTAGATAACTTTCAGAGGTTCATCATGACTAGCTAGCAATTGTCTGAGGCTGGATTCTGGACTTTAGTGTGATGTTTCTGGCTCTTTGGGGGAGAACCACAGCTTAGGAATCTTAACCCTGTTTATTGTCTGAAAACATTCACATTTTGGTTTAGTCATATAACTTGTGTATAAATAATTACTTACAGTGCTAAAGATTTTGCTGGATTTTTAGTCAAAGGAGATAGGTTTAAGTCCTGGCTCTGCCCCTTTACTACTTTTGTGACCATTTATAATTCAGTTAACTTGCCAACCCCTCAGTTTCCCATAAGGGTTAGACTAGATGGTTCCGGAAATCTCTTCCAGCTTTAAATATATCATCTTATGTTTAAGCCGAGGAAGTTCTCTTTACTCACTGATAAAATGAGAGGTCTAGAATAAATGACCACTAATGTTCTTCCCAGCCTTTAATTTATGAATGCTGTGATTCTGTTTGACCTGCCTATTTCCTCCCCCATGACGATTTTTAAAATGATAACCATCTGTAGGTTTCTTTTGCCAAAACCTCTAAAGGAATATAGTGTACCATCTTATACAAACATAGTTTCTACTTTGCCTTTGATATCATGTTATAGAGGAAAGAAAAAATGATACACAAGATTAAATTTGATGCTTTCTATAAGTCACTTTCATATTTATATCCAGGGCATCAATTTGGTCTTTGAGATTTTATAATCAGAGCCCTGCTCTGTGCTTTTATAATGTAAAAAATCACATAAATATTCTTTCAAGGCCTAGTAAGTTAGATTGCTTTGCTGGAAACATTCTTAAGACTTTCAGAGAATGTTTAGGGGCCAGTGTTGTAAAGAACAAAATCTCATTCATATGATCCTCACGGCAGTGGAATTTCTGATACCTGGATTGGGGCTAGAAAAACTCATAAAGAAAAGAGTCCCAATAGTTAATAGTGGAAATGCTGTTTTGTATGTTGGAAAAAGGGAGTATGAAACTTAATGATACACTAACTTTTATACATTAAGATTGTAAGATAATAAACTTAGAATTGGCTGCTAAAGACACAGGACATGGAGCCCTGGAGAGTGAGTTAGGAAAAGTTCAAATTAGCCTTAAAGCAGCAGTTGTCAACCTGTGGGTCATGATCCCTTTGGGGGGGACCCCTTTCACAGGGGTCGCCTAAGACCATCGGAAAACACATATTTCCCATGGTCTTAGGAACCCAGACACTGCTCCTCTGTCTCCAGGTGGGTCTGCCCACATGCAGATATGCCCACATATGAATATTACAGGGTCAGGGCATTAAGAAGGTTGAGAACCACTGCCTTAGAGACTCCAAAACTGTGTTTCTGGGAAAGTCCCTTAATCTTTTTTTTTTTCAGCCTCAGTTTGTTCAACTGTAAAATGGATATAATAATAGTACCTACCCTGCAGGGTTGTTGTGAGGAACAAATGAGATGATATTTGTAAAATATTTAGCACGGTGCCTGATACATCATAACATATATATCGACACATCCTAGCTATTGTTTATCATTATACTGATATCCTTGGAAACCTTTGTAACAACAAAACCAACAACAATAATAATAGTAATGATGAGGATGAGAATGATGAACGAAAGGGAGATTAAAAGTCATCCGTCCAAACCTCTCATTTTACAGATGATCAAACTGAGATCAGAGACTACCTTGTCTAAGAATGCCATCAATGGTTGACAGAGTTGAAAACAGATCTTTAAGCAGTAGATCTGATACTCTCTGCAATGTACTCTTCTGGCATAAGGGATGGTGTCTGGATTCGACCCCAGGTCATTTGGCTTCAAATCCACCACCAATCAACACTAATTGTATATAAATGGATACTTCTGATACCTATGAGGTTTTTCATAACTACCATAGTTGTGGATATCTCTTTCTCCCATTATAGGGATAGGGATATGTAATAGACCTCTGATTCAGTCAGGGCAGAGGAATCACTGCTTCAGAATTAATAGTCCTAGAGAGTTGTCTAGTGAAGATGTATCAGTGACAAGATTTGAACTCATGTGTCTTCCTGGTTTTTAGGCCACCTTTCTATACACTACTTCAATAGCTTCTAGATTGTAAAGTGATTAGTGCCAGGACCCCCTGTAATACTATTATATTGTATGTATTTATGTATGTAGATGGCATTTCTCCTCAGTACAATTGTAAGCTGCTGGAAATTGGGAACTGATTTTCTTAGCACAGTGCCTTGCTTGTATTGTATGTATAAGTCCTGAGAAAAAAGCTGTTTTTATAATAAGTATGTGTGTATGTGTGTGTGCATGCGTGTGTGTGTTTTTGGGAGGGGATGAAGAGAGGTGTGCAAATCAGTACCCAGGATGTGCTGTGTCAGCAAGAAGCTAGATTTATTTTTAAATATTTTCCAATTATGATTTTTCCTTGGTTTAAAAAATTGTCCCACCACCGCTAATACAAATTAGGGAGAGTTTAGCTATATTTGCTATATTCTTGGTAATTTAAAATCAAAGGTGGTTTCTTCAATTTAATAAGTCTAATTCCAAGGCCTGTGCTAAGGCATTTTGGACTAAACCAAAATGAATAGAACCTGACCTCTGCTCCTCTCCTGGGGGAGAATAAGACATGAAACTGAGGGAATATATGTGTGTGTGTGTATAACTAAAATTATATGTGTTTTATATATGTGTGTATAACTAAATCATAATGTAGATTATATAGTATCATGTAATGTAACATCATGTAGTATAATTTAAAACAATATATACCCCATGTTATATAACACAATATACTGTAATAGAAAGCAGTACATTATGTCCTAAGATAGAGCTCTATAGAGGGTAAAATAAAAATTATCTAAGAGAAGAGAGATCCTTTCTGGTTGCTGGTGGTGGGGAAGGAGGGTCTACCTATTGCATCAATATTCAGGGATTTTTTAATCCCTATGATGTTCTCCATAGGACCAATATGATTTATCACACAATTATATTCTACTTCTTTCAATTCACCACCCCATTAAAAGTTTTGTGGTTATAGGAAAATGCTAAAAATCACTGAAGGCAACTAGCCTCTTTCTGTGCCATTTGAAGACTGATTGAAGGAAGTGGAAGAAGCCTTCCTGAAGAAGAGAAGATTCAGAGACCCCATATAATTGATGTCAAGTACTTGAAAAAAATGTCATGAGATTGAGAAGATCCAATTTGCTGTGATCAACCAGAGAAAACAGAATTAGGGGTAGGGTTTGCAAAGAGGCACATACAGACATTCTATGAGGAAAAAATACTCAACAATTAGAGTTATTCAAAAGTAGAAAGATGTATTTCAGGAAGTCCTTGTCATGGCAAGTCTTCAAGTCAAGGTGGGATGACTCCTTGTTTGGGATGTTATAGTGAAGATATTTTCCCAGGTAATGGTGGCACCAAGGTCCCTCCCAGCTCTAATTCTGTTATTCTGTGGCTACGTCTAACAGTTCTTTATAGTTTTCTTCTCATTCTTCAAGGACTAATCTGACTATGGCTCAAGAGGTTCATCACTACATTAGACATGCTACCAAATATTTTTACCCTGTGGTAATTCTGTTACAGAGGCATTGTGATCTGCATTGATTCAAGAGAATCCCCACATTGACAAAATCATAGGTGTTTGAAGGAAAACATTACTACATCTAGTACAAGTGGAAAGCAGATAGTATGCTCTTAGGGAATAATAATGAATGATTCATTTAAATTCTCTAAAAAGGGTAGCAACAAATATAATAACATTCTCTAAGGAAAGTTCACCACCTCTCTTCTTGATTACATGTATTTGTTGTGAAATATACTTGAAAAAATCACAGGGGAGAGAAAAGGAGAAGGGAGAAAAATAGAGGTTGTTTTAATTGAAAACATTAATTTAAAAAATAAACATTAAAAATTAATGAAACTTAGTTTGCTCTCATTTCTCCAGCTGAGTTTCGTGCCTAGAAGACAGGCCTGAGTTCAAGTCTTGCCAGGGACACACACAGACTAGCTATATGATCATGGACAAATCACTCAATCTCATTGTCTCAGTCAGCTTTGGAAGACCACATGTTATAGAGCAGTTACTGATCCACAATGATAGAGGGAGTTTATTACATTAAAGAAGCCAAAGGTCTACCAATCAAACCAGGGCAAACATCTAAAGACATACTATTTCACCTGTGGTATGTGAGCTTTTATCTTTATTTTTTGATAAGTTGGATTTCGAAACAATTAGTATCTTCTATAACCCACTATGTGTTATTTCATGCATTTAAAAATCATTCTGAGAAAGAATGAAGAGACTTCATTAGACTGTCAAAGGTGTCCAAGACCCACAATCTCTGATCATTACAGAGAAGTGATTTTTTTTTTTTTTAAAGCAAAGTTATAGCTTACTAGACTGTATTCGATACCGACCCCTTGTCTTAACAAATGTCTCTGCAGTGCTCACCGGGAGGAAGAGGCTCCTTGGAAGAAAAATAAAGGATGGAAAGAAAGAAGAGAGGGAGGGAAGAAAGGAAGAAAGAATAAAGGAAGTTAGGAAGGAAGGAAGGAAAGAAGGAAGGAGGAAAGAAAGAAAGAAAGGAACAAATGAACAAAAAAGAAACTGTAAACAAACAAGGCCACAGTATGGGAAGCACCTAGACTGAGACTAGTATGGGGAACAAGATTGGAGCATGAGCTTTGTGACCTTTGGCAGATCATTCTCTCTTTTGTGCTGCAATTTTCTCATCTATTAAAAGAGGTATAATAATGTTTATATTATCTACCTTATGGGATTGTGATATACAAAACGCTTTTAAATTTTCAAATTCTTTTATACATGTTAGGTCTTGTTATTATAATACCAATAAACTGACTTGTCTTATTTTTTTAAACTAGATTAATTGCATTATATAGAAAACAACCCCCCAAAATGTAATCACCAACCCACTTGGCAACCATCCATTATGGAAGCTTTCACATTTTATTAGGTGTCTTAAAATCACCAATCGCAGAATCTCAGAAATGAAAAATGTTTAGGAACATAGGGTCATAAAAATCAGAGTTTGAAAGAACCTTTAAGGGAGATGGAGCCAAGATGGTGGAGTAGAAGCATGAATTTGTTGTGGGCTCTGGCTCCAATCACTTCCAATACATGTCAAAAAATTATGCTAAACAAATTTTAGAGCTACTGAATCCACAAAATGACAAAGAGAAACAAATCTTCTGCTGAAGGCAGCCTGGCAGGCTGACAGGAAGGGTCTGTAGCAGTGTTCTGGAAGCTAAGGACAGTCCCTGCAAGCTGCTGGGTTGCAGCCCCAGGGTGGCCCTGACCAGCAGTGGCCAGAGCAGACCAGGAGAGTGAATCATCAGCAGCTGTGGTGGTTTCCAGACTTCTCAACCCATAAATACCAAAGAGAAAAAAGGGTCAGTGGAGAACTCTGCTGGAACCACATGATCTAAGTGCTGGCTCCAGCTCCTGCTCCTGGGGCAAGAGGTGGTGGGGGCATGGCCCTCTGGAGCTCCTGGCCTGCAGATCATGGGGGGACCAAATGACCAAAGGGTAATCATTTTGCTTTGACCTGCTTGGATCTGGGTTGCTTTCTTGGGCAGTGGTCCTGGGGTAAGAAACAACAGTGTGCCAGTGTGGTGTCTGTAGAGAGGGCACCCTCTTCAGACCTCTGACAACATTTGCAAAAACCACAGTGATTTGAGACAAAGCTCTCTCCATTCTGGAAGCAGAGTTCTACCATGGAAAAGAGCTTAAAAGTCAAGTAATTGGCTGGCAAGATGAGCAAGAAGAGGAAGCGCTATTGGCCCATAGAAACCTTTTTTTGGGGCAAAAAGAATCAAAACAAGGAACAGGAGGAAGAAAATGAAGTCAGAACTCCTGCATCAAAAGATTCCAAGAAAAATACGAACTGGTTACAGACCTTGGAGGAGCTCAAGACTGATTTTGAAAATCAAGTAAGAGAAGAAAAAAATTAGGAAAAGAGATGAGAATGATGCAAGAAAATCATGAAAAGTGAGTCAACAGGCTGCTAAAGGAGACCCCCCAAAATAAATAAGAAAATAACACCTAAAAAGTAGACTAACTCAAATGACAAAAGAGGCCCAAAAAGCCAATGAGGAGAAGAATGCCTTAAAAAGCCAAATTTCCCAGATGGAAAAGGAATTTCAAAAATTCACTGAAGAGAATAATGCCTTCAGAATTAGATTGGAGCTAATGGAAGCTAATGACTTTATGAGAAATCAAGATACTATAAATCAGATCCAAACAAATGAAAAAATAGAAGGCAATGTGAAATATCTAACTGGAAAAACCACTGATCTGGAAAGTAGGTCCAGGAGGGATCATTTAAAAATTATTGGGCTACCTGAAAGCCATGATAAAAAAAAAAAAAAAAAAAAAAAAAAAAAAACAGCCTAGAAATCATACTTCAAGAAATTCTCAAGGAAAATTGCCCTGATATTCTAGTAGCAGAGGGCAAAATAGAAATGGAAACAATTCACTGATCACCTCTTGAAAAAGGTCTCCAAAAAAAAACTCCTAGGAATATCATAGACAAAGTCCAGAGCTCCCAGGTCAAGGAGAAAATATTACAAGCTGCCAGGAAGAAACAATTTGAGTACTGTGGAAACACAATCAAGATAACACAAGACCTAGCAGCTTCTACATTAAGGTATTGAAGGGCTTTGAATATGATATTCTAGATATTCTATGATATTCTAGGAACTAGGATTAAAACCAAGAATCATCTACACAGCAAAACTGAGTATAATGTTTCAGGGGAAAATATGGTCATTCAATTAAATAGAGGACTTTCAAGCATTCTTGACAAAAAAAAACCAGAGCTGAAGAGAAAATTTCACTTTCAAATCCAAGAAGTAAAAGAAGTATGAGAAGATAAACAGAAAAAAGAAATAAGGAACTTATCAAAGTTGAACTATTTACATTTCTATATGGAAAAACAATAATTGTAACTCATGAGATTTTTCTCAGTAGGAAGATAAGTTGGAGGAAATATATTTGTGTGTGTACACACACACAAACATATACACATATACATATGTACATATATGTATGTATGCGTATATATGTATACATATATGTGTATATGTGTGTGTATGTATGGCCAAACACAAACAGTTTTCTAGAAGAATGGTACTGTGAACAGCTTTTAAGGTTCTGATTTCACAGTTTAGTGAACACTCAGTTTATTCCATAACAAATCAAAGCAAAACATTCACAGAAATTCAAGGTGCAGAATTCACAGTATTACAACTTAGCATAGAAAATCACAATATAGTATTCACAACAGCTTATCATTGAAATAGCCACATAGTTTCCACCACAGTGGCCACAAAGTTTTGAACAAAGAACAATCATTTAGTAACTCAGTCATTCCAAATCATCTTGATTATTCCATCATCCCTAAGGAGTTTTGCCTCCTTAGTCATTCAGTCATCTCAAAGTACAATAGTCAAAGTCTTCCACTCATGGGGCACACTAAGTTAACTCAATCAATGACTTATTCCATAATCAATAACTAAGTACAGTCATTTAGTCATTCACTCACCCTTCATCATTCATTATTCAATCATCAGAAAATACACAGACCCTCCACCCCTAGGTCACTAGTAAACTACAATTTCATCACTACTCAGTACCCACTGAGAGGTCTTTTCATCTTGACTAAGGCAGGCAGCTCCCACCTGAATCTACCAAACAGTCACGTGGATTCAAAGGCAGGCAGCTCCCAGTTCCTTGTACAGCTATCCATGTAGGTGCTGCTCCTCACTAAGTTCACAGTTTCCAGTCAATCTCAAATCCTTCACAGTTTCTGTTCTTGGGGATTCAAGGCTCAACCAAGCCACAAACAGACAAAGTCTTAGCAGCCAGTCATGCTTCCTCAGTCTTCTGCAGCTCATTGAAAAAAATCAGAATCACCTTATCGAGTGGGTTAAGAGGGGAAGGCTTTCCTCTTCAGCCTCCTGGGCTCCTCTTCAGCCTCATAGGCTCCTCTTCAGCCTTATGTGCTCCTTTTCAACCTCCTAGGCTCCTCTTCAGAAGAAGCTCTGCCACCACAAATTCTCAAGCAATTCTGACTGTCCCTCCCTGGGGCTTTTCCTTATATACTTACAGCATTGGCTGCTTCCTGTTTCAGCCAACCCCTTCCTGTTATGTTAGGAACAGGGGTTCATACCTTCTGTTTCTTTCGCAGAAGCTTGATTAATTACTAAGTGCTATGTACCTGCTTACTTGCCAATACAAAGGTGTCTTCAAATTTAAATTACATTACCACTACAGTATATATCCATTTATATGTTTATATGGGAGGGTGTATATGTATATAAGTACATATGTGAGTGTATGCATATATGTGTACATGTACACATAGACAGAAGGCACAGAATCAGTTGAAAAGGAAGGGATGATATATAAAAAATAAAATTAAGAGGTGAGAGAGGAATATAATGAGAGAAGGAGATAGGGAGAGGTGGAATAGGGTAAATTATCTCATATAAAAGAGGCAAGAGAAAACTGTTACAATGGAGGGGAAGAACAGGAAGGCAAAATGGAATGGGTCAACCTTACTCCCATTGAATTTGGCTTAAGCAGGGAATAACATACACTCTCAACTGGGTACCTTACCCTACAGGAAAGTAGGGGGAAAGGGATAAGAGTGGAGATGATACAAGGGAGGACACACTACGGGGGAGCGTAGTTAGAAGCATACACTGTTGAAAAGGGACAGGGTCAAAGTAGAAAATAGAGAATTAGTGGGGGTGGGGTGGGATAGAATAGAGGGAAATACAGTTAGTCTTTCACGATATATCTACTATGGAAACGTTTTGCGTAACTACATAAGTACAACCTATATTGAATCACTTATCTTCCCGAGTAGGGGTGGGTGACAAGGGAAGAAGGGAAAGAATCTGGAAACCAAAGTTTTAAAAACAAATGTTACAAAAATGTTTTTTTTTTTTTTTTACCTGCAACTGGGAAATAAGACATACAGGTACTGGGCTATAGAAATTCTTCTTGCCCTACTAGAAAGTCAGAGGGGACAATAGGGCAGGATATATGAGAGAGCAGATGGGGGAAGGCATATTCAGTAGGATCGCTATTTTGGAGTGGGGATAGTAGAAAGACAGGGAGAAAATTTGTAACTTAAAATCTTGTGAAAATGAATGTTGAAAACTGAAAAAACAAATTAAAAAGATCAAAAAAAGAAAAAAAGAAAAAGGACCTTTGTGGTCATCTGGTCCAACCCATTCATTTTAGAGATGAGGATATATGTCCCAGACAATTTCTGTGACTTGCTCAGAATCAGACAGCTAGTAGTCTCTGAGGCAGGATTAAAATCCAGGTCTTCTTGACTCTACGCTAACCCTTTACCCATTATACCACATGGCCTCTCCTCAAAGGTCACCTAGGAAATCTAATAACTAAATTAGAGTATCCTTTGCAACTTCTCCAAAAAGTGTTTGCAATGAAAAGGCACTTAGGACTTTCTGAATATCTGAGAGGCACCCACTACTTTTCAGAGTTGTCTGTTCAGCCCTGGGACAGTTTTGATTTTTAAGATGTGTGTTTGTGTATTTGTACATGTGGGTATTTGTGATTTTCTTTCCCATAACAGGGAAAAGGCAGTGTGAACAGTGGAAAAAGTATCAGCCTTGAGGACCATAGCACCTGGGTTCGTATTCTATTACTAATATATTGACTAAGCAGCAGACCTTGGGTTAGTCACTTCTACTCTCTGTGCCCCAAGTATTTCTCTAAGATTATAAATCAGAGAGAAGTCAGAAACCATTTCTTTAGCAGAGAGTTCTCTGTATCAGTGAAATTACAGGACCAATACCTAACCCTAACCTAACATAACAATAAGATTGAATGAACAACAATTAAATAATTAAAACTGGACACTGGAATTTTAATGAGCATGCTTGGCCCCAAATAAGAGATACTAGAAAATATCAGCTCTCACTTCTTTGCAAAGTGGGCGACTCTGGGTGTGTGGCACTGGATAAATACCAGGCTTTACTGATTTTACACACACACACACACACACACACACACCACATGCACAGTACTACATTCTTCTTACACCATATTTTAGCTAGTCTCTCAACACCAATGGGTACATCTTCTTATTTCTCATGCTTTTATGTCACAAAGAGTAGCACTATACATATCGGGGGTCTTTGGACTTTTGTTTCTGTCTTTAACCTCCTTAGAGCATATGTCTAGTAGTGGGACCACTAGACCATGGGACACAGACAGGTTAGTCATTTGTCTTACATTCTTTCACGTGGAAATTCAGAACATTTACACCACTTCATAACTATGATAATAACTGTACACAATCAGAAGAAGGATGAAATAGGTCATTATTAGGAGGATGGAAAGCATTTCCTATGGGTGACAGTTGAAAAGGAAATGGACATGATGATTCTTAACATGATAAGGCTCACTGGACTATAAGGGTTGCCTCCAGATGTTTGGAAGATTTTTTTTTTTTTTAGAAGCAGCTTTAGATTTATCCTGTGTCATACTGAAAGGCAGACCTGGGAACAACAGATGCCAGTTTCAGCTCAGTGTAAAGAAGAACATTTTAATAACTAGGAGTACCTGAAATTGAATGGTCTGCCTGGCGAGGTTGTGAGTTCTGTAATGCTAGATTTGTTCAGGCAGAGACTAGATGATCACCTGTCAGTGACACTGGAGAAGAGATTTATCGTTCAGGTGAGTCTTGGCTATGTTGCCTTTAAGATTACTGGTGATTGGAGGATCTTGATAATGAATCATAATGATCTCTGGGCTCAGATCCCACATTTTCCATAAAACCTTCCTTGACAACTCCAGCATGAAATGATTGTTTCTCCTAAGTTCCCATCACAATTATTGCCTAAATCATTAATTTGGCAACTAATTGCATACTCCTTGCAACATCTATTATTTTCTTGAACTGTTACTTTAATATTTTAGTTCCATTTAGTGTTTTTGTAAATTTATATTTATAATTTGTGTCTTTTTCCTATTTCTCCATATCCACCTGAAACAATTAGAACAGAGCTTTGTAAATAGTGGGTGTCCTGTATACATCTTTCTATTGCTTACAGGGATTTTATCACTTAAATTGGGAAACAAAAAGATTTGTATGTTTAATTTTCCAGATTTTTAACTGTAGCAAGATACAATAGATTTAAGAATTAAAAAAAAAAAATTAGTAAACAGGATGGTACAGAAAAACTGTTGCTGGATTTAAAGACCATCACTTTTTTCCATGTAAACATGGACAGGTGCCTTAACCGTCCTGGGTTGAAGTTCCTTAGCTATGAAATTAGATTAGAATAGATGATATCAAAAGCCCATACCATGTCAAAACATAGGATCCTAAGATTCTAAAGTAAGCAAGATCAAAGGTAGCAAGTTTTCTTTATTTAACAACTAAAAATATTTTTTTTGGCTTTTTAATCCCTTCAAAACTTGGTTCCAACCTCCTGTTCCAACTTTGTTGTACATTATGTATTATTCCCCTTCCCATAGTCTAAAATTCAGGCAAATTGGACTTCTAGGTGTTACTCACACATGACATGCCATTGCAGTGGCTATGCCCTATAGCAGGAATAAACTCTTTCCTCATTTGTGCCTTCTAGTATCTCTTACTTCTTCCACAGTTGCTCAAGAACTTCATTTTCCATGAAGTCTTTCCAATTCCCCTTCCAAAAAAATATATATAAATAAATGAATGACTAATTGAATGAATGAATTTATAGGGTAAATTTTGGAATATTTGTTTATGTTCGTTAGCTTTCACATTATGCCTCATCACGGCAGGCATTGTTTCACTTTGGTTATTTTGTATCCCCAGTGCCTAGATGAGCCTGGCATATCATAGGTACTTAATATAAAATTGTACAATTGTACATATATACAATCATACAGATATAAAATCAAGGTCCTTAATATATACTTCTTAATTGATTGATTATACAAATGAGAGGCAACAGAAGTATACAAAGATTCAGGTGCCATTTAACCAGTACCAGCTCTGATATCCACTTGTGCTACTTGATTTTGAGCAAATTGTTTTCGTTCTTGGCACCTGTTTCCTTATTTTTAACATGCGAATGTTGAAGTAGATCATAGAGAGAGAGTTGGAAGGAATCTTTAGAGGTGAATGAGTCCAACCCTTTAATTCTATAGATGAGAAGGCTGAGGCCTAGGGATGTTAATTGACTTGCCCAGGGCGACATAGGTAGTAAATGTCTCAGATTGAATTCCAACCCATGTCTTTCACACTCCAGTGCTATCTTTGATGAACCAGGCTGACTCTTGAAGGATCTCTCAGGCCTCTTTTAGCTCTTCCCTACTAAGATTCCGTGAGTGTAAGATGATAAAAGTAGATACATTCAGTTTGCATTTGGAATTTGCTCTTTGCTGTCAGGGGACGCACATTTAATGATGAAAAATCGTCATCCAGAGCGACGAATCAGGGGCTCAAGGCTAAGGCTCTATTTGTGACTCTTATACCCCTTCGTCATTTAGAACAATAGATAGATACATGTTTCTGGCAAATGATCAGCAAGCTTAGTGGTGAACAGAAAGGAAATCATTGAACAAAATGCCTCTTGCCTTGGTTTATGAATATTAAGGGGCTGTGTGATAAAGTAAAATCCAGTGATCAACTCCTTCGTTGTCCCATCTGTTCCTCTCTTTTGGAGATTTTCTCTGGGGCAGAAGCAATTGGAAAACACTGAAAGGACTGGAGGATGCCAGCAAGCTCAGTCTGAATGTTGTAAAACATCCTTTCCTCCCTATCCACCCCTTCCAGTTCCCAATAGTGTATTTTCTATCCTCCTACCACTTGCCAATGGGCACAGCTGGATGGTATTGTATACCTTTCAGGGACTTTGTTATGAATATTTGTATAGAGAGCATCTATACTCATAATTATTCATCTCCCCTCACCAAGCCCCAACCTAGTCTCTCCTGCTGGCGATATTCTCCTTAAAACTTCCTAGTTCCCTCCTTCCCTTGGCTTTTCCCTTTCTCAATTGGCAAATATCGATCTCCCTCCAATGTAGGTAAGATGCACCTCCACGGTTCATTTCTTCTGGCTTCCTTGTTGTGGGAGACTCAGTCAGTTCAGCACAAGGCTACTTATTGAATTTATCTGCCAATTTCTCCTGCCTTGCATGGCTGACTAACACCAGGAAATCAGTACAATACTGGAGGCTCATGGGATAATGACCCAAAAAAATCAACAGAAAATTTTAAATCAGAGATTTTGTTTTTCCACATTACTCCCTTCATCAAACATTTTTCTAGAGGTGCTTTTCAAAACCATATAGCGACCTAATGGTTTAAAGTAGTAATGGCGATATAATTTAATAAACAATAAGAGTAAGCATTTGCACAATGCTTTAATATTTATACATTTTATATAGGTTCTCTCACCTGAATTTCACAACTCTGTAAGGGAGGTAAGATTATCATTCCCTTTTCTCAGATGAGGAAACTGATTCCAAAAGTGGCTGTATCTTGCCCAGAATCACATAGCTAGTAAGTGCTGGAGCAAGAAACACATCTTCCTGTCTCCACCTCCAACACTCAACCCAATGCAGTACCAAGATACCTGTAATAGTTATTTATAGACCACTTTAATTTCTATAAAACACTCTTAGCCCTGGGAAGTAGACACAGTGTATTTTTTTTTTTATTTCTGTTTTATAGGTGAGGAGACTGAGGCTCAGAGATGTTAGTGATATGTCTATTGCCATATAGCCAGTGACTGAGTATGGACAGCTAAGTAGGGGGGGGTAATAGATGGAAACTGGGCCAGCCCTCTCCTTATTAGAAATTCAGAATACTTTCTTATACACCTTTCTGCTTCTAACTGGAATTAGTATTAAAACTCAGGAAAATGAAGAAGTACAAATTTGGTTGGGTGCTCCCAACATCTCCTATATGTTCTCTTTTCCCCTCTCCCTGGCAACCTTTCCTATATACCCAGCATCATTATATCCCTGCAAAATCTGCTTGTAGGAAATAATCAGAGAAAGTGATTCATACTAATATAAAGAGACACGGATGGGTGAACACAAAGGGTCAATTTGCCACCCACCTTACCAACTTATTATTTGGGTGACCCTAGGCAAGTCATTTAACAGCTTTGACCTTCAGTTTCCTTGTCTGAAAAATGGTCTTAATATTCTTTGTAGCCTTTTACTTCATGGGGTTGCCGTGAAGATCAAATAAAATAAAGTGTATAAAATCCTTATTTCAACATTACATAACAACATATCCATGCATGCATGGATACACACACGCACAGACACACACACAGACACACACACACACACACACACCCCTCTTGCCTTGGTTTATGGGCAACATGAGTTACCCTGATTCTAGGTACTTTGTGAATTCTATTCCTCTACAATCCATAGCTCATAAACCCTCAGTCCAGCCTAATGTGTTTGCTTTTGCTAGTTAACCAGATGACACACAATTCACAATGAACACTTTTAATAAAAGAGTAATGTTACAAAATACCATAACATTCTCTCCACCAGAAACCTTGAATTCACTCTCCAACAAATAAACACACAATAGAAAGAGGAAGTTTGCAAAGAAATACATATGTGATCTACATGGGAGATCTCATATGGCCAGGATGTATACCCACCCATATGAATGGGTATACACATGGAAAGTGTGTCTAGGATACTGGCTCTGAGTTCCCTTCCAGCTCTCGATTTTTAAATCTATGTTCCTTTAAATGGAGGTCCATCTCATACCACCCATCCTACAAAACTGTCATTTTCTTCTAGATAGACCTGGTCCCTTATGAGTTTTTATAGCCTCTCCCTGTTGGGCATCTTTACTATTCTGAATAAGGTGTCATGTCTTATCATGAACTAATCTTTACCAATGTAGCTATTTTCAGAGCTCCTTTAAGCCTTGTCCATGAGGGATGCTGTGACTAGGAAGACTCTACCTTGCCAGGAAGATCACATGTTTCTTGAACAGTTTTTCACAGTCATCTCCACTATCTACTGAGGAGTAGTCTATTTAATAAGAATTGCTACAGTTCTTCCAGCCCACTCTTCCCATAGCCTACTTTTACTACTGTGTACCTAATCCATTCCACTGATCCACCACTCTAATTTTTAGCCTGTACTAGATTGTTTTGATGATAACCACTTATAGTTTGAAATCTGGAACTGCTAAGTAGCCTTCCTTCACATCTTTTTCCATTGATTCCCCTGAGATTCTTGATCTCTCTCTCTCCTTTTTTCATTCCAGGTAAAATTTGATATCGTTTGTTTTAGTAGCTCTGTTCTTTGGTAGTTTGATTGACAAGACACTGAATAAGTAAATTAATTTAGGAAGAATTATTTTTGTTATATTGAGTCAGCCTAACTATAACAATTACCATTTCTCTACTTGTTTAGATCTGTCTTTATTTGTGTGAAAAGTGTTTTGTGAATGTGTTCATATGATTTCTGGGTTTGTCTTGGCAGGTAGACTCCCAAGTATTTAATATACTCCACAGTTATTTTAAATGGAATTTTTTTTCTATCTCTTCCTGCTAGTTTATTTTTTGGTAGTATATAGAAATGTTGATGGTTTATGTAGGTTTATTTTGTATCCTGTGACTTTGATGAAGTGTTAATTGTTTCAACTAGTTTTTTTTTTTTAGTTAATTCCCTAGAAGTCTCTAAATATAACATCATATCTGTGGTGAGTGACAGTTTTATCTCCTCTTTGCCTATTTTTTTTTATTCCTGAATTTTTTCTTCTTTTATTACTATAGCTAGCATTCATAATACAATTTTGAATAATATGATAAAGGACATACTTGCTTCACCCCTGATATTATTGGGAAGGCTTCAATTTTTTTCTCCATTACAAATTATATTCATTTTGGTTAATTTCCAAATGCATTTCACTAGTCTAGTTTGTGTACATTACAGTGGAATTTTATAAATGTTATTTGCTTTAAACCTTTTTATCACTGAGTTTTATTCCAGTAATTCACTTGACATATGTGGTCACAGCATTCTCCTTGATAGTTTTAAAAGTTTGATGTGTCTTGCCTTGAGAAAACCAAATTGTGAGAAAGGTTCTTGAACTATTGATTCAATTTAACCTCTGGATTTAGACTCAAACCTTTCAGATTCTGTTTTTTCCTTGATATACATACACTAATAACTTTATACTCAATGAATCCAAAAGACATTTTGGCATTGTTGGAGAAAATTTCCACAGAATGCAGAATCTATTTAATGTGTGTATGTGTGTGTGCGTGCGTGTGTATGTGCATGTGTGTGTGCATGCGTGTTTGTGCGTGTATGTGTGTATGTGTGCATGTGTGTGTGTGCATGATTTATAGATGGGAGGGGGCAGATATAAATTGAGGTATAAAATAATGTTATATCTATATATCATATACTTGATATACTGTTTTTGTACAATTCTTAGAAACCATACTTAATTCTTTTCAGAAGAGAAGATAATGGACTTAAGGTTAGGCAGGACCATGAAGGGCTTAAGCTATTGTCCTGAAGGATGCTGTGTATTCTTTCACCTGTTTTGACATTACTGTGTTGGTGTCTTTTAAATAGAGAACCATGTTCCACATTAATTTGAGTTGTTTTAGTGTTTTCTCTTTCTCCTCTTCTGTTTTACCTCTCTTGCCCCCTCCATTCCCTATCTACTCCTACCTTTCTCCAACCTCTTATAAAAAGCTAAACAAAACAAAATTCTTAATTGTATAATTTAGATAGCAGCTAACTGAGTTGGGGATAGAGCAGAAGTGAAGAACCTGCAGCCTTGAGGCCACATGTGAACTTCTAGGTTCTCAAGTGAAAATTCAGTCAAAAGGCTGCACTTAAGGACCTAGAGGGCCACATGTGACCTCAAGGTGACTGTTTCCCCACCCTTGGTATGGAGGAAATGGAAAAGGAGAGGAAAGGAACCTTCTTGTTAAACTGAAAATTGCACTTTTTGGCTGCCATCAAGTGATGTTTCTGTTCTTATTGGCAGTCACTTTCTCAGAATCACAGAATATCATAGTAGAAAGAACTCAGAAGCCATTTAGTTCTACTTGTACTTAAATAAGAATTTCTTCTCTAATATGGCTGACAAGTGATTACCCTGCCTCTGTCTGAAGATTTCAAGTGAGAGAGAAAACACTGCTTTTTGAGATGGTTCATTCTACTTTTGGAAAGCTCTCTTTGTTAAGAAGTTTTTCTTGGTATCATTCTGCATTTTTTTCCTATCCCTTCACCCCTAACTTCTAAATATTTACTTTATTTCCTTCCTATTAGATCAAACAGAACACTTCAGTTACCCTTTTGGCATGTCAGCCGATCTAGTACTTCAAAAATACTGTCATGACCCTTCTAAGGCTATTCATCTCCAGGTTAAACATTACTGATTCCTTCAGCCAATCTTGATCTGGCAGGAACTTAAATTATACCACTTGTTTACCCTTAACTGTTCTCAGACTTTTATAAATTGCCTTCCTAAACAGTGGTAGTCAGAATGGACACAATGCTAAAAGGTAGAAAGACAAGAAAACAATTTTCATCTCACTAATCCTGGACACCATACCTCCTTAAATATAAATTGCACATTACATCAACCTTTTTGACTGCCCCACATATTGTTCATTATGGGACAATGGGCCCACCTATCTTTTTTTTTCCTTTACATCATTGTCTAACCACTGTTCCCCACCTTTACTCACAAAATCAATTTAAAATGCATATATTTTCCTTTTATTTATCTATTAATATTTATTTTATTATATTTATCCTAAAATTCTATTTCCAAATCATTTGTATACTATCTGTGCCACCCAGTATTTTCCACCATTCCCAGTTTGCATCATCAGCAGATTTTATAAGCAAGACATCATCTTTGTCTTTGTACAAGTCCCTGACAAAAAATACTAAACTATGTAGGACCAAGCAGAAATCCCTGTGGCATCCCACTATAAACTCCCTTTCAATTTGATATCAAACAATGAATGACTATACTTTGGATCTGGCTCTCTAGTTACTTTTGAATCAACTTAATTGTACCACTCTCTAGCTCATATTCCTCCATCTTTTCCCCAAGAATAGCATGAGAGTTTTGGTTATATTCCTATAATCTAGGGGAATTATAACAATATCATTGTTCTAGTCATGTTGCTAGCTCCAAAGTAGATTTTTTTTTTTGCTCTTGCTAAATTTGTGGAGTGAAGTGTTTGCTTTTGGGGTCCAAATCCATTATTTGAGGCAGCTAGGTGGTACAGTGGATAGAGCACCTGCTTTGGAGATAGGAGGTCCTAAGTTCTAATATAGCCTCAGACACTATCTCTGTGACTTTGGGCAAGTTGCTTAACCCCAGTTGCCTCCAAAACAGAAACAAAAATTTATTACTCAATAAGATAGGAATCTCCTAGTATGTGCCAAAAGAGGTCTGCAGTTTGTCTTTCACTTATCACGGAGTGCTATGGGGAGCGCCAGGCACTGAAGTGATTTGCCTCTCATCAAACATCTATTAAGTGTCAGAAGAAGGATCTGAACACTGACCTTCCAGAACCTAAGCCTGGCCCTCTGCAAAGTACTTGCAGGGTAATTTTCAGCACTTCATATAGAATCTCAGCAAACACCTTAATGCACATTCTCAAAGAAATTAGACTACACGTCAGACCAGACCACACTTCTAATCTAAAGACATATTGGTGATTTTTAAAAACTGGCTTTATGATCAGATTTGAAAGACTCTTATAATGTATTGCATGGTCGGCTTTTGAAGGAATACAATTCGCAACAATAAAGTACACTGAATGTGTTTGATGACCAAAGCAGTAAGTTTAAATTTCATACACTGCTTGTTCTGATGCTTCTTGGCCAACCACACTGCTTTGTAGTGATGCTCTGGGGCAAACCACTTGACTACTTAGTATCTCTGTTGTTAGATGAGGCCATCCCAGAGGTGTTACTGTCAAATTCTGAGGAATATTAATGTATGCATGGATAGAGCAAGGCAAGATAGAATGCTCCCATCTGGATATTCTCGAGTTGCCTGATAAGGCTCTTGTGAGGATAGAATCTGGAGATAGAGATCAAAAGTCTATGTTGTCTTGATTTGTTTCAGTAATGATGTACCCATTGATGATTAATTTGTGTGTGTTTGTGTGTGTGTGTGTGTGTGTGTGTGTTAAATTGTGTTTAAATGTATGCTTGTGTTTAGTTTCAGGTCTAACTTAGTTTTATTTACTATTATTCAGCCTTTTTTTGTATCTGGTTGATGTGACCCCATTTGGATCTTGCCAAAGATAGCGGACTGGTTTGTTTTTTCTTTCTCCAATTAATTTTACAAATGAGGAAAGTGAGGCAAACAGGCTTAGGTGACTTTCCCAGGATCTTACAGCTAATAAGTGTCTGAGTGATTTAAACTCAGAGAAATGAGTCTTCCTTACTCTAGGCCTGGATCACTATCACTGTGCTACCTATCTGCCCTTGTCTTATTACTTTTGGTGGAAAACAATTGTGAGAATTATTCATTGCAGAAACTGATGGCAATAGTAACTGATAATGGTTTAAAGAAAATATGAATGCTTAAGAGAGCAAGCCTTGTCTCTATGGTCTCCTCTGACTCTTGTGTTTTCTTCTGGATGGCCCTCTCAAGCAGCCATTGGAGAGATGGGGCCTGGAAGGGTTAGCTATTTCCATATGGGATAAGGAAAAAAAATCATGCCAACATTGTGAGCATGTTACAGACAAATGGAAAACTGAATGTGTTTGCAAGACTCACCTGTTGGATTTGCATTCTTTTTGTTTGGTGAAAGGGTATAATTTACTTGTGTGGCTAACCTTCTCTTCTTATTTCTATTATTAGGACTGCCATCCTTCCTATCCCCCAGATTTATAATGCTGGCATTTCCTCCAACTTCTCGTTCTCTTTCATCCCATATATCCCATCAGTTGACAGCCTCTACAACATCCCACTTTTCTGACCCCGTCTCTCTATTTCCACAGCTGTCATATTAATTTAGGCCCTTATCACTTCTCACCTTGACTATGGCAATAGCTTCCTAATTGGCCTCCTTGCCTCATTTCTCTCATCGCTACAGTCCATTCTCCAAAAAAAGCTGCCAAAGTGATTTTCTTCAACAAAGATCTGACCATGTAATGCCTACACCTAGCAACTCTCTACTAACTCTAAGATAAAATATGAACTTATTTGTTTAGCTTTTAAGGCCCTTTACAACCTGACCCCAACAAGCCTATTATTGTGTCCTCATTGGACATTAGCCCTTCTGCCCATTGGGCAATCCAACCAAAAAGAACCTCTTCCTGCTGCTCACACATAACATTTCATCAGCTTGAATTATGTCTTTGCATTGTCTGCCATACCCATAATGCCCCTCCTCATTTTTGCATCATGGAACCCCTCTCTTCTTTCAAGATATAAATCAAGCAC
>CM053590.1:35220890-35252924 GCA_028646515.1 Pseudochirops corinnae
GATGGATAGACAGATAGATACGTATGTTTATAAACATATGTGAGTATATTCTCTTCATTTTATATATGAGGAACTGAGGTTCAGAGAAGATGAGAACTTCCTGAAGTCATATAGAATTTTAACAATAGAATTTTAACCCAAATTATGTAACATTAGAACTACTGCTTTCTACTTATGTATTTGTGTGTATATATAAATATAATGTAAATGTGTGTGTGTGTATATATACACAAATATAAAGATATATACATATATACACATATGCTTTTATATATGCATACATGTACTGTAAATATAGAGACACATGCATAGAGATTACCGGGATCATTAGAAATGATGAAAAGCTGTGGCCCTGAAATCTGCAAAGTCATCAGAAGTAAATGACTGTAACTTTGCTCATTAGGTTATAGCAAAATTTGAAATTCTGCTTTTCTGTTTCATTTGTATATTCATTGATGTGTATATGTGTATGTTTGTGTACACATATATGATATTTCAAGTCTAATATATGTAAAAATACAAATGCGCATAAGTGAGTATGTATGCACAATGCATATATGACATGTACATAGATTATACATAGTCACATATGTACATGCACATCCATATGAGTACACATGTGTTTGTATACATATGCATATATATGCAGTACATATATACTTGTGTGTGTGTGTGTGTGTGTGTGTGTGTGTGTATCTCTTGAGATTAAATCTTCATGGGAAGAGAAAAGAAGGAAATAAATATTTCTGCAATTTCTCCCATGTGCCAAGCATTGTTTTAAGCAATTTACAAATATGTCATTTCATGGAGAACTTGTAGAATGGAACATCCCTCTACCTGTTTTAGATTAGCAACTTGACTAAATTATATTCTTTGAGAGCTGTCTAGAGTACTGAAAGGTTTGGTTACTTGCCTATGGATTATAGAATAATTCATTAAGAGCTGAAAAATACTATAGAAGGTACCTAGTCCAACCCCCTTTATTTTGCAAATAAGAAAACTGAGGCATGGAGAGGTTGAGTGCTCAAGGTCACACGGGTAGAAAATGACTGAGGTAGGACCTTCCTGACTTCCAAGTCTTCCTGATGCCATTTAGTATGGCTATCAGTGAGCTATGCCGTGACAGCTTTCTCCAAATAGGTATATAGAGTCTATTTTCCTGTGAAATAGCACTGTGAAGGCAGGCAAGTTCAATTCCAGCACCTGCTAACCTGTTCTAAAAACTTTAAGTTCACCAATAACTAAGTTCATGCCTTGACAGGCAGAGGCTGGAAGTATTTCAGAAGTGACATATGTAGGGTTCTTTTTTTGTAACCCCCAGGGGAAGCAGGGTACAATGGCCTCATCCACCCTCTGAGTCTTAGAGTGACAGTGGATGTGTTCCAGAGGTGGCACCTTCAAGCTCTGTGAGTGAACAGCTGAGATCTTTTGGTGTGTTTTCCTTACTTCTGACAGCTATCAAAATGCTGATGGAAATGAAAGAGAAAGGCAGAATTTGCAAAGTTAGCAGTGACCTAATGAGCAAACTTAGAGAAGTCATTCCATTAGCTTCTGGTGACTTTGCAGATTTCACGGCCATAGCTTTTTATCATTTCTGATGACCCTGGCAATATCTTATTCAGACTCATCATGTATTTTATCTATTTTGTCTTAAAGGTCCTTTGATCTATTGTTAACATATGTTCCATATGCACCATTTGGTTCAGCCTGGAACACCATGAATTTTCCCTTGGCTTTTATTCTTCTTCCTTACATGGCATTTGTATCTGGCCTTTTCAGGCCACTTTCCTAAATATCTACTTACTTTCCTGACAAGAACAGTACTTCCTGTTTATCAGTGGGCTCACTGTTATGAACTTCACTTCTATCGATCTATCTGTCTATCTGTCTCTCTATCTATCTGTCTGTCTGTCTGTTTGTCTGTCTGTCTTTCTGTCTGTCTGTCTGTCTATCTGTATGTCTGTCTGTCTGTCTATCTGTCTGTCTCTCTATCTATCTATCTGTCTATCTATCTATGTATCTATCTATCTATCTATCTATCTGTCTGTCTGTCTGCCTGTTTACCTACCATTTAACAGCATCATATGGAAGCCAAGAAATCTAACGCAAACTTAGACCCTATTAAAACAGGCAGAGTGTCCAGGAATAAAATAATATAATATAGTCCAATAGTGTTCTATACTAGTCAAATAACATTGGGGGATTGTTATTTCAGTTTTGAATGCTATTTTAGGAAGTGTATATCTTGATGTGGGAGATCGACATCTATTAGAATCCAAGAAGTCTGCCTGTGATACATACTTGCTAGATCCTGAGTTAATAACTTATTCATTATTATTAAATAGTAAGTTATATAATTATAGTTATTAAATAACTTAAGTTCTGAGTGCACTAGACAAATATCTGAGATTATAAATTACGTGCAGGAAAGGTGTCAACCTACATTGGTAGAAGACATTGCTCACTGTGATCTCTTTTCCCTAATGAAATTATGGGTCCAGTCTCATATCCTTAGCGCACTGATAAATTTGTAAGATATTCAGGGGAGGAGATCAATCAATCAATCAGTGAACATTTACTAAGTGCCTAGTATGTGAGAGACCCTGTGCTATGTGCTGGGGACACAAAAAGTGACAAAAGAGTCCCTTTCTTCAAGGAGCTTACAATCTAATGAAGGTAAAGGGGTTCAAATGTATGTCAAATGAGGATCTTTTGAAGGAAATTGGGGTATTTAATCTAGATAATAGAAGACTTGGGTTAAGGGGAATGGGAATATCAGGAATAGTGGCTTTCTGTAAGTATTTAAAGGAAGGAGACCCAGAGGGCAGAACTAGAAACCATGGAGAGAAGACGCAAGGGAGCAAGTGTAGGTTTCATTTCAGCTGACAATTAGAACAAAGAATACTCTGTGCTGCCTTATGAGGTAGTGAGTTCTAGGTATATCTCAGAGATACAGCAAAGCAAGTTCAAATCTGAATAGTGAATAGCGTATCAGGTTTGGAAGTTAAAGGACTTGTGTTCAAGTCCTGACTCAGATGTTAAAATTTGTGCGCTCATGGACATAGCACGTCATCTTTCTCCCTCTATTTTTTTCAGTTGTAAAAAGAGGAAGTCAGAGTAGGAGTCTAAGGTCCCTTCTACCTAATAGCCTTCTGGTTTAACAATGAGTTCTGGAGCAGGGAGAGAACATATGTACAACATACTTTTAAATCTAATCTGCATCAGTAACATTTTCTTCATTGCTTTTAAAAATCTAAACAATCAACAAAACAATAAATCAGACTTTTGTAGCATTTGCTGATTTCCCAGGTATAAATATACTGAAAATTTAACAACAATAATTTAACTATCAGCTCTCACTGCTTGCTACTTGCTTTAAATCTGTAATCTTAATTGGAAATCATCACACATAGTTAAATGACCACCTATTAGTTATATTGTAGAAGGAATTTCCATTCCTGGATCAGTTGAATTAGATGGTCTCTTAGGTCCATCCTAGTACCTGCAACAGTTAGCCTGTACCATTACCAACTTTCCACAGGACAGCGATATGGGATTGGGTGCTATATTAGTGTCTTCTGCAGCTAAGTGGTGCAGTGGGTAGAGTGCTAGGCCTGGAGTCAGGAAGACCTAAGTTCAGATCTGATCTCAGATACATACTAGACAGGTAGGCAAGTCACTTAACCAATTTTTCCAGTTTCTCCATCTACAGAATGAGTTGGAGAAGAAAATGGCAAAACACTCCAGTGTCTTTCCCAAGAAAACCCCAAATGGGTTCACAAAATGTCAGACGCAACTGAACAACAAGCTGATATTGACAAATGAATGCTATTCCCTATAGATGGTAGCTGTCTAGTTGGTTGTTGCCTGTATGCAGTCCTTTTCTGTTCATTTGTCCATTCTCTGTTGCTATAGTACTTTACCATTGGCCTTTACAAGTTCTATCACTTTTCTGCTTGTCCAGCACTGTCTTGCTTATAATGAAAATAAAAGCCAGTTGTCACTGAGTTGTAAACTGGCATCTTGGTTTCTGAGTTTTCTTATTTGTACTTCCTACTTTATGAGTTTTGTTCCAATTTCCACACCTTGTAATTTCTCCTTTCACCAGAACAGAAGTTCTTTTTAAAGTTTTCTCTGTTTCTCTTGGATAATATAGTTGAGTCCTATTTTTTTCCCTTTTAAACATCTTAATATTTGTCCCCGTTACTGGGAGCTATACATTAATATATACTGGTAATAAAAATGAGAACTCACATAGATATGTATGCTTATATATGTACACAAACACATTAGTACTTACAATTTGTTTTGCCTCAAAAATCTGTCTTTTGGCATGTGAGTTCATTTATCATTTCAGGAGCTTAAGCAATATATTTTAAGTGTTAAAGGCATGAGGAATGAAGGTATTTTCATAGGGTCATAGACTTTGCATTGGAATTTATTTTAGAGGTCCAAACCCCTCATGGTCTGGGGGACAGGGAGGGTAGACTGCCTTGCCCAAGATCACAAAGATAAGGTAAAAAAGCCAGGATTTGAACCTTAAGTTTCAGACTCCAAAAATCTCTATCCTTTTCACTTCTTTGTGTTTATCCTGCTTTTTGCTGGAGCCTTAGAAAAGATTCTTTTCTGCTCTATTGAGGTTAGTGATCACATGACACATTCATTTAATTTTCTGAAGCCAAAAGAAAAACTACTTAGATGTGAGATTACTTGTAATAAAATGTCAACTAGGTTGCTTTGCAAAGAACTGGTCAGTCATCTTATAGTAAGCATCTACTATGTGTCAGACATTATGCTTGGCCCTGGGGGTCTAAATACACAGAATGAAACCAACTCTCCTAATAATGAGTTTGTAGTCTAACAGGGAAAAAAATATTGCATATATAATTATATCCAGAACAAATAAAAAGAGAATAAATATGAATATATACAAAGTAGTGAAATATGAGGTAGTCTGGGATACAAACAAAGCTATTTGGTTAATACAGTTTAATTCTATCCCAAAAGACTCATTAGTGATATTTCTGTTTAAATGACATTATTCAAACTAATTTTTTTTCTCCATTCAATGACCCATTTCTCCTAAAAAAAAATTTCTTTCTACCCGACCTGGAACCTCTCTGTTAAGTCCCCTACCTCCTACTATTTGCAAATTCAATTGCCAGATGTAAAACATTAAAAAAAAAAAAAAGATAAGGCCACATTAACATACTGCAGAAAGGAAGGAGAAAGTGCCCTCAAAAATAGGAAAAGGGTACATGATAGATTACTATTTGAAACTCAGATAGAAAGGATGATGAGACAATGAGGAAAGGGGTAGGTAGAAATTAGAATAATGGCCTTTGGCTAAGGGGAGAAAGAGAACCTCTGAGACCAAAAGAGAAAAAAAAAAAAACACGCAACCTTTATGTAATGTGTTGATCTCTAGTTAAAGGGTAAAAAATTGTAATTGGTATAATTATAGATAAATTTTGTGCCTTTTAAGGAGACTATAACTAGGTATATATAATATTGAGTATATATAAGTGTTTTGTGTTTTTCAAGCCATTTCCTATTGTGATGGTTAAAAGGTTTAAGAGAAAGAATTTAATAATTTTATTAACAATGCCAGCATGTTTATTACTAAAAGGATGGTCATTTGGCCATCTCTCTCTTAGACCAAAGACCATCATGGCAGCACACTCACAGCTTATATGTTCATTGGAAGAGGAGTGTTCCCAAGGGTGGCCATCAACTCTGATCTATTAAGAATTAATCAGAGGTGAACTTTACAAAGAGAAATGAGCTTACTCCAATGAAGAGCTGAGAGTGACATCATGTCACTCTTGGCCTGAGACAATCCATGTACTTAGTCTATCCTCAGCCTTGGGGAATTTAGATAAAAGGATCTATCTCTACCCAAGCCTCAATGAATGGATTCCTAGCTAGATTGCGTGGGGTTCTATAGAAGAGAAGGTTAACTCAGCCTTTAGAGACTTGGGTCTAGAAATGAAGATAATAAAAAAAAGGGGGGGGGGAGAGATCTGAATCTCCCCAGATCATTTGTTATTAATAACCATTTCTCTCAATATTCATTAATGTTCTGCTTTAATTCTCATAAAGTCTCTAGGAAGCAACAAATCTTGTCTCTATCGATCAGATGAGGAAACTGGGCCCAGAAAAATTGAGACTTGGCTACAATCAAATATTCAACAAAATTGCATTAATTGTCTACCACAAATCAAACCTTATATTCCATTTCATACATCTATTTATCAATACCACCTGGGACTAGTTAAGTAGGTCTCCCAATTTCTAATTCATTATTATGACATGACAATAGCTATTTGTACCATAAAAGTAGTTGCCTTGGTAAGTTGAAAATATTCATTCTATTAAAAAACAACAGCAACAACAAATCTCTACTTAGCAACCTACAGATATACTTTTGGTAGAAATGTACACTCCTCTAATGAACTTGGAAGAGAACAAGGAATTATACTAGAAAAGTCACTGAGCTGTTTAAAGGGAGTGTTAGGAAATAGCAAAGAATTTGAAACAAAGCAAACGTCAATTGATTACAGAAAGTCTGAAAAAATTATGATATGTAAATGTAATGGAATATTATTATTGTGTAATAAGAAACTATGAGAATGAGGAATTTATAGAACACTAAAAGATTTGTATGAATTGATGCAGAATAAAATAAAAAGAATCAGAAAGAAGATAATCACAATTACTATAACAATTCAAAAGAAAAGACACTAAGGGATAAGTAGACCTTGAGTAATTATAAAAACCAGTATTGGTTCTAGAGAATAAATTCTGAAATAAAACTCTGTCCACTCAGTAGAGAGATAAGGGAGTGAGAAATACATTCTTGGACAGCAACTAACTGTGCTCATTTTTTTTTTTTATGATTTTTCTTTATAAGAAGAAAATTAAATTCTCCTTGTTCTCAAGGTAGGTGAGGAAGGGGATTATTATCCAGAAATGACCAGTGAGGTGGGCCAGTGGATAGAAAATTGAATCTAGAGTCAGGAAGACCTGAGCTCAGATTTAGTCTTAGAAACTTACTAGCTGTATAACACTAGGTAAATTCTGCCTGCCTCAATTTCCTCATCTGTTAGGTGAAAATGATAACAACATCTACCCCATAGGGTTGTTTTAAAGATAAAATGAGACAGTATTTGTAAGGCGCTTTACCAACCTTAAAAAGCACTGTTTAAATGCTTCTTGTTATTATTAGACATCCATAAAACTTTTTAAAGGAAAAATATTCTAAATCACAATTTTCATTAACATTTAGTATTTAAAGGGGAGCGATCTGTTTATTTAAGTGATGGTTTCCATCTGTTGAAAGGTTTGGTGCTTTACACATATGCTGTTATTTGAGGCTCACAACAGCCCTATTATGTAGGCAGTACAGCTATTATGTGTGCATTACAGAAGACAAAATTGAGAAAAAGGTGAAGTGTTAGTCATCACACAGTAAATAAATGCTGGAGGTAGGGTTCAAACCCTACTCTTTATCTACTCCATGTTCGGCGTTCTTCCCATACTTCTGCCATCCTTCTTTCCATATTGTTACTGAAGTAAGTATTACCTTCAGTTCATCAGTCAGAAATATTTAGTTCAGCTCCTATGTATAAATAACATAAAGCAACATAACATGGTGTCTTCCCTTACAAATTTTATTATCTTATGTTGGGTGAGCTCAACAGCTTCTCTGTAACTTTTTCTCAGAGTGTCTGGGACTTAGCTGCTGACTTTCCTGCTGTCATGAAGACAGTAAAAGTCTCAAGAATGGACTTGAACCCGGGCCTCTGACCCTCTAACAACTCTTCCATTCTTCCTCTTATCAAATTAATATATAAGTCTAGGTAGAGCTAGATATCTCTCTCTAATATGTATGTGAATGTATGTGAAATTTAACTGTTTAATGTTCCAGTCAATATTTTAAGATTTTAAGTTACTGAAAAGCAACTCAATTTTCATTCACCCAACAGGAAATAATAAATTTCTTGAGGAAAAGGATAATGACTTATGTGTGTGTGTGTGTGTATGTGTGTGTCTATATATATATAGTTTCTGTGTTCATAGATATTGGACACTGGATTATTTGTTAATTAATTAATTATATGTGTATTACCATATATAATTAACTACATTGAAGGTATCTATTATACATTATATGTATGTGTGTATATTTACATACTATATATGGATAATATTACCTATTATATATTTACTTTAAATCAAAAGAAAAACAGAAAGACAAAAATGAGAAGCAGCCACGCAGCAAGAATGGCACTACTACACACACACTTAAAGGCAGGTTTATTGCCTGTAGTTTATCATTAGTACCATAGGAACTAGAGAAAATACTAGGTGATGGGAAGCCATGTACTGACTAAGCTACACATAGTTAAGGAGTTCTGAATCTACTAAAATTTTGAATGGGTCCTAATTTGATAGATGTGCTAGTTGACCCAAACGGTTTTTATTTGCTACAATTACTGTTGATAAATATACTTAAATGACTTTACTACTGCTGATTACTCTGTCACAGGGTAATTTTGTTACTGACACATATTTAAATTATTGATGTGAAAACACTTAGGGAACTATATGGAAGATCTGAGTACCTTGCAATATCCCATCCTTCCTCTCTCTTTTCCTAGTTCTATTTTTTATTCACTAATATATAAAAATATATACACAGGTCGTCCTAAAGTCTGGTGTACTGACAAAACTCCTTTTACTTTCTAAGTAAAGGAGGAATGAAATAGGCATCATGGCTTGGAAACTTAGAGGAACAGTGGTTTCTGATAATTCAGTCTCATAAATCAAATGTCATTTGTATATAAGCAAAGCGTTTGTAATGATGAGAAGCTGGGTCCTGTAGTGATTAGGGAGCCAGGTTTGGCCCAGAAGCTAGGAACATCTGGGTTCATGGCCTAACTCAGACATATTTTGACTGTGTGGGGCATGGGGACCCCAAAAATCCCCTACCCAAGAAAAATAAAAAGTCAGAGGCATCTCGAGGAAGGAACAGGAAGTTTTATTCTCTTTCCCCGAAGGAAGAGGGCAGTCCTCTCCATGGTGGGGATCGAGGAGAGGAGACGTGCTACAAAAGATAGAAGAAAAATTTATACCCTAACACAGTCAAGCCCCTTCCCCTGGCTGTCCCTTCTCCCATTGGCTGGGAGGTGGGCTGTCAGTCTTGATGTGAAATCTAACCCAGTGGTGGATAACAAAGAAGCCCACCACTATCTCCTGTTGTCAGGGAGGTGGGACAGGGAGCCAAGGTATCATCCAAGTCCTTATTTGGTAAACACCAGAGCAAGGGAGGGGAAAAGGTCACAAGCAAGGGTGGAGGTCAAAAACTCCTGAAAAAGGGCCTAATGCTTTTAAGGGTGTGACATACAAGGGTGGAGGTTTAAAACTCCTGAAGGGGGCCTAATGCTGATGACAACAAGGAAAGGGGGGGAGGGTCCTAGGTTGTGTAAATCCAGGATTCAGGTCAGTCCAGTCTTTTAAAAATCTATCCCTTCTCATTCTAAAGGTAGGAAAGTCTATTTATGCTTTGGCAAGAAGAGACAGAACACTTTGTATTGAAGGGGCCAACTGGGGGTGGCTAAAAACATTGGGACAATTCGAGTGGATATGAAAATGGGTTTGTAAAGCCAAGTGCAAGCAGCTTTCCAGAGGACTGCTGCTGTGGATAGTTCTAAGGTTCTGATCACATATTATAATGAACTCTCTGTTTCATCAGCAGTAAATTAAAGCAAAACATTTACAGAAACAAAAGTACGGCATTCAAAATGTTATAACTTAACAACTTATCACTAAAGTGGACACAGTAAGTCCTTAACTCAGTCATCCTTAAGGAGCAAGCTTCAATAATCCTTAAGAGGCACAAGGTATAGAGTACAAAGTTCTCCCACCACTAGGCCACAGTAAATCATGATCTTTTCAGTCAGCATTAAGTATCCAAGGAGAGATCTTTTCATCTTGACTCAGGTTGGCTCTCAGATTCCATAGTTGAAAGACAAGCTAGGTGACATAGTCAGAATTATTTAGAGCATGATTTTTGTGTCATAAAGGTTCATCTCTGGAGCTGGCATTGGGAAAGGGACATCTAACAACTACTAAAGTCCATTAATAACCAATTTTTAACATGAAATAAATTGATACACAACCTATTGATATATGTGTATATTAATCTGCTACTGTACTCATTGAGCAAAGTCAATATGAGGTCCAGCATGATTTCTGTTACAATTTCAAATGAGCAAAGTTTCAGAGGGGCTCTGAGAGAAAGAACAATAGTACTGAAAGGAAATAATTGGTCATCAATATTAACAGATCAAGACTCTTTTCTTAAGCACCTCCTATATGTCCAGCACTATGATAGGTACTGGAGATACAAAGACATAAGTAAAAACCTTTGACCTCAAGAAGCTTATGTTCCATATGGGGAAACAAAATAAACAGATAATTAAATATGAAATATTTACAAAATAAATACAAAGTAATTTGTGGGTAGTTGTACATCAATAGCTATGGCAGTTAAGTGATATGATGGATAGATCACCAGACCTAAAGTCAGGAAAATCTGAGTTCAAATCCAGCTTCAGACACTGCCCTGTTGTGTGATTCTGTGCAAGTTTGCCTTGGTTTACTCATCTGTAAAATGAGCTGGAGAAGAAAATGGCAAACCACTCTAATGCCTATGCCAAGAAAACTCCAAATGGGTTCACAAAGAGTTGGACATAACTGAAATGACCAAAAACAACTACAAACACTAGTAGCTGAGGGAAGGGACATGTTTTCTTTAAGCATCACTTTTCTCGTTTGTAAAATGAAGAGATTGGACAAAGAAATTGGCCTGAACCTGAATCCTTCTCTCTGTGATTCTGAGAACCCCAAGTATGCTTCTAGCTCTAAACCCTATAATCCTGTAAAATATTTACATGTAAAGAGAAAAGAAAGCAGAGATAACCTGAGTATGATAATGAGGACTTAAAAAGAAAAAAAGGACAGTCTGGCATTGTGGCTAGAAGCCTGGCCTTTATCAGGAAGAAATTGATTCAAGTCCTTTGTTTGTTGCATGCTAGCTATTTAACCCAAGGGTAATCACTTAACTCCTCAGTTCCCCAAAGCAGCCCTCTATGTCTATGAGTCAAAGAAAAGTGACCATCTGCAGTAATGGAAAGGGAATTCCCTCAAAGATGAAAGTCTAGGTCAGGACCAGAAGACTTAGAGGAGGGTTGGAAAAAGAAAGAAACATAAAGAACAATGGAAGAACATAAATAGTATCTTTGACTAAATAACTCACGTTGCGTATTCTCCTGCTTTTGTACCTGCTTAGGTAAAATGGACATGACTTCTCTGCCTCAAGATTAGGTAGTAGGGGGACCAGTAAGGGAGTTTTGAGATTTTCTAATTCAACTCTTTCATTTTCTCTCATTGGAAGTCTGAGGCTTAGATAATTATAGAAGCAGGATTCAAAATCATGTCTTAGGAGTTCAAATCCAACATTCTCCATGCCATGGTGCAAGATAAATAAAACGAAATGAGGTAAACAGAGAAATCATTTTTTAACTTAGAAAAGATGTGCTAAAGGATTGTGGGTAGGCGGTAGGAAATGGAACTAAATTGAGTGCTAAAGAGAGATGCTAAAGTCACATGGACATGTAAGCAGAAATGGAGTCAGAATTGTGAAAGGATAGATTAAACTAATATATGGTGAGAAGTTAAAGGGCAGGAGTTGTCAGGGGAAAGGAAGAGATATGAAAATATCACCAAATAGCTAGGAATGAAAATGGCAAACTGGACCAATCCCCACCTCTCAAAAAAACCCCAACTAACCAAGCAAACAAATGAACAACAACAAACACAAGATAAAACAGGGTACTAAGAATGCACAAGATTCGGCTAAAATTCTAGTTATAATTTAAGTAGCATCCTAGATTTGGAGCTTGAAGGAGTCCCTAGAGGTCACTTAGTCAGTGGTGTCAAATTCAAATAGAAACAGATCCCTGCAGACCACATATTGATTTAGAAAGCCTCAAATTAACACAGTCTATTTCATATTGTATTTTTATTTATTTTGCTAAATATTTTCCAATCTGGTTCTAGTTACAAACTAGGCTAAGAGTTTGATATCTCTGACTATAATTTACCCTGATTATTGTTTTACAGATCAGGAAACTGAGGAGTCAATTTACTTTTCCAAGGTCACACAAGTAGTAAATGGTAGAGCCAGGATTGGAATTCAGGTTTTCTGACTCTAATCCATCGCTCCTGCAGCTATTCTAGATAGATTGATAATTCTGTTATTTTCTAAACGTGTCCAACACCTGGAATAGTGTCCTATGAAAGAAGGAGCAGAGAAAACACACACAGACACACACACAGAGCAACCAATCTTTTTTGTTTGTTTCTAAACAATAATTTATTATAAAGTCAACCAACAAGGATAATTGAGATTTAGTGAATATGGGTAGTATTCTATTTGGAAAAGTAGTGTGACTTAAAGCTACAATTATAGTCATGGTTTATACATCATCTTCTTTAAGATGTCATCACTGTGGGCAAACGGTTTTTTTAGCACATAAATTGGACATGCTAACGAAGAATTTTTTGGCTCCTCATTCTTCCAAATGTGTTTTAACTAAATGGTTTCTTGGAGTCCTGAAGAGGTAATTCATGGCATTTCTAATTTGAAAACATGGTAACAAGTATAGTGAATATAGTGCTGACTTCAGAAACCTTGGGTTCAAATCTTAGCTCTAACTTGCACTGACTGTGTGAGCCTGGGCTCACTGAATCTCTCTGTGGTCTAAGAAGTTCTAGAAGGCTATTAGCTACAGAAGAAGTATCAATTTGCATTGATAAAGGGATTTTTCCTGCAGGAAATTTCCTATATCATTGAAATCATGGGCCGCTTCCTATCTTTATCCCATTCCTAACCTTTTTCTAATGATATGGACCATTTATGTGATAATTAGACAAATTTAACCACTTGCTGACTGAAGGAATCCCATAATAGTAGAAACAGGCCTGCATTTGGAAGTAATAGAAGAGAATGTCAATTCCAGCTCTGCTATTTTAGCCAAGCCTCTTTATATACTTAGAATTTATGAAAGGGGGAAGATTAAATTATATTATGTCTAAGGTTCCCTTGAAATCCCAAATCCTATATCCAATACTCACCTCCAAGTGGCTCTTGGAAAGTTTTCTAAAACCAACCTGCTCTATCTTCAAGAGTTCCGGCATTGCCAGACTCTTAGGGGGCTCTTTAGACTCAGGGACATTGAGAATTGGTCTCTAATTATTAATGTAATTTTGGAAGGCATAATATTTTATGTAAAGTATAACCCCTAGTCTACTACTTATGTGTAGAATTAAATAAAGTTCTTCTGCTCAAGAGATACGATGAGGCTTTGTAAGCTCCTTGGTTCAACGCTGCTCCAGATGAGGAAGCTAAAACAAAGAGAAATGATCTGGCATGCTCAAGGTCACACATATATAGTATAAATAGCAGAACATACATTTGCAAAGGCCTTTCCTGGGTTTATCAACCTGCAAAAGGGATTCTTGTTTCAAATGCAGTTCTGATAGGATTGACATGTCTTGATCATGTGATGTTGATGTTGACTTAAGTTCAATTTAACGCAACAAATACTTTTTAAGCAAAGGCACTGGGTGCAAAGGTACTGTGTTAACCTCTGGGAGACACAAACTAAAAAAACAAAAATCTCAGTCCCTATCTTTAAGGAGTTTATGTTTTAATAAAATATATAATTTGTAAATCAGGGTATGAATATAAAAAAAAATAGTGAAGAGACCACTAATGATTAAGCACCCAGTAGGCACTTAATAAAGGCTTGTGGACAGCTTGAAAAGGAGAGGTTTCCAATACAAAGGGCACCCAACTTGTGCTTTAAAGGAAAAAAGGCAGTAAATTGGCACAAGGGATAGAATGTTGGATCTGGAGTTAAGGAAGCCATAAGCTTGAATTCTACCTCTGTGTGAACTTGGACAAGTCATTTAACTCAGTCTCACTTATCCTGGAAGATGGGGATACTAAAAATATTTACCTCTTAATGGTATTATGAGGATCATATGATAATATAGGTAAAACATTTTTCAAGTCCTAAAGAGTTATATAAATATTGTCTTCTATTATTTTATGGTGAGGAAGAGACACATTCCAATCCTAGAGAAGCAACAAAAAGACTGTTATCTAGAGTGGGTGGATTAAGATTATACCTGTTATCTCACTGATCTAGGGGATTCCCAGATAAAGAAATTCCATATACCAAGGAAAGGCAACACCTTCTGTGCAATTTTTTGTCTTGGAGAGTTGCCTGGAGGCATTGAGAGCTGAATTGACTTGCTCAGTGTCACATGACTGGGAATTCTCAGAGATGGGACTTGAGCTCAGCTTTTCCTGGCTCCCAGACCAGTTTCCTATCTAGTGCACAACAGCTGTGTCTCTGTACAACTGATCAGGGGAAGTAAAGTAGAGTAAATCTGGAAAAGTTGGCTTGAGCCATATTGAAGGATTCTTAGTGCCAAATATTTTGCCATAAGGGAAATAGGGAGTCAGGAAGGTTTTCAGAAGTGGATAGCATTATCAGAAACATGTTTTAGGAAGATTGTTTAAGCAGCTATATGGAGGATGGATTGGAGATGGGAGAGACTGGAAGCAGAAGGACTATCACAAGAATCTTTAAAAGCAAGGGAAGAAGGCTATGTGATTTGAAGAGAAAGGGAGAATAAGGGTGTGGGGGTAGAATTCACAAGATCTGGAGACTGTATCCCATGGGATGAGGAAGAAGGAAGAGTTGAGGTTAGACTTAAAATCACAAGATCTTGATATGCTGTCTAGAGTGGTTCTTATCTACATATAGGAGTCTTATTTCTCCTATTGGATTGTAAGTTCCTTGAGCACAAGACCATGACTTTTATCAGCCATAATCACTGACATCCTAGCACATAGCCTTGGACATAGTACTTACCTACAGTCATCCTGAACCATATCTGGCCACAGGACCCAGATGGCACTGGAGGAGAAAGGGAGACTGATTACTGCATAACCCTCTCTCACTTAAATCCAGTTCACTTTCATGTCATGACAACACCTCCCCTAATGTCATGGTCCACTTTGAGAATAAAGGACAAAGAGCAGCAGCTCTAAGATTTTTTAAATGAACTTAATGGATACTGAAGAGACACACTAATTATATGGTTTAAAATACTGATCTAATAGCACACTTCCCTAATGGATACAAACAAGACTATTAACTATCCAAAGATTCATGGCACAGTGAAAAGATGGATGGATTTTTGTCACTTAAGGAGTTGGGTCTACATACTGTCTGTACACCTTCATATTTATTTCATCATTTTAATTGTTGTTCAGTCTTTTCAGCCACGTCTGCTTTTTTGTGATCCCGTTGGACATTTTCTTGGCAAAAATACTGGAGTGGCTTGCCATTTTCTTCTGCAGGTCATTTAACAGATGAGGAAACTGAGGAGAACAGGGTTAAGTGACTTGCATGGTGTTACACAGCTAGTTGCTGAGGACTGATTTGAACTTTGGTGTTCCTAACTTCAGGCCCTGTAGTCTATCCACTGCAACACCTAGATCCTCCTTGTTTCATCATAGAAATAATATTTATTGGTCTTATTGGTCTCAATAAAGTAAAGGAATTAGACCATATGGCCTGTAAGGTCCCTTGTACTTCTCAAACTATGATTATATAATACCCACTAATATTGGGGATAATTGTAGGATTAAAATTCCATCCACCTCAAGGCTATATTTCTCAAGGGAATTATTGTTCTAAACATGCCTTCCCTCCAACATGTGAGCAAAACAATGGTGTGTTTTGTGTTATGTACTATCCCTTTGCTTGTAGACATAGTCTCAGCAAATATATAGTTTGTGTTTAATTATAAGGCCATTCCTTGTAATTTTCTGCCATTTCTACCAAATGACAAAATGCAGCAAAAAGTGTTTTTGATCCTTCACTGGCCATTAATTTTCATATCTCATTTTTGCATAGCTGAGAAGTACATCAGCACTGGAGAAGCATATTGAATAATTAGTGAAATGATTATTAATAGTGATGATACGTAAGCTTAAGAAATAAGAAATAGACTAATCACTTATTTTACTGACCATTAAAATTCAGCTTTAAAAATGCTTGTTAAAAATTGGATTTCAGTAGAAAAAGAAATATTTGTATTATCTCCTCTGCCACACATAATGGCAAATTAGATCATCCTGTATTGTCCTCTAATTTTTTAAAGTGTACAAGTCTCATGTCCCCATCAAGACTACAAATGCCTGAGTGGCAGATTAGCTTACATTATATCTCTTGAAAAACAGCATGATGTAGAGTAGTGGTTGTCAAAATGTGATCTCTGGACTCTTGTGGGTACTCAAGATGCTTTCAGGAATTCACAAGTTCAAAAGTACTTTCATAATAGTACTAAGACATTTTAATTACTAACATGGTTGTGTGTGTGTGTGTGTGTGTGTGTGTGTGTGTGTGTGTGTGTGTGTGTGTGTAGAATCTCCCATATAGACAATAGCTCTTGTTGGGGGGAAGGTGTTTGCCCACTAATTTAAAAAAAAATTAATTCATTTTCCCCAATTATATGTTAAAACACTTTTTTTTAAACATTTTTAAGTTTTGAGTTTCATATTCTATTTGCTCCCCCCTCCTTCCCCTTCCTCCTCCCTGAGATGGTAGAAATCCAATATAGGTTGTACTTGTGCAATCATGTAAAACATTACCATATTATTCATTTTGTATGAGAAGACTCAAAAGAAAAAAAAAGAAACTGAAAAATAGTCTGTATTCACATAACATCAGTTCTTTCTCTGGAGGAGGATAGCCTGTTTCATCATGAATCCTTTGAGATTGTCTTGGATCATTGTATTGCCCACTCCAGTGACCCTACCCCCAGTACAGAACACCAGCCCAAGAATGCTCACTAATTTTTAAAGGTGTAAAGGAGTCTTAAGACCAAAAAATCCGAGAACCATTGATATAGCTCAACAGTAACCTATTTAAATTCCGCTTGTGCTACTTTCTGTTTGACCACAGGCTAGTCACCTAATCTCTTGAGTTCCAATTTTCTCATTTGTAAACTGAGAAGAATAACAAACTATGGTACTTACCTCACAAGGATACTCCAAAGCTTAGATGGGATGATGAAAGGCAAGGACTTTGCAAGCATTGAAAAGATCTCAGTGTCAGTTGTGATTTTATCTACCACAGCACCAACAATGATGAGAACCAGGCAACAATTTTTACTGAATGGCTCAATGACTGAATGGAAAGACAGATATATATGACTAATGTAATGATATGTGATCAACAAATAGTGGTGGGATTGGATTAGTCTATAAACATGAAATATTCATTGAGAGATTTAGGTAACATAATCAGTGAATTCTGTATCCATAGGATTTGTTTACCATTTTTCTGTTATCTTCCTTCCTTCCTTCCTTCCTTCCTATCTAATTAACATAGGCACATGCAAATATATGCATACATATTTGTATATATAATACATATGTATGTGATTATATGAGAAAGATGATATAAGTATAGAGGAGAGAAAGAGACAGAGAGAGATAGAGACAGAATTAAACTTTAAGAACACAGGATGAAAATTTAAGATCCTTGAGGATTTGGTACTATTTCTTTTTTTTTTTTTTTTTTTGGTAATACGAAACCAATAAATGGATGGTAGAATAAGATAACATTAATTAAACAAACTCATCAGCATTTTTGTTAAAGTCTCTTCTAAGTCTCCTGAAATAGCAATTTTTTTTAAAGAAATTGAATACTTGTTTTAAGATATTTGAATAAAAATTAATTTAATGGAAAAAAAATGAATTGTCATTCAGTTGTCTAGAATATCTAAAATTTTGCCTCAATGTATGAGGTGCTGCTAGTGATACTTAAAAACCATAAACATTTTTAATCACTTTTTTAAGAACCAGCCATTGCTAATGACCCTTCCTGGAGAAGACATTAGAAAACATTAAAGTCTGTCAGAAGAAAATGCTGATTGACTTAAGTGTGCTGTTTGATAAAAGAGATACATTTTTGGGAAGAGACTCAGACCTTAAAGGCTTCTGGGTGGGTGGGCAAGAAGAAAATAATGACTCCAAGAATGGACTTAGAAATGTTGACATCTTATCATGACTGGGTTTAAGTAAATAGAAATCACAAAAGTTGCTTTGAGATTCTAGGGGAGAGGAAGAATAAAGGACAAAATCAAAGATTACAGGTGATGGGTATTGTAGGCAGAGCTGTGTTTACTTAGTTTATCTTATCATTTTTCCTCTTAAGAAAAGTATAATTCCATTGAAGGAGAAAATTGGACTTTAAGAAAAAAAGTCACCTTTCAGATCTGCTTGGTGAATCTTCACTTAGGTATTCTATAAGGTTTGTGATTCCCACTTGGGTTCATGTTAAGAATTTCTTTTTCCTGAACAAAAGCATACAACAGAGAGGAAGAATGATGAAAGGGGAGACCAAGAGGTCTATAATCAAGCCTTGTACATGTTATGCAACCAAAGGGAGGAGTTAAAGAACTCATCTGCATAATTGATGCCTTCCAAACATGTCAAAGAAAAATGACAAGAAAAATCCCAGCCCAGAGCTCTCATCCCCCTGGGCTGATTTTGTCTAGAGACATACCCTGTGACTATGGAGTCAATTCAGGCATATATAGTGATGTCTTTCATATATGTCAAATTTAATATTTGGTAAACAATTTGAAGCTGAGTTATTTCCCATATTTTTAGTGAAATGTCAGTAAATTTATATTCATTTTCAGCAATGGATGAACAGATAAGATGCTGAATTATCTGTCTTAGAGCAATGCTGCCTAGATACCCTTTTCAGTAGCATTTCTCAATTCCCATTAGCATCAGTGGGAATTTTGCCCACATTTATTATGTGATGGTTATTACTTAATAATCCTTTAAAATTATTTTTTCTGGGAAAAATTAGAAAATCGTAGACATTTTGTAGGTTAGGTGAAGAGGTTTTCCACATGCCTTTGGTTTTGCCCATTTTCTTTTTTCCCATAGAACTATGACAAGGGGTGAGATGTAGGCTACTAAGAAATCGTGGTCCATTAAAGACGTTTTTATTGACTCATAGATGATTTGATTTGGGGAGGGGAGTGGTGGTCCAGAAATTCCCTTCACTAGTACATATGTTCAACTCTTCAGTCACTTAAAGTCTGAGGCATGAGAGCTTAAGTCACTCTTCTATTGACATGCAGGTAGTAATTGTCAGTGGTAGGACTTGAGGTCTGTCACTTGAGGTTGTTCCTGACTGCAATGATGGGCATCTTTTTCACTGCACTGCCTTAGAATTTAAGATTTACTTTTGACTTGATGACCTTGAACTATAAAACCTTTCACTATATTTTTAAAATAGTCATGATAGTATGAAAATAGAGCAAGTACTTAAGAAATTGAAACTCTCATTGTCAGAGCTATCTTCATCTGGTTGTCAAATTATTTCAGTTTGCCTCAACTGAACCTTCCACATTTCCAAACCTTTTCTCTGTCCTAGCATGTATAATTCCTAAGCTACAATTAATACATTTGATTTCTCTTTTAACCTGCTGTACTTATTCTTTTGTTCAACCCAGCTAATTATCTAATTAACCCTGTATTTTCAAGAAACAGCTTCATAATTATGTTTTATGTGCACCTTGAAACTAAATGGAATTTTAAAAACCTGAACCTTTATCAAGAGGAGAGGAGGAGTAAAGGTTGATAGAAAATGAGTTTAAAGTAATTTGAGTGACATCCAAATTAGAAGTTGGTAGCATACTGATTCTGCGGAATAAAAGAAATGCTGCTAAATTTAAACCAATTTGGAAACAATGTGCCTATAGAGACTACCTATATTCCATATGTCCCATTCAATGGATGGGAGGCTAGAAGATAAAAAGCATAAATTTGGAGGAAAGTAAAATCTGCCAATTACATATTGGGAAACTTCTTAAAATGGAAGAACATCTTAACACTTCCACAAACTGTAATGTACTTTTGGGTAACAGCAGATCATTAATTCAAAAAAAAATTCTCATCTATTTTCATTGGTTATTGATCTGTTCTAAAGAAGTTATAAGTAAAAAAATAACCTATGAAGTGATTAAAATTTTATTTTAATTATCCCAGATGAAAAACCTTCAAAATGTTTTAATGTAAGTTCGTAAAATTATTTTCATGCTTTCTTAATCACTCAGGATTGATTGATCATATAAACACAGAAGTGATGAGGGGAGGGGAATTGGACCTAGGATTTTATTGGAATGCCAGGAAAGGAAACTCTTATTATTAGATTGGGAACTGTATTTTATAGTTTTAGAATCTCTATTGCATAGTTTTAAAAAAGTTTCCTGAGAGAACTGAGAGTTGCCATAGCCAGTATGTGTCAGAGATGGGCCTTAAACCCCATCTTTCTCATTTTGAGGCTGTCTTTCAGCAGACTCACATTCTGAGAGTTAATTATTGTATTGTATTGTGTAGTACTGAAGTGCCATCAGAGTATTAGGTTAGAACTAGAGATTTCAAGCTAGATGGAACCTTTTGAGTCAAGTAGCCTCAATCTGCTCCTTTTATAGAGGAAGTACTAGGAACCAGAGGAGGTAAGTAATTTGCCAAGGTTAGATGGTGATAAATCTGTACAGTGACTTCAAATTCCACATTCTGTCAAGTGGACCACAAGGTCTTTTCATAGATGTTCCAGATTTGCCAGCAATACTTTACTAATGTAAAACAGTGATGTTATGGAGGAGTTATTCTCTTCTTACAATACAGAGCCATCTTCATTCTTCTTCAATCTCATCTTTAAAATGAAATACTTTCTGAGTTCTTTTCCAGTCTATGATTCTATCAAAGGTCTTTTTTTAACCCCAGAATTCTGAAATTTCTTCTCTTTACTATTTCCTCACATTACAATCTTTAAAACAGTGAAAGGGTCTCTGTCTTTGTCTCTCTCTGTCTCTCTCTGTCTCTGTCTCTCTCTGTCTCTCTCTCTCTCTGTTTCTCTCTTTCTCTGTGTCTCTCTCTTTCTCTGTGTCTCTCTTTCTCCTCCCCCCCTCACTCTTTCTCTTCCCTCCCTCTCTCTTTCTTTCTCTTCCCTCTCTCCTTCCCTCTCTCTCTCTTTCTCTTTCTCTCTCTCTCTTCTCCCTCCATCTCTCTCTCTTTCTCTTCCCTCTCTTCCTCTCTCATTCCCCCTCCATTAATCATGAAATGCTGCTCAGAACTTTTTTTTCCTTTTTACTTAAAAATCTGAATTCAGTTCAAATCGGAGAGTTTACTAGAAGTTAAACCACTAGATAACTGTGAAATTACTATGCCAAAGAAAGCTGGTGGTAAGAAACATGGTATTTTCCTAATACAAAAGAATATAGATAATTAGCAAAGTTTAATTAAATGGACTTGAACAATAATTATCACCAATTATACATAATAACTAACTACAATTAATTAGATATAATTAACTATAGGACTTGTAGCAGTAGAGAGAAAGCTGACCTTGAAATTGGGAAGACTTGAACTCACAACCCACCTCTGCCTTATATTTATAGTGTTAAGCAAAATATGATTATAAGTTGCAGAGAATGTACAGACTTGTACTAGGAGATTCATGAGCTTGTGAAATCACAGATCTAGTGGGGAAAAATAAATAAAACCCTAGTTGGAAAAATTTTGCTATTACATAGAAAATAGATTCTATAACATACAAGAATGGTGAAATAAAATGAAGAATTTCTTAAATATTTAAAATATCTTTTTTCAATTAAAATCTTAATCCAAAAAAAAGTCCCTAAAAACATAAGTAATTTTGCAGGACAAATAAAAAGTAGTTGCAAAGAATTCTCCATGTAGTTGTACTGTTATTGGCTGATTATAAAATAGAAAATGACAGGACAACTAGGTGGAACAGTGGATAGAGTACCCGCACTGGAGTCTAGAGAACCTGAGTTCAAATCTGGCTTCAGGCACTTATAACTGTATGACCTCAGGCAAGTCACTTAACCTAATTTGCTCATCTATAAAATGAGCTAGAAAAGAGAATGTCAAACCACCCCAGGATCATTGTCAAGAAGACTCCAAATGGGATCATGAAGAGTCAGATATAACTAAATAACTACAGCAAAATAGAATATGATCACAGGAATTATATTTTACAGGTGAGGACCAAGTTTAGACATTGTAATTACCATAGATTTATGCCATAGTCTGTTGGCATCATCCTTTAAATAATAGTCATTGTAGGTTGCTCTTCTGCTTATTTTTGCACTTTCCATCTTGAGGTGACCAATTTTTTTTAAATGACAGTAAAACCTCAATTAATAGGAATCCCTAGAGAATACCATATTCCTGTTAAAGTTTCCACCTAAAGTTCACACAGAAACCTGTTTTGTTTCAATACATGAAGTATAGTAGCAATTTTAAATACCCAACATTTCGCACCTCCATCTAAGTAGCATCATAGTATGTTCATGTATTTTCTTTCCTCTTCTTATAATTTCATGAATTTCTTTCCATATTTCTAGATATTTCTACTTGTCACTCTTAAAAATGAGCCACTTACATGTGGGCAGGAGGATCAAGAGGGAGTGCACTAGGCAGACGGAGTCCCTTTATCAATCTGAAAATGCCTCTGCTTCTATAGAGTCCGAATAAATGCATTGGCATATTGGAAGGAGGACAGTTCATAACTCCTGACTGATTGATTGATTGAATGAATGAATGAATGAATAAATGAATTAATTAATTAATGGAAAAGCATTTAATTACTCGGTATGTATTAGGCGCTTTATTAATTGTTAGAAAGAAACATATAAGCAAAGGAAAAACATTCCCTGTAGCTTACAGTCTAACAGAGTACACATAATATACTGGTTTTACTTAGAAAATCCTTGAATAGGGAGTACTTTCTTACTGCCCTTTCGGATATCATTTTCCAGATGAGTTTTAAATGAAATAATTATGAGGTCAAATAGTATAATTTTTTTTTTAGTGACCTTGAGTGCCATATTCGTCTCCAATGTTAGAAAATTCACTAGCAATGATGAGTTGACTTTCTCCACAATTATGATGGTATTGCTTGAATATTTGGTTTTTTTTTTCATTTATTTTTTTAAACAGATACTTTTATAGCAGTGATATGGGTGGATATTCAACTTATAGTTGTGGTTGCCTTTTGTTGGTTACTATTGTTATTATTCACTTATATTTTTTTAAAATGAAATCCTTAGCTTGATGAGCTCATTTCCTTATAATAACCCCCATTCTCCTATAAGAGCAGTACAGAATTATTCTGGTCAATTGAAGTTGCTGGCTAATGGACGTTTAGTGATTGTTAGATAATTTATACTAAAAGAACTTCAGATTTTATTATGTAGATATTTTTAAAATAAACCCTATTCAAATGGTTATTTTGCTTCTTAGTTATTCATCTTTGTAGCTTTGTAGCTTTATTTTAGACATAGTTTTTCCTTTAAAATATACTACCCTGTAAGGATGTATTGTTAACGTTTGACCCACAGTTAGACAATTAAAACACAAATTATATCTTTAAAATATTCCTTTAACTCAGGATGGAAGGAGATGTCTAAATTCAGAGAAAGATCTAGAAAGAATAGAGTTTAAATGGAGACCGAAGTACGCTACCTGCTCTCTTTCTTTTCCATATTTGGTTTTTTTTTTCTTCTTTCCCATTGTTCACTCCAACGGTTACAACCCTTCTTTACAACCCCACTAATGTCCTATGTGAAAGTATTTGCAAATCCTATACTTGATTGCAAGCTGCCATGGGAGCAGGGAAGGAAGGGAATGGGAGGGGAGAAAATTTAAAACTCAAGGTATTGTGAAACTGAATCTTGTAAACTAAAAGTAAACAAACAAATCAATAAAAAATTAATTAAAAAATAGAAAATAAAAGGAAAAAATAAAATATTCCTTTAACTGTCTAGAGAAGCTAAGTTGATCAGGATGAAGATGTCAAGGGCTAAATAAAATAACAACAAAGCAGAAACAAAAAAAAAAAAAAACACCGGAATTTTAATGTATGAATGGCCAGAGACATAAATGTGATGGATTACTAGTCTTCCTCGAAACTAGAAATAGCTTCATTTACATGGATAATCTAGAGTTTTTAGGTTTAACTGGTTGGGGTAAGTTACCAGAAGTCATCCATTTTCCTTAAGTTTCAATATACATAAATTGATGTAAATATGCATATTATATTAGTGTATAGGTCAATTATCAATAGTAAACATTTATTAACACTTACCATGTGCCAGATACTGTATAAAGTGCTGGGGACATGAAAAGAAGCAGAAGAAAATCCTTACCTTCCAGTAGCTCCCAAATTTTTATGTGTGTGTATAAAGTATATATTTATTAAGCATCTACTGTATTCTAAGCATGAGATACACATTTTTTGAAAAAGAGAAAGGCAATACTTGCTCCCTGAGCCTTCAGTTTAAAGGGGGAGGACAACACACACACACACACACAAAATAGGAAAAGTAAGGGAGCATGACCAGCATGTAACCCTATTGAGGTGTGAGATTCTGTGGAGGCCAAACCAAGCAGAGATGCTAACAGAAAGTAGAGAATAACTTGAAACATTCATTTCCCAGCACTCTATAAAGAAAAGCTTTGGGAGGAGTTTACTGCTCCATACTCCAGCTCTCTACTCAGAAGGGAAAGGAGAATATATAAATATATGTACATGTATACATGTATATTGGAGGCAGCTAGTTGGATCAGTGGATGGAGCACTGGGCCTGGAGTAAGGAAGACCTGAATTCAAATCCATCCTCCGACATTTACTGTAAGACCCTGAGCAAGTCACTTAACTTTTGTTTGTTGTAATTCACTAGATAAAGAAATGACAAAATACTCCAAAAGCTCTGCCAAGAAAATCCCATGGACAATATTGTCCACAGGGTTATGAAGAGTCATACATGACTAGGAACTGAACAAATATGTGTGTATGTATGCATGTATGCATGTACATATATATTTGTATATGTTGTATATATGTAAAAATAGATGATGAGATGATAGATGATAGATAAGTGTTTTGATTTTTTTTTAATGAATGACTTTAGGTATAAGTGCACCTATAAAGTCATTTATTTGTTAAAAAATATTGGAAACAAACTAGTATTCTAACAATATAAGAATATTTATGTGGTAAGACAATGTATTGGAATGCTTTTACAAGATATTAGCCAGCCCCTCTCTATGCATCTTTTCCCATATGTCTATAACTCTGTCTCTTGAGTGTATACATACGTACACATTCTCACACTCTCACATATGTAATCATCTCTGATTCAGACTAAATATATTTATATATTATATATGTGTATTCATGCCTTTAGTATGAATATGTATTGTATATTGGTGTATACATGTAGAGAGTTTAAAAACAGCTAGTCATTGATATCTTTTTACATTTTTAAATATTTTTCCCAATTGCATATAAAACAATATTTAACATCCATTAAAATTTTTATTTGAATTACAGATTCTCTCCCTCCCCCCCTCCTGTCATTCCTCATTTAGAAGGCAAGCAAATTGATATATAGGTTACACACGAGGAGTTTTGCAAAATATATTCCATATTAGTCATGTTGTGGGGGGAAAATTGACAACAAAACAAACAAAATAAGAAAAATAAAGAAATTTTGAAAATGGTTTGCTTCAATTTGCCTTCAGACTCCATTAGTTCTTACTCTGGTGTTGGATAACATTTTTTTTTTTCATTACAAACCCTTTGGAATTGTCTTGGATCATTGTATTGCTGAGAATACCTAAGTCATTCACAGCTGGTCATAGTACAGTATGGCTATTACTGTGTACACACTTTTGGTTCTAATCACTTTGTTTTTCATCAGTTCATTTAAGTCTTTCCAGGTTTTTCCAAAAGCATCTTGTCCATCGTTTTTTAAAAATATTACAATAGTGTTCTATCACAATCAAATACTACAACTTGTTCAGCAACTCCCCAATTGATAGGTATCCCCTCAATTTCCAATTTTGTGTGCCACTATACACACAAAAAAGCTGCTACAAATATTTTTGTGCATATAGATCCTTTTCCTTGTTTGTTTGTTTTTTGGGGGGAGATCTCTTTAGAATACAGACCTAGTAGGGGTATAGCTGGGTCAGAAGTTATATACAGTTTTATAGCCCTTTGAGTATAGTTCCAAATTGTTCTCCAGAATGGTTGAATCAGCTTAAAGCTCTATCAGTTTTATTTTAGTTTCTCAGTTTTGCCACATCCTCTCCAACATTTCTCATTTTTCTTTTCTGTCATATTAGCCAACCTGTTAGGTGTAAGGTGGCACATTAGAGTTGTTTTAATTTGCATTTCTCTAATCAATAGTGATTTAGAGCATTTTTTTCATATCACTCGATAGCTTTGATTTCCTCATTTGAAAAGTGTTTGTTTATATCCTTTGACCATTTATCAGTTGAGAAGCCACCTGTGTTCTTGTATACCTGAATCATTTCTCTCTATATTTGAGAAATGAGGCCTTTGTCAGAGAAACTTGATGTATTTTTTTCCCTCAGTTATATCCTATGTATTTCCCTCCATCCTACTTTTCCCTGGTTTCTCCTTCTCCTTCCCTCTTTTCTCTCTGGCTCTCCTCAAAAGTGTTTTGCTTCTAACCAATACCTCCTCCAAGCCTGCCTCCCTTATATCAGCTTCCTCTCTTCTTCTCATATCCCCTTCCCCTCCTACTTCCTATAGAGCAGTGGTTCTCAACCTGTGGGTTGCAACCCCTTTGGGGGTTGAATGACCCTTTCACAGGGGTTGCCTAAGACCATCAGAAAACACATATTTCCGATGGTCTCAGGAACCGAGACACGGCTCCTCTATCCATCTCCAGGCGGGTCCGCCCATATGCAGATATGCCCACATACGAGTATTAAAGGATCGCAACATTAGGAAGGCTGAGAACCACTGCTATAGGGTAAAATATATGTCTGTTCCCAACTGAGTATGTTATTCCCTCTTTGAGCCAATTCTGATGAGAATAAGGTTCAAATGTTATTCATCACCCTTCTGTACATATTCCCCTCCACTATAAAAACTATTTCATACTGCTTTTATGTGAGATAATTTACCCCCATTCTACCTCTCCTTTCCCTTTTATCCCAGTGGATTATTCTTTCTCACCCCTTAATTTTTTTATCATTATTATTTTACATATTATCCCATCACAATCAGTTCACAGACACGTCCTTTGTCTATGTAGACCTATTCTAACTGTCCTAATGATAAAGAGTTACAAGTGTCATTTTCCCATTTAGGAATGTAAACAGGTTAACCTTATTGAATCTATTATAATTTCTCTTTCTTGTTTACCTTTTAATGCTTGAGTCATCTATTTGAAAGTCAAATTTTCTATTTCATTTTGATCTTTTCATCAGGAATGTTTAAAAGTCCTCTATTTCATTAAATATCCATTTCCCCCATAATGATTATATTCAGTTTTCCTGGCTAGATGATTCTTGGTTGTAATCCTCGCTCATCTGTCTTACAGTGTATCATACTCCAAACCTTCCAGTCCTTTAATATAGAAGCTTTAAAATCTTGTACTTCATTATATTTTAATCATTTCTTTCTTTCTGCTTGCAATATTTTATTTTTTGACCTGGGAGCTCTGGAATTTGCCTATACTCTCCCTGGGAGTTCTTACTTTCGGGTCTCTTTCAGGAAGTGATCTGTGGATTCTTTTGATTTCTATTTTCTGGTTCTAGAATATCAGCATAGTTTCCTCCCCTTCCTGCCTCCTGCTCCTTGAAAATTTCTTGAAACATGATGTTTAGACTCTTTCTTAGATTATGGTTTTCAGGTAGTCCATAATTGGTTAATTATCTCTACTGGATCTATTTTCCAGGTCTTTCCAATGAGATAGTTAAAACTTTCTTCTCTTTTTTTCCTCTGAATTATTTTAATTTTGTTTTCTTTTGTTCCTTGAAATCTAATGGTGTCATTAGCTCTCACTTGCTCAATTCTAATTTTTTAAAATCTTTTCTTCAGTGAATTTTTGTATATCTTTTCCCATAGGCCCCATTCTGCTTTTTAAGGTATTTTTATCAGTGGAACTTTTGTACCTCTTTTACCTATTATTTTTCCTGCTTTTTGGAGGGGAGAAGGCAGGATAATTTGGGTTAATTGACTTGCCAAAAGTCACACGGCTAGTAGCTGTTAAGTGTCTGAGGCTGGGTTTGAATTCAGGTCCTTCTGACTGGAGCTCTATTAGCTGCACCACCTAGCCACTCTCGCCCCCCCCACCCCCGACTCTTTTGTTTTTTAAGGTGTTATTTTCTTCAATATTTCTGTACCTCTACCAAGATGTTGATTCCTTTTTCATGATTTTCTTGCATCCCTCTCACTTCTTTTCTCAATTTTTCTTCTTCTCTTGTTTGATTATTTAAATCCTTTTTTGAGCTTTACCAGACATTCATTTTGGTCCTGAGAACAAATTATACTTTTCTTTGAGAATTTACATGTTGCTGATTTGACTCTGTTGAGTTCTTCTGACTTACCTATCACAGTAGTAATTTTCTCTGGTAAAGTTGTTTTGTTGTTCTTTGAGGAATTTCCATACTTAATAATAAGTTGTGCTCTGCTCCCAGGGTGAAGGGGGCACTGTCCCAAGTTTCAAGTTTTTCTTGATTTTTTTTTTTCTGAGCTAGCTCTGTAAGTTTTCAGTTCTTCCAAAGTGGTATCATCTAAGGAGAAGTATGGTCACTGTTCTCCTGGCCTATGCTCTGATCTATGAGCCATCACAAGCACTCTTTTCTGCCCTGGAATTATAACCAGGGCCTCTGTACCCCAATGGCTATACACTCTACAGTGCTCCTGCTTTTCTACCTCACCCTAAGACTGTGACCCATTCATTACTACTTATGGGCCATGAGAAAAAGGCTTACACACAGCACCAGAAAATGGTTCCTTGTAATCTCTTTCTGACCAGTTGTCCAACCCTTTACCATCTGTAGGCTGAGAGCTTCAGAAGCCATCACTGCTGATTTAGTCGCTCCAAAGTGATGCTGGCTTGCTGGGGTGTAACCTGTGCTGTTTGGGCTTGTTTTGGACTATACTCCTACCCTCAATGAGACAGGTTTTTCCTGCCTACCTTCTAAGTTGTCTTAAGTGGGAAAATTGTTTCAACTTGTCCTTTCATACAGTTAGTATGTGTCAGGGACAGGAACTGAACCCAGACCTTCCTTATTCCAATGTTGGCCCCTATCTACTACCTTATGCTGCAATGCTTTTGTATATGCACATGTGCATACCTTACTGCCTTGATGTTGTGCATTAATGATGATAAAGGGATCATAAGAAGTCTAAACTATAACAATGAATTTTATTATAAGCTACTGTAGAATTTTTAAAAAGAACTTAAAAAAACAAACACTAATTATCTTTGCTTTAAAGAGAAAACAAAAATCCACATCAATTTAGAATATTAGTCCCTACATTATGTCTCTTCATGAGTAATCTGTTTTTGCCATTTATTAAGCTATAAATACATTTTTATAAATTTAGTTGACATTTAGGTATTTTATTAAACACAATAAATGCCAGACAAAATTGAATTAAGAAAGCTTGTAATCTGCTTTACTGCTAATTTTAAATGTTTTTTTTTTCCACATCTGTAAATGGCTCTCCTCTGTATTAAAAATAAATCCATTCTAAGACCAAAAAGTCATTTTTCCCCCCTCTCTCTCTTTGCCGGAGGCCCTGACCTTTTTGTTGGTAGATGGTTTCTAACAGTTTCACCTTATGTTTTATTCCTTTTGATTCACAAGCAATTTGATTATCAGCCTTGAGCACTAGTCATAATCACAGCAAAAACAGGCTAGTCATTTAGGAATTTATCTAGAGTGCTTTGAACACCAGTGTGAAGTCAGAGTTTAGAAGGACCAGAATCAAACTCTCATTCAGTCATTTTTGTTTCAAAGTCTGGGTGGATGAATACATTTCTCCCTCTATAAGTACTTCTGTTAATGGACCTCATCACACCAAGGCTTCAAATTTGCTTTAAGCCCCGTAAGCATCTATAGGCTGAAAGCTCATGGTGATACTTAGCTCTGTATCCCAGGCTCCACAAATAAATTATCTGCCAGATAGAAATCACCTAGAGCAAGGAGCAACTTTACTTATATTGATAAGAAATATATTTAGGAATGGGGTGGGAGGTGGCAGATAATCACAGTCCACTGCACCAACATTTTTGGCATTTCTGAAGAGTCACTTACCACGATATGAAAGGCAACAAAAATAATACTTAGGGAATACACTAGAAAACTTAAGTTTTTGCAGTGGTTTTGCTCAGGTACTAATCTTAGTCAAGTCATTGAAAATTGATTTCTTCATCTGCCATGTGGGAATGTTAATATCTTTCCTGCCTACCTAGATGATCCAGTAGATAAAATTCCAGGCCTGGATTCAGAAAGACCAGAGTTCAAATCTGGCCTCAGACACTTACTAAATCTGTGGCCCTGACCAAGTCACTTAACCACTGTTTGCCTTGATTTCCTCATCTGTAAAATGGGGATAAATATAGCAACTACCTCCCAGTTGGTAATGAGGAAAAATGAGGTAATAATTGTACTACACATTGCACATTGCCTGGATCATAGTAAAGGCAATATAAATATGTACTACTACTGCTCCTATTATTACTACTACTACCTCTACTACCACCACCACCACTACTACTACCACTACTACCACAACTACTACTACAGTTATTATCTTTATTACTCAGATCTAAACCCAGCTCAGGAAATTGCTGAGCTCAGAAAAAAGAGGGAAGTGAGTAGACTTTGCTCTGGATTTGACCACTTTGGGAAGACTAACATTTTGCAAGTCTGAGATCTTGCCAACATGAGATATCCCTGAAATTCTGAGATCTTGCCAACCTGAGGTATTTCTATAAATCCTTAATACCACCAAAAGAGTAGTAGATGGAACCGAGATGACAAAAGTTTAGTTGAAATTTTGCTCCAGAAAATTAAAGAGCCCTGTCCTAATACAAGGTCCAAAGTCAAGAAGGAGGCTCAAAGAATATGGGAAAAAACCATGGGAGGGGGGAAGACCTTTTATGACAGGGAGGCCCAAGACATACCCTAAAAGAAGAAAATTATTTCAGAACAACTATAAGTTAAGCCCAAGAGGAAAACATAGCTTGGGTCATATTCAATTAGAATACTTAGAAGTAATGAAGCCAATGTCTAAAATGGAACTAGAAATTATTTTAAAACCAAAGGGCAAAACGTAGAAGGAAAAATTGGAAAAGAAATACAAGCCATAGGAAAAAAAAAAGTTTTAGAAAAGAGAATTAACAGCTTGGAACATGAGGCATGAAATGACACACAAGAAAAAAAAATACGTCATGAAAATTAGAGTTGACTAAATGAATGGTAATGACTTCATGAGACAATAAGGAATATTTTAACTCAGTTAAAAGACTGAAAAAATAGAAAATCAAAGATATCTCATGACAAAAATAATGGATCTGAAAAAAGCGACCATGGAGAGATAATTTATAAAACGTGAGTCATGACCTCCCCACCCCAATAAAATTCCTAGACATCATCCTTCAAGAAATTCTGGAACAGTTTGTCATTTCTTTTTCCAGTGGACTGAGGCAAACAAAGGTTAAGTGACTGGCCCAGAATTAAATAGATAATGAGTGTCTGATGCTGGAGTTGAATTCAGATCTTCCTGACTTTAGGTATAGTATTCTATTCCTCAAGTCATCTACTTGTCATTATATACATACCAAATGTCATAACATCTACATTTTTAAGGGACAAGTTAAATGAACTACAGCAAGCAATTGACAGTAAAACTATCTGAAATCTAGAAAGATCTAAGAAAAAAAATTAAAGGAAGCATCTGGATAGAATTTTAGGAATGTTGGATATAATAT